>JAQQAC010021848.1:20512800-20571556 GCA_029783875.1 Phataginus tricuspis | reverse complement strand
TCTCCCTGCTGTCATTCTATATAAGCATTGTGGGCAACCCTATTCTGTATTTCACTTATGTCTCTGTTTTGTTTCATCCCTACTTTTCCAAAAACTATGTCTTTAAACAAATATCCCTGGAATGGAGTCCACAGTCTTTGTCATCGTCCTCCCTACCCAACCTGTGTGCCTTCTCTTTCCCCCGGCCATGTAGGGGACAGATGCTTAGCAAACAGTTTCTCTACTTCAGGTTTCCTCTTCCATAAATCATTAATTGGTACTTGAGTTTTCTTTATGACATTTTAGAGAGAGAAAGGAGAGAAACGTAGGTTGAGGAAAGTTGCATTTTATTTTGCCAAACAGATTTGGTTTCCCACCCCTCTCCCTTTTACACTGAAGTCTGAACTACTGGAAAGTGTGCTGTGCTCGTGAGGCAGGCTGTGCACAGACACACGCTGGTTCGTACGTGGAAGCCGGCTCCAAGGCGCTCTGGACAGCTTGTATTTGCTTACTAGCCATCCACAGCAGGGAGATGTTTGGGTCTGGAATAAGAGTTGTTTATAGACATTGTGAACGTTGTCCACTGGCTCCAAGTGTGTGAACATTCAGAACTGTGCAGCGTCTGGTTACATGAACCATTTATTCAGAAAATTTTCTACTAGACCATTAAGTATTTCTCTCAGTGTTTTTCAACAAAGCTATTTTTCTTCTTCCCGTTTTTTCCCCACCCTTAAACATAGTGAAACTCAGAGTAAGTCAAAATCACACAAGTACCTTCTTGTCTACTTCTAGGACTGCATTACCCTCTTCCCATACAACATGTTTCCCCTGTTCCCTAAAATCTTAAAAGAAATTGGTCCCACAGTGATTCTTATTATCTCATTCTTATGACGAGTCCTTGATTTAGTTACAGATATTGTGGGACACATGCAATGATTCACTTAACCAAGAATTCTAACTATATGTTTTCTTGTATCTATTTCCTTTTGTCTTGTTCTTAGTGGCAATTGAGCAATTGCTTGTGTCTAACCCCAAAATATTGTTTCACAGACGAATATAAGTTTGGGGAAAATTGAATAATGAAAGGTTGTAGATTGCCCTTGGTGTTCAAAACTGCTCTCATACATCATGGAGGACTTCCAGCATTCTATTAGAACATGTCTTCTTGCTGAAATCCTTTGCAGTGAATTTGTTGTGTATGAGTTACCTCCTCCTTTAGTGGTGGGCACAGTACTTCCTGGATGCTTTTATCAACGTCTCCAGGACACTTAATTTCCAGAAAATCTCTCTTATCTTTCTATTATAGACCTTACCACATACATGCTAAGCTTTTTGCATTTTCTATTACTTTAAAGTATTCTGTGAAGGCCCATGTAAGATTTATGTTTATCATAAAATAGTTTATATTTATCTTCTGGTAAACCTCTTTCAGTAACAAAATACACAGTGGTTTTTTTTAAAACACTTTTTTTTTAGACTTTCACTTATTTATTTTCAATATCAGTTTCATTTTTTTTTTCCCTGGCCGAGCTGAATTTCTTGTTAGAATAAAAGTCTTTGGGAATTGTGTTCTTGTGCCCTGATAAAGTATAGAGCATTTCAATTTTAGTTCTTTTGTTTAGGTAGTGAAAAGCTACTCAAACAATGCACAAGCCCTGTAACACCCCATAAATCTTTATGGCATCAGGAAAAAAATAGAATTGAGCATTGTTGTTTGATTTCTAATTAAATACCTTTGGGTATTCTAAGATTCAAATTCATCCTTGCTTTTTCTTTATTATTTTTACAGCTGTAAGAGTTTCCCGTTATGTATCCAGATTAGTGGCAGGAGGTCTCTGGTGCTACTGTCCTTACCATGATCCGCTGTGTCCCATCCATTCTTCCACCCACTCCAGCTTGGTTCCAGCCACTAGGCTTTCACTGAAATGGTGCTCACTCACTCTATTTGGCAAAACCCATTTGTCAAATTTTGAACCTTATCTTACTTGATTCTTAGTAATTGTCCCAATCGTTCGTTCCTTCCTTGAAATACGCACGTCCCATGGCCTTTCCTCATCTCTCTGATAACTCCACAGTGACCTTACCTGCTTTCACTGAATTTTAAATCTTGGCCTTTTTCAAGGCTCTGCCCAAAGCTTCTGTTCTTTTCTGTACGTCACCCCTTAGAGATCTCAGCTAGAACTAGCGGCTTCATTTACCATTTGTGGTGGATAATTGTGCTTTAAAATCTCTATCCTAGAGCTTTTAAAAATGACCCGCTGCGCCTACATCACAGGCACCCGAGATCCCCCATGCCCAGACTAAACACTTGAGTCCCTCTCCATCTCTATCCATCCTCCATTAAAGAGTTTTATTTTTCTCCATGGTAGAGAATGGGTCCAAATTCTACCAGAAACCTGAGCTGTCCTTGCCTCCTTCCTCTTCATCCCCTTCCTGACCTAATCAATCCCAGGCTATTTTAATTCTACCTCTAAAATATGATAGTCCCCTTTTATGCCTGGGACTTATATTCCAAGACCCCCAGTGGATGCCTGAAAGCTTGGATAGCACTGCACCCTACATATACTATGTTTTTTTCCTATACATACATACCTATGATAAAGTTTAATTCATGAATTAGACAGAAAGAGATTAACAAGAATAACTAATACTGAAATAGAACAATAATCTACGGTAATAAAAGCTATGTGACTATGGTATCTCTCTCTCAAAATGTCCTGTCGTGCTGTCCTCATCCGTCTCATGGTGACATGAGATGACGCGCTGCCTACGTGGTAAGAGGAAGTGAGGGGAGTGACGGGCACTGCGCTGTCGCCTTTGGCTACTGGGGACACATCGGGAGGCCCGCCGGCCTCTGGACCAAGTTGGGGATGACGGAAACATGGGCAGTGAGACTGGAGGGAGGGCTGTCTACTGAGTATTCAGTTCAACTACCTTTCTCCATTTCCAGAGTCACTGTGCTCTCTGGCCCTCGTCCCGCCTGGCGCAGTGCCCCACCCCTTACAGCAGCATTCTCGGACCTCGGCAGCTGGTTCTTTGTACTGCAGCCAGAGCCATTCCTTTATAAGAAACAAATCTGATTCGGCCGCTCTTACGCCTGAAAGGCTACTCAATGTCTGCCCAGTCGTTGCCTGGGCTCCGAGGCCATATCGATTCTGGCCCCACCCGCCCCTCAGCGGGCCCCCTGCCAGGCCTCTTCACGCCCCTCCCACCGCAGCACCGCCTCTGCTGTGGTTCCCACGACGTGGCGCCCGAGTTCCCAGCCCGGGGCCTTCCCGCTGCTGTTCTCTGTGTCTGTGTGACTCTCCCCATCTTATGTTTCACGACTTGATTTTCAGAGCTGAACTATCACCTTCTCGTAACAATCCCTAATCATCCAGGTGCAGCCAGATGCCTTGTTAAACATTCTGATCAGACTTGGTTATGGACTGAATGTGTCTTCCCAGCTTTCATATGTTGAAGCCCAACCCCTCAGTGTGGCTTCATTTGGAGGTGGGACCCCTAAGGAAGGAATTCAGACTTAATCGAGGTCATAAGAGTAGGACCCTGCACCTACAGGAATAGTCAGTCCACAGAAGAAGAGACATGATGGCTGCACTTTCTCTCTTTCTCCCTCTCTTCCTGAGAATGTGCACAGGGAAGGCCACGGGAGGACACAGTGAGAAGGGGGCCACAGGCCAGCCAGGAAGAGAGCCGTCAGCAGGAACCATGGCCGCCTGAGCGGACTAATAAAGACTTGTACTTTTTCTTTATAGCATTCATTATGGCTCTAAATAACAATCACTCATTTATGACTGACTCTCTTTTAGGGCAGGTAGCCTGAATGAGGGTTAAGATGGAGCTTGTCCTGCTTAGCGCTTGGCCCCCAGTGTCTATCTGTGTCATGGGTAGTCAATGAGAAAAATATATTGATCGAATGAATGTCCAGAAAGAAAGGGTATCAAAAGGACTCATTCATGGAAAATAAATACTTAGAAAAGAGATCCCAGACAGAACTTCCCAATTACAGGCAGCAATAAAGCACAGATAGGTAGGTAAAATAGCAGAATGTAGGGCAGTAAAATAAGCTTATTACAGTAGGGCACATTGGAAATTCATCAGTTCTATTTTTAAATAAACATATAAATTTCAAAGTCCGGCATGGTTTTCTCATCTCTCAACAACCTTTTATCTATTCATTTGTCCTCACAATCCTCCTATAAGACCTGTTATTTTGAAATAAATATAAAATTATTGGCAGTACCTAAATACTGCAAGTTGAAGCTATGGCAACTTGAAACTCTTGCTTATCTATGTTATCAGCCATGAATAATATCTTCTTCCCTCCCTCTTCTATCCAGATGACAAACTCAACTTTTAAGTTACTGGCTCTCAACTGTGGGATTTTTGGATATGCTTCAGGATCTGTAGGAACCATCTAAATTATATGCCTCTTCTGTACAAATGCACAGATACATTTTCTGTGAAACCAGGAGAGAAAAAGTTTGAAGGGTATATGCAATAGTTTCATTATCTGAAAAATAAACTCTGGGAAGAGATAATGTTGCCCCTGGTAAATTACTAATGCAGCCATTAAGGGGAAAGAATGCGGGATCCATTTCTTTCCCTAATGCATCATTCTTAGAGAACACTGCCTAGAGCATTACCTGGGCTTAGAGTCCTCGCTCGCCGATTTCTATCCCCAGTTTCTACTCTCTGTTTACTGCCTCGCCTCCTTTTGTCTTTGCAATGTGCAATATTTCAAGGTTTGAATTAGCCATTTGTTGCCTTAAGCTCTTCAGAGTAGTAAAAGTTCAGTATTAATTAAATAAATAAGTGTCTAACTCAAGCTAGAAGCTGAATGACGGTTATACTGCTAACCAGAAATTTTTAGTCAGTAGTAAAATATTGAATGATTCAAGTGGAAAGGTGTATATCAAAACTATTATTAGAGCTATTAAATTGAAAATACAGTGATTTAACATCAAAGAGTATTCAAATGCATGCATAACAGAAAAATTTACAGTGATTTGACTTTTCTGGCTAAGGCAGTTGTTTAAATTTATAAGATTTTTTTTAACTTGCCATATTCTGCTGAGTTAATACCTTTAGATTATAAAGTTGAGCTAACTCATTTTAGTATAAAATATGGTTAGTGCATCTACAGACTTAAAATAAGTTAGCTGAACTAAATGTATCCTATTATTCATTTCAAATACACAGTCATTTAGGCTAATGGATGCCTAGAAATAGGAATGTGTTAGGCATGGAGGAAAACAAAGCCATCCACATTCTCCAAACAAAGGCTTTTATTTCCTGTAGAAGAAACATCTAGAACCTATCAGTTACCCATTTTCCTGTCTCCTTATTAAAAGAACAACAATTTTACTGGGGTTGGAAGAGTGCCTAATCAAAATACTACATTTTCACATCTCTTGTGCAGGTATGTAATGGCGGTTAGTGAGTTACTAGACAGTTTTAAGAACATTCATTTAAAGGAAGCTGAATCAACTGTGAGGATGCCCCCATTTTATCTTTCATACTTTCCCCCTCTATTTGGAACAGGAAAGCAATGAGTGAGTCTTTAGCATTTGCCACGTTGAGACAGCCTTGAGAGCGGAAGCCACATGCTAACAATGGCTCTGCAGAAGAGGTGAAAGAACCTGGGGTAATAGTACCATTCAGCACAGTGGACTACCTACCTTCCGACTTCTCTAAGGGCAAAAAATAAACTCCTATTTTCTTTGACCTGTTATTGGAGTTTCTGTTGCTACCAGCCAAATACAGCTCATAAGTGATATGGCCTAAGTGTAGTAAATTAACATTGGTAGTCAGGTAATGGTAGCTGCCTAAAAGTGAATCTTTTACTAACCTTCCCCCAAACCCTACAAATCAACAACAAAAACAACATACATTTTTCCATACCTCCATCAAAACTAGAAGTCAGAGAATGTTGTCGTTAATCATGAAAATAAACAATTTCTAGCCAAGCTTTTTCTTAAGCTCCTGCTGGAGCCTTTGCATAGAAAAGACAAGAGAGAATTAAACTAAGTCATCTCCTTCAAGAAAAAGTCCAGCCCAAGTGTGAAGGTGTTATAAAAAGAATCCTGCAGATCAAAGTACTGGCCCTTGAAAAGGGCCTTAAAATATGGGACATGAGGAGGCATGTAAGCAACATTTCATATGGAGAAAATGGTATAAAGGGAAACAGAAGTAGCATTTGGAGACTGAATGGTAAAGAGAAAAAAGGGGAGTAAGAGAAGAAAATTTAGAGTTCTCAAGAATAAAAGAAACCCAAGTTCCTTCCCCAGCAACCTCCTACAAAAGCTTTTCATTAAAGAAACTGCATTTAACTGAAGAAACAGTACCAAATTAGAATCCTTTCCTTTCACCCCCAAACTTCAACCCTGTTCATGAAATACATAAACACAAAGAGCATTCAGCTATACTAAGCTACTACCAGAAAAAAACAGAAAATAAAAACTTTCATCTCTTCTAAGATTAAATATGAAAAAAGAAACTTCTATCATAACACTCCAAATGGAATCAAATATCTTTTAACATTTGGGGATATGTAAAACAGACAAACAAATGGAAAAATCTTGAATCAGAAATAAAGAAATAAAAAGTTGAAAACAGAAATGGGGAAGAAAAAGAGTTCACTGAACTCAGGAGAGATAGAAACCTTTTCAGAAATAAAGACTAAATTTAAAAATGCTCAAAGGTGATATGGATTAAAATTAAATTTTAATAAGGGGCATTGAGATAAGCAGGAAAATAAACAAGAGAATGGAAATGAGGTAGAGAAAAATTTAAAAGCCAGAGAGGAAGAAATCGAAATGGAAGACAAAGAATATCTAACCTGAATCTCTGAGAAAGAAAAACTAAGAAATGAAACCCAATTAATATTTAAAATTATAATCCAAGAAATATTTCCAGAAAAATAGAAGTCCTGTATTGAAATGTTGAAGGGTTCTATGGATGTGCGGTAAAACTGAAACGGATCTGGGACAGTAATTTCTACACTATTCCATTAGTCTATTTACCCATCCTTATGTCAATACCACAAATTGTTAATTACTAAATCTTTATAATAAGTACTAAGATGTGGTACTATGACTCTATTGTGTTGTTCTTTTTTCTCTTTGCAATTCTATGCCCTTTGTATTTCCATAAAAATATTTGAATTTGCCTTTAAATTTCCACAGTAAAACTTGGAGTTTTATTGGGATTTCATTCAATCTGTACATTGGTTTGATGAGAAGGGACACATTTATAATACTGAGTCGTCCAAACTTTGAATGTGGTATATCCCTCTATTTCTTTCCATAATATTTTGTAGTTTTAGTGAATGGTATTTGTTTTATTTTCTATGTCTTAAATATATAGAGAGATTTTAAGTACTTTTTAAATTGGACATGACTGAGAGGCTCTGAGTACACGAAGATAGTGTACGGCAGTTAGTGAAGCCAAGGTGAGTGTATTCGTGATACATTTCTTCATTTAGTGCAAAATTCAAGATTTTTTCAACCTAAATTTTAATGTACACTTCATATACATTTTAATTTCCAATACCAAACACAAATTTAAACAAGATAAATATTTTATTAGCAAATCATTTCTTTTAGTTACATTAATTAAAGTAATCCATCACCTCACCTGTAAAATGCAACGAGTCAAAATTTGTCTTCTTGGTTTAAAAATACTTTAAAAATTGCAAGATTTTCCCAGGGCTGCCTTAACAAGGTAACACAAACTTGGTAGCCTAAATAAATTGATTTTCTCACAGTTTTGGAGGCAAGAGGTCTGAGATCAATGTGTCCTCAGGGTCAGTTCCTTCTGAGGCTGTAAAGAGAGGCTGTCTTATACCTCTCCCCCAGCTATGGGTGGCTTGTTAGTTGTCTTTGGTGTTTGTTGGCTTGTAGGCACATCACCCTAATCTCTGCTTCATGTTCACGTGGCATGCTCCCTGTGTGCCTGTCTGTGTCTACATTTCCCCTCTTTGTAAGAAAAAAGTCATATTCGATTAGAGGCCCAATCCACTCAGGTATGACCTCATCTAACTGATAACATCTTCTATGACACTATTTCCATATAAGGTCACATTCTGAGGGACTAGGGGTTAGAACTTCAACATAGGAATTCTGGGGGGACACAACCCAATCTGTAACAAGGATTTTTTTCTATATTGTGAATATTTTTAACATGCATGTTTTAACTTATTATTTAACCACCACCTTATCATATAACATACAAAAAATAAAACTAGAGACTATAAAATCTTCAGAGAGAAATCAGGAAATTTATACAAGCCACATAACGTTAGGAAATACTGCTCATTATGAAAGTAAATCAACCTTTTTACTCTTTAAAGTTCACATTTGCTCATGATAGACTAGAAATTCATTTATATGCCATTTTGCTTTCTAACTATGTTGAGTGTTGGTTTTACTTATTAGACTATAAATTTTGGAAGTTTATTATGCATACCTTTATTTCTAATTGAATGCCAGTGTGGTGCGTAGTAGGTGTTCAATAATTCTTTATTAATCAATGAATGACTAAAGGTGGTGGCACCAAAAGAGAACTGATTAAGCTTCACATAGCGATCGTTGCGTTTTTTTTAAACACCATTTATTTCATTTGAGTAGACAGTCTTTATTTGAGTGGTGCCTTCTATTGCAGCTGATTGCACAAAGTTCGTTAAGTAGACATGTAGAAGCCAGCGCATTTTCCACTATATTATACTCCAGGGTGAAATGCGGCATCTGCTTTACAACACACAATGCAGCCCCGGATTGATTCCTTCACCCAGGAGGAACAGCAAGTCTGACTGGAGGCATGATGGCTCAGATCGAGCACAGACAAAATATAATTACCCAAAGACAAATTTAACTAGAAAGTAGAATTAAGCTATTTTGCCCATTGAATCTTCAGGAACAACAGTAAAATATCCCTTTTTAGTAGGGGACAAAGTTATGTGGTGTTGTGACATGCAAACATTTCCAGAGCTTTGATGAAATTTTGAGGTTATAGGTTCAGTTCTCAAAGATACTGGGATTTTCTCCGGTCCTTTCACATTGGAATGGAAGAGCAGTGGACATATGTGTATTTGCCATCCCACTGAGTTTCAGGGAAGTTAAGACTGTCTTATGGTCCTTTTACAAACATGGCTGTTAAGTAGTATACAATATTTCACTTTCTTATTTTTAACAACTTAACTATATCAAACCATCATACTTGGGCAGGGGAGAAGCCAGTGGATTTTTGTGAAAGTAAAGAGTCTCTGACTCTTTGTCAGTAATGAAAAATATTTTGGTGTAGTGGTTCTTAAAATTTCACAGCTAAATATTCTAAAAGCAAAGGATAATACAAGTGCCCCAGGGCCGAGGGCCATAAGAGGAGTCAACCAAGCAACTTTATGGTCATAGCCTTTGGACTGTCAAACTTATAAGTTTGTATCACATGCCATAGTAGAGAAGGATTTAATATAAAATTTGAATACTTTTTTTCCCAGTTTTTACTAAAATGATAGGATAGGAAGATGCACTCACTTATTTTGTGGATTCTAGGATTGTCAGCGTGTTCCCCATGGTTCAGTTTAAGGCAGTAGAATGGAGCACAAGTATTTAAATCATCCTGACTTTCCCTCAGATGTCAGATCGGACATCTTCCAGAGCCATAGGCGTAAGCTCTTTGCCAGCTGAGGGAGATGACAGGTGGATTCTCAAGCAACAATTTAAATGATTATTTCTCACTTAAAATTTTATGGCTTTTCTTGAATAAGCAAAAGTGAATAAGAAACCAGCTTCATATTTGGTTAAATATCTTTTAGTTTGTTGTTTCCTTTTAGTTTTTTTTTAAGTATAAATTCTTTAAAATTATTGTCTGGTTGAATCATTGATTTTTGTTTTGTTAAAGGAAAGCCCTTCCTTACTCAAAGATTAAATAAATAATATATTTAAGTAAATAGTATTTTAAATAGCGTGTGTGTATGAAAAAAAATGGAGTTTTAAGTATTTAACTATGCCGTACCTAGAATCCTTTGGTTTTTCTAAAGATTGTTCACCTTATTTATTAATTTTATAAAAGTGAGCTAGCTAGTATCACCAAGAAGCACAATGTAAATCTGAGGACTGTGGGGATTATAAGACTCTTAGACTGCATTTCCTTGGAAAGAGAGATTAAAAAGACACTGACTGTAGTCATTGATTATCACAGGTTTTCAGTCAACATGTTCCCCAAGAAGGCAGAATGAGAATATATTTCTGAACCTGCCCAATTCTTGGGCTTGCTGACTCCAAATCTATTGGAACTGGAATCCCAAGCAATCTGTGCCTACTACATTGAGATCAATTTTTTCATCCCATGAAAAAGGCCCACAAAGCCCCAGCTCTAATATGCTTCCATAGTCTCCCTTACATTCTCAGAAACTTCTGCTTAAAATAGATCACTCAGTATTCCCCACATAAATAATAATAAAATTCACATTTTCTGTCTTTCAACCCATGGGCTATATTATTCCTTTGCCTGCCGTAGTTCCTAACCAGCTTGGAATAGCTCCTTATCTAGCTCTCTCCAACTCTACCTATCAAAATTTAAAACTTCCGTTCAAGTCAGAGTTCAGAATATTATCTTTTAACAAAGACTTTCTTGATTCCCCTACCAAGGTGTGGTCCTTGTCTCCCTTAAAGCCACACACGTGTTAATATCTGTCACACACAGCTATTTTTTCACTTTACTTCTAATTACATTTGTGATTTTGGCATTTCTCTTTTTTATCTTCTTAAGATTAGGGAAAATATTTTCTTGACATTTCTACCTCCACATAGCACAATGCTGTACACAATTTAGGAATTCCAGTTTGACATGTTTGAGTTGGATTCCATTTACATAAGATTCTAGACAATGCAAAACTTAGTAACAGAAAATCGATCAGTAGTTACCTGGGGATGGGGGGGTGGGGGTGGTAACAGATGAAGTGATCAGGGAAGGGGGTGGCTGAGGGATTGCAAAAGAACAGGAGGAAAATTTTAGAAGTGATGGATATATTCACTATCTTAGTTTTGTGGATGGCTTCATGAGTGCTTAGATAGGTCCAATCTTATCATTAAATACGTGCTTATTGCCAATTTACATCAAAACTGTTTACAAAACTGATGTGTGTATGCAATAAAGAAAATAGAGTGCTTCATGAAGGGACATCAGGGCAGGCCGTTGAGGCTTTTTTTGGAGATAGCCGCAAAGTATAATCCTAAAAGCCCAGAAAGAACTGAACGCGTGGAATTCTGGATAGCGGGCACAGCTGCAAAATTGTAAAGAACTTAAGAATATTCATGACAATAAAAAGAAGAGAAAAAGTCAGGAATGAGAGGAGGCAGGAATGAGATTGGAATGCTGGGCATGGGCTCCTCAAGGTAAAGAGCTTGCATTTTAGTTGAGGTGCTCAAGGTAAACAGCTTGCATTTTAGTTGAGGTGAGGGCAATTAAAAAAGGCTTTTAAGTAGGACCTGGTATTGACATATATGTATTAGATATGTGATATGTGGACAACAAATCCCAGCATCTGTCAGATGGGGATGGGAATTAAAGTAGCAGCAGAAAGACTGGGTGTCCTGGTGAGATGAGAGACCACCTGCCCTTGACTGGGGCGACAGAATTCCAGCTGGGAAACTGAATTGAATCCAGGTATGTTTTAAAGAATGAAGTCAAGGCCCGTGTAAATGGTTTTAGCAAGTACAGAATCAGAAGAACAGAGCGTTATGATTAAGTTTCTGGCCCTAAGCAACTAGATAAAAGCAAGGCTGTACTTCCTGTGATGAAGGCTGCAGGAGGCGTTGGTGTCTGGTGGGAAAATCAGAGTTCTGATTCGGGTATGTTATATTTCAAATGGTTGTGGAAATGTTCAGCTGGAGAGATCAGAGTCTGGAAATTATAAAGGTTTAGGTTGGAGATAAAGTGTAGATTAAATCACACACCCGGTTTAAACGGTTTGAACAACACCCGCCCTTCTTCATCGCACTGTACTCGAGGGTGAGTGTGGGCCTGGAGAGGTCTTTGGTGTTGAAATGAGTCTCCTGTAGGCAGCATATAGTTGGGTCTTTTTTTTTTTTTTTTTAATCACTCCAACCACTCTGTGTGCCTTTTGATTAGTAAATTCAATCCATTTATATTTAGGGCAATGATTGATATGTCAGGATTTACTACTACCTTTTCATCTTTTGCATTCTGGTTATTTTGTCGGTCCATTGTTTCTTTTTCCTTCTGTTTCTGTCCAACCTTTGTAGGTGATTTTCCATGGTGAACTGCTCGATCTCCCTTTTCTTTTTGTTTTGTGTCTCTGCTCTAGATTTTCGCTTTGTGGCTACCCTGAGGTTCACATATAACACAGGTAAAAGAGTCCTTCCTCTGCTGATAGCAATTTATCTTTAGTCATCTATTAAGCTTCCGTCCTTTTACTCTTCCTCTCTTATATTATTGATGTCACAAATCATCTCTTTATCCTGTGGTTTTGTTACCAAGTTATAGTAGCTATAGTTATTTTCAGGGCTCTTTTCCTTTAACCTTTATGCTGTAGTTCAAAGTTAAACATACTATTCTAAAAAACAGTTACAGTGTTCTAATTCTACTTACCACCTTATTCAGAGTTTTGTGTACTTTTGTCTTTTCATTTCAGCTTGAAGAGCTTTTTTCAATATTCTTGTAAGGCAGGTCTGGTAGTGGTGAACTCCCTTGGTATTTCCTGTCTGGAAGGCTTTATTTCTCTTTCATATCTGAAGGATAACTTTGCTGGGTAGAGTATCTCTGGTTGGCAATTTGTATCATTCAATATCTTGAATATGTCATTCCACTGTCTCCTGGCCTATAGAGTTTTCTGCCGAGACTATGCTGATAGTCTAATGGGGGTACTTTCATAGGTTATTGTCTTTTTTTTTCCCCTGGCTGCCTTTAAAATTCTTTATCATTGATTTTTAATGGTTTTAATATAGTGTGTCTTGGAGGTTTTTTGGCATTGATATAACAAGATGTTTTATTAGCTTTGTGGACATGTATATCCAATTCCTTCCCCAGGTTTTGGAAATCTCCGCTAATATTTCTCTAAATACATCTGCTCCTTCTCTCTCTCTATTCCTTTTGAGATACCCATTATTTTTCTGTTAGCTTCTCTAATGGAGTCAGATAGTTCTCACGGGATTTCTTTACATTTTAAAAATCTTAGTTCTCTCTCCTCTTCCACCTGAATCATTTGTATATTTCTATCCTTGAGCTCACTGATTCTCTTTTCCATATGATCTGATCTATTTCCAGTACATTCGAATGCATTATTCATCTTATTTATTGAGCTCTTCAGCTCCAGAATTTGTTCAGTTTTTCAAATTTCAATCTCTATGGTAAAGTACCCCTTCTGAGATCACTGTATTATTTTTCTGAGTTTTCTTGTAGCTCACTGAATTTCTTCTTACTAGTTAGATCACAATATTCCATGTCTTTGGGCTTAGTTTCCGGAAAATTGTCATTTTCTGTAATCATATATTGCCATGATTTTTCATGGGACTTGATGAGAAGTGCCTCTCCCATCACCTTTGAAGTAGGAAATACCTTTCTTATACGGGCAAGATGCTGTTTACTTTGATTCTAACGGTTCAACAGTTGGTGGTTAGAAGGCTTCCTTTTGTCTTCCAGAAGATGGTGAAAAAGTACAAGTTTTCATTTTATTTAATGAGCTGACTGGCTACTAAATTGAGAGCTCATGCATTTAAAAAAAGGCAAAGAGTGGCAGCAGAGCAGGAGGAGGTGTGTTCTTAGCACTTGGGCTCTGGGTGTGCCCATGCCCTAGAATGGAGATCCCCAGTTGTGGGGGAGGAAGTCCCAGAGATCTACAGGCAGTCCCTCTCGTCTCCTGGGACAGACAGCGGGAGGCACTATCCTTTGGTTCTCTTTGCCCACTTCCTTTTCCCTTCCCTCCCCGCAGTCACTGTGGTCTCACGTCAGAGGGCACAACTGGCCCCCCAGCTGCTGGGTGTGTGGTGGCCAGAGCCCTACTCACCGACTTCACTCCACCTCCTATGCTAGAAAGGCTGTGCTGGGCCAGGGACAGACCAGCCACCACCTTCTCTGTCAGCACTGCCTCTTCCAGCTCCACAGCCACTTTCCTCTCTCTACTGCCTCCTCTGCCGTCCAGTCCACGTACTTTTGCGTGCACAGATGTATGGATCTCGAGTATCCTTGTATGCTGTGCAAAAGCACTTTTTTTCAGTCATGAATGTCCAATTAGTTGTAAACTAAAGGGGGAGAAAAAAAATTACTCAGGATGCTGATGTCACTCCCTAGACTCTAATTTTGGGTATGTTTAACTGTATTTTAGCTTTATGATGATATTCATTATTTTGATAAAGCATTTCCTATATTATATGTAGACACAGTGGCTGGAAATGTGTATTATTAAATGTAAATGAATTGTCTTAATGTGGAAAATTTGTTTAAAAAATTTAATGCATAATGAAATTTAATAAAATGCTATTTTGTATTAATTGTATGGAGTACCTATGATTAATTGCTCAAAGAATTCACTTTTCATTTTTCTGTAGAGGTGCTGAATTGCCAAGAAAATGTAGAAATTCAGAAATAGTTTTTATAGCTCCATCTGTATATATGTTCTTTGCAAGTACACACAAGCCCCATTATCTGCACCATAGGAATAGTAGTTGAATCCTTTACATTTTAGAAATTTAGGTAAGAGAGAGAACATCTAAAGTAAAAGGATTTATTTAGAACATTGAATGGCTTTGGAATAAATTCGTTTTTATATACCATTTTATCTAGCCATGTCATAAAGACATTAAAATTTGTACACAGATGAAAAATCTTGTCTACATATAGCGTCAACATCTAGTTGCAGAAGATGGCAGGAGCCCACTAGATAGGAAAGAGGGTATCCATGTGAGCTCTGTGTGTCGTAATCCATGTGGATGCAGGTGTTCTGTGTACTGGATCGTCACCAGTTGTCTAGTGGTGCAGTGGGAAAGTTATGAGGTCGGTTTGGACCAGTAAGTTTAGTGGTGGCCTCCAGGAACAGTGGAGGCACCATGTCCCCGAGGCCTGATACACGTAGACCCCCTTCAGGCTGCTGGCATGAGCAGGAGGGATAGTGTTTGGGCAGAAGAACACTAAGGGCAATTGTTTTATTCTTATGGAGTCTGGTTTATGCAAGGAGGTCGATATCTGGATTGAAATGAAACACCAAGCATTGGTTGGAGGTAAAAATCATAAGGTTTAACTCCTTAAGAGATGGGCCTGGAAAATTTTGGGCTGATTTTTATGGTCCCAGTCAGTTTAGGCTGGTGTTGGGGAAATAGGGCAAGAGTGCAGTGACTACAAGTACAAGAAGGGGAGTGGATGAGACGGACCACTCGCTGGACAGGTGTATCTAGGGCCTTACGAGACCCACTCAAGTCTGAGGGCAGCAAAGGAATTCCAGATTCTGGCTACTGATGGTTTGGGTCCTCAAATGTGTTAGTGCTAGTATGGCTGAAGCCTTGACCACCTGTTTCAGCCACGGACCAGGATGGGGGGACTGGAGGAGCCTGCACTACTGCAGTGTGTTTAGCCACATCCAAGGAGCCTCGACACACAGGAAGGGATGACACGGCTCCGGTTAAAAGGATCAAAGGAATGTGAGGCCAAGGATCTGGGCTCAGGCCTACACAGGTGAGACTGTAGGGAATGGTGGCCCAAATTCTCATGAGCAGAGTCCAAATCTTCTCGAAAGAATTAGTATAGTTAGTATGGTGTGTTTTAGTGCGGAACAGGCAAAACTGAGGGAGGTCAGTACCCCTCTCGTTGCTCTGTGGATCGGTGGCGAGCTTCACTACACAAATTGAGAAACAGCAGTGCCATGGCTCAGACTCAGAGGTCAGAAGCGCTTCCCATTAGGTTTCCTGTCACTGTGGCCTTTGCCTCTGCAAGCGAGGAAACCAGGGCTATTTCTGAGTCGCGCAGTAACGCAGAGGCGCCGTGAAAATTCGACTCCTGTCCAGTAGACCTCCCACCGCGTAATATGTTGTTCTAGAAGGAATTACTATGCAAGTGTTCCTTCTACATCATATAACCGCCATCACTTCTATTTCAGGAAACACGCAGACCATGGCTCATTCTTTTATATTTCAAAAGATTCCCTGTTTGAAGTTTCTACTGTGGGTTGGATAATTTGTAATATTTGAGAAGGTAATGGGAATTTAGAGAAGAAAATAAATTACCGGAACTGAAGAATCCCCGTTTTAAGTCCCCACACCCCATACTTCATAGTATGTAATAGCACATGTAATCACACCTTACTGCCTACTTAAAACATCTCACTAAAGACTACTTTGAGCAGTTACACTAATGGCAAATCTTGTTGTTAAAACAAGTAATATTAAGGCATTTTCAGACGTGATAATAATTCTCTTTATACTTGATAAAGTACTTCGAGCACACATCCTTGCTTTCATACACTTAAAACTTCCTAAGATAATTGGTCCTTGGATGAATATACTTTGTTTTCCTGAAATTGAGTATCATTTTCTTTTCTGAAAGCTAAAAGAAACTGTTTAAAATATTTGAGTGGGAAGAAAAAGTGGTTATGTATGAGCACAAAATATATTTAAATATGCTTTAATATCCAAATTCAGGATCTTTCTAGAAATCTGTACTCCAATTTTGAGAAGAAACGGTTAAGAATGTGACTTGAAGACAGATTCAAGATTAATTTTAAAAAAAGGAAACCAAACTTCAGTGGCCATTAACTATGGAGTCACCATAAAATCACTTTTCCATCAAAATTACTGGGTTTTCCTTTTTTTACTCTTTCCTTAGAGTCACTATTTTCGATGTTTTTGAAAGTGCTTTAAAGATTATATTTATCTGACATTTTCATTTTAGAACAAATATTGTAAATTTTAAAGAAAAATATGAATGTGTAAGAAATTCAAATAATGGAATAAGATGGGAATACAATACTAAATTCTTCTATCATAAAACTCAACCACTTTCAGAGGCAAAAATCATTTAAGAGCTCTTTGTTTAACCTTTCAGATATTATTGCTACATAAGAAATTATATATAAAAACTTCTATAAGCAAGACAGTTATACATATATATTTATATATATGTGTGTATGCATATGCACATATAAATACATATTTTTCTATTTCATTGTACTTTGGAAAGCAACCCCAGATGTGTCATAAACGCTGAAAATAATTTTTGGCAGTTTTTAATGTGCTTTCGTTTATGCTGTTTCTTAAATTGGGTAGAAATATTAAGATCTTAGATATTCAAACTCATTGAATCTCCAGAACCGTGAGAAATAAATTCCTGTAGTTTAGAGGGCTCCCTGGTCTGTGGTGTTTGGCGACAGCAGCCTGAATAGACCCACACAGTTACAGCGTCTCCTCAGGTTCTTCTTAGTTCCGTTTCTCAGTTATGTTTCTTATATTTTATGCTACTGAAAATTATGAAGAGTACTACTCAGGTTTTCTGTACCATGTCCCCAGCTGGTATTTGTTTCATGTTTTTCTCATTATGAGTTTGGGGTTACAGGTCTTCGGGAAGAAGACTGGGAAGGTAAAAGGGCCATTTCGTATCACATCATATCAAGGATACAAACTACCAAGGTGGCTTATCACTGTTGGTCACTCCTTGGCTGAAGCGGTGTTTGTCCGACTTCCCCACTCTAAAGCTGCTCTCTCTTCTCTCTTTTCTGTGCTCTGCTCCTCGGGGGGAAGCTCCGATGCAGAGCCCATCCTTAAAGAGTGTGCGGTTATGTTCCACCTCATTGAGGGCAACGTATCTAAATACGTTTTTTGAATCCTTCTGCATGAGAAATTTGTTCACCTCCATCTATTTAGTCGTTTACCTATATAATTATGGAATCCTATATATTTATTTTATACTTTGGACCCAGAAACGAATCTAAAATGAATTTATCTTGATTCAGGAAAGAAAACACAGATCAGTAGCAGACAGCAGGCAGAGGACAGATGCACGATGATGTGAAGAACAAGGATTAGATCCTGAGTCACTGCCTGAGAAACTTCTAGAAGTAGAACCGTCAAAGGATTCAATGATTGAGAAAAAAATTTTTTTTAAACCTTTAAAAATAATTTTGAATTATTTTGATTTGTGCAAAATTTGACTAGTTTGGTATGGCCAAGACTTGCTATTTTTCCCCCCAATATCTATTTTCTCCCCCATATCTATTCTCTCTCTTCTAAAATAACCACACTACTGATACTTAGCAGGATTTAAAACAACCAGAATACAGACTACTTCCAAAGTATTTACGTGTGGCCCTATGACAGCCCTGATCGGAATATTAAGAGATTTGACGTGTGTGACTCCTGGGTTCTTTCTTTAATGATTAAGAATTCAGATATGGTGGAGAGCAACCTGGGGCCATGTTGGGGGGCACTGTGGCAGGAATTCTGGGACTGAGCCGTAAAATAGAAAGTTGCTAAGTGACTGATAACTGCGAAGCCACGAAACCACACGTAGATGGCAGCACTGGACTATTATCCGGTCTGTACTTGGTCAGAAAGAAACAAACCCGCATATAGGTTAAGCTTGCAACATTCTGTTATAGTTGATAATTTGCCAATTCAGATATTTAATGAGAGACAAAGGGGGAGGAAATTGAATTTACTTTCAAGTATTTATATTAGTTTAAGGGTTTAAATAAAAAGGCGAACAGGAAATCATACATTCCAGGCTCTATTTAAAACATGTGTGACCAGCATTTTACTTTTCCCCTTCAGAGAGATTGTCTAAAAGATGCTGGGAGCTGTTAAAAAATGTTCTGGCTGAACAATCTTATTGGAAGTCCTCTCAGGGTAGTTTGTTTTCTCTGGATGACCCCTTCACAGCAAGTATTCAAACACAAGGTTAACCTTCACAATGACCCCCCCAAGTGCAGGAGTTGGGGGTCAAGGCCTGTACAGCTGTGAAAAGCTTTACACTTTAATTTCAACTTTTTTAGAAAGCTCCCGAAGCATTGGTTCTTTTTACATGATACATTCTTCCTTTTTCATTAGCTACTTATTGTAAATATCCCCATTATGGCTTAAGTTAGTCTATAGGGCTACATGAGAAAAGATGGGATCAATCAAAAGATGGCCTAAGAGATAATAACTAGGATATGAATTTTTTCCCAGGCTTACAGGCTGGTGAGGGATTTTGAATTATATGAAATGGTACAAATGATGTTTTAGGATGAGAAATTGCAGAACTAACTCATCTCAAAGTAAATGTCAGTTTGAATGAATGTTTTTCATTATTATAACAGTCTAAGTATCTTTCTGTGTGTATTACTTGTTACTAGCGTCCAAAAATTAGCATTTCATAATGTGAATATTTCTATTTACATTGCTGCCAAGAAGAGATTTGCCCAGGAGCTTTTGTGACTCAAGTGGATTTAACCTAAATCCAAAATTTAATTACAAATAAGGTTGTTGTGCTGACTCATTCCTGTGCATTTCAATTAGATGGGAAATCCCGGCTGGAAACCATCCCCTTATAGATTAAGAAACATTCATTTCAAGATATTCCAGTGTACTTAAAGAGGATTGAAATCATCAGAGACTTTCAATATTTTTATTTTTTAGCTCTATTAGGCATAATACATATTTTTTTCCAAGTTGTCTCATTGTCATGATTGAATGGTAGAAACGAAAATATCATAGTATATCGGCTTAGAGTGTTCCCAAATTAAGTTCATGTTAAGAAGCGGTCATTTCCAAAGCTTTGTAATTCAGAATATCTTGAGTTCTAAATTGATTCATACAAAGATTTTTGTCCTTTGTGTGTGTTGTCAAGACAAAAATGTTTGCTTTTATAAAAGGCCTCAGACGATTATCTTGATTCTGGAAACTCTGAGGACACTATCCTTGCGCCCCATTGCACTAAACAGATATTCTGTGATGGATACAAATTTCCAAAGCTACATTTAATTGCATAATTTGTAATAGAAACTGGGTTGGGGCACTGCAGAGTGAAAAACAATCCAGAGTAATCTAATCAGCATGATTTTTGAGTTGTCATTAGTCTTTGGTCAGGTATCCGTTAGCATGCCCAGGAACGCAGTTTTGGGCCCTTACCTTTCATTAATACACCATTTTGAAGTCACTCCACGGAAATTCAGAGAAAACTAGAAGTAAATATCTTATATCCTTTAAAATTTGACTCTACATACATCTTCTTTTGATAATTCGACTATGCACTAAAGCAATCTCCAGCTTTTATTAATACATTCCTTTGCCATGCAAATGGAGCAGGCTAACCTTAGCATATACCCAATGACAGCTCATTTAAAAGCTTTCTAGCTACACAGAGTTGGAGGAAAAGGGGAGGAGCTACACTTTTTCTCCCTTCACCTTCTTCTGTACCATCTCGAGATAATCACAGCTTGGTTTTAAATCTGTCACTAAGTATTAGATGACCTCATCTTTTGAGGCCTGTTTTTTATCTGTTATATGAAAGCATTTGACAAGAAAATTTTAAAGGGCATTAAAAATAATGAATAGATATAAAGTCAGGGTCTTCTTTTCAAAGCATTTTTGTAGCTTAATTTTGTTTATTATTTATAATTTATTCCTGCCCACACACAAAGTACTTAAATTGCCTTACAAGATGGCACAGAATACAAAAAGAATAAATTTTCAATAGATAAAAAGACAAGGCAAAGAGTAATCTAGGCAAGCTTATTGTTTTTAATATTATCCTCATCACATGAGGTAATGAATGTTCATAATAGGAGAAATTCAGTGATTGAACAAGAATGATGAGAAACAGGTCTTCACATGGTAACCTACTTTATGGAGGTAAAGTGTTACATTGGAACTTCTCAACAATAAGCTCTTTGGACTTTCTTTTTTTTTCTTTTGAAGTATCGTTGATATATAATTTTATATTAGTTACAAGTGTACGACATAGTGATTCAACAATTTTATATATTACAAAATGCTCACCCAGAAAAATGTAGCTATTATCTGTTGCTGTCATTGTGTACTTCTCAATCCCCTGCATCTATTTCACCCATTCCCTACCCACCTTATAGCAACCACCAGTTCTCTGTATTTATGAGTTTATTTCTCTTTTGTTTGCTCATTACTTTTATATTTTTAGATTCTACAAATAAGTGAAATCATATGGTATGTGCCTTTCTCTGACTTTTCACTTACCTTAATACCCTCTAGGTCCATTCATGTTGTTGCAAATGACAACATTTCCTTCTTTTTTATGGCTAAGTCATATTCCATTGTATATATGTACCACCTCTTCCTTATCCATTCATTTATCAATGGATGTTTAGGGTGCTTCCAGATCTTGGCTACTGTAAATAATGCTGTGATAAACACAGGAGTGCATGTATCTTTTCCAATAAGTGATTTTATTTTCTTCAGGGAAATTCCAAGAAGTGGAACTGCTGGGTCATATGGCATTTCTATTTTTAACTTTTTGAGGAACCTCCATACTGTTGTACATAGTGCCTTCACCAATTTACATTTCCACCGATGGTGCACGAAGGTTCCCCTTTCTCCACATCCTGGCCAACCCTTGGTATTTCTTGTCTTGTTGATAGTAGCCATTCTGACTGGGTATCTGGTGTGAGGCAACATCACACTACGGTTTTAAGTTGCATTTCCCCAAAGATTAGCATGTTCAGCATCTTTTCATGCCTCTGTTGGCCATCGGTATGTCTTCCTTGGAAAAATGTCTGTTCAGGTCCTCTGCCCATTTTTTGAGTTATTTGGTTTTTTTTAGGGTTGAGTTGTATGAATTTTTAATATATTTTGGATATTGGCCCTTGATTCAATTTGTCATCTGAAAATATGGTCTCTTGTTCAGTGGGCTGCCTTTTTGTTTTGTTGGTGGTTTCCTTTGCTGGGAGAAAGTTTTTAGTTTAGTTTTGCTTTTGTTTCCCTTGCCTGGGGAGACATATCCAAAGAAAAAGTACTAATGCCAGTGTTCGAGAGTTTACTGCCTATGCTTTCTTCTAGAAGTCTGTAGGTTCAGGTCTTAGATTTAGGGCTTTGGCCCATTTGGAGCTTATTTTTGTGTATGGTGTGAGAGTGTGATCCAGTTTCCCAAACATCATGTATTGAAGAGGCTGCCTTTCCCCATTGTATATTCTTGCCTCCTTTGTTATATATTAATTGACCACATAAGTTTGGGTTTGTTTCTGGGCTCTGTAGTCTGTTCCATTGATCTGTGTATCTGTTTTTAAGCAAACACAATACCGTTTTGTTTAGTAAGCTTTGCGGTATAGTGTGAAATCAGGGAGCATGACACCTCCAGATTTGTTCTTTTTCCTCAAGATTGCTTTAGGTATTCAGGGTCTTTTGTGGTTCCACACAAATTCTAGGATTTTTCTATTTTCTGTGAAAAATATCACTTGTGTTTTGATAAGGATTGTATTGAATCTATAGACTGTTTTGGGTAGTATGGTGATTTTAACAATATTAATTCTTCCTGTCCACAAGCATGGAATGTCTTTCATTTATTTGTATTTTCAATTTCTTTATCAACATCTTACAGTTTTCACAGTATACATCTTTTACCTCCTTGGTTAGATTTAGTCTGATGTATTTATTGTTTTGATGCCATTGTAAATGGGATTGTTTTCTTAATTTCTCTTCCTCCTAGTTCATTTTTTGTATGTGCAAATGCAACAACTTTGGATATACTGACTGTATCCTACAACTTTACTGAATTCATTTATTAGTTTTAATAGTCTCTTAGAGTTCTCTCTATATATAGGTGCATGTCATCTGAAAACAGTGACAAATTTACTTTTTCCTTACCAATTTGAATGTCTTTTCTATTTGTCTGTTGCTGGGCCTTTCAGTACCATGCTGAATAAAAGTGGTGAGAGTGGGCAACCTTGTCTTGTTTTTCTTCTTAGAGGAAAAGCTTTGAGTTCTTCATCTTAGAGAATAATAGCTGTCAGTTGGTCAAATATAGCCTTTCTTATGTTGAACGAAGTTCCTTCTCTACTCACTTTAAGAGTTTTTATCATGAATGGATGTTGAATTTTGTCAAATAATTGTTCTGTATTGAATGTGATGGTCACATGGCTTTTCCCTTCCTTTTCTTAATGTGTTGTATCACATTAACTGATTCATAGATATTGAACCATTCTTACATCCCTGGAATAAATACCACTTGGTCATGGTGAATGATCCCTTTAATGAATTTGGTTTGCACATTTGGGTTCTAGCTGGCCGACTGCCTCGGGACCCCTGAAGCCACATGGATTAGGGAACAGGGCTCGCTAAGGTGGAGGGTGAACATAAACAATGGCAGTTGCCAGCATTTTGAATCCCAGAGGGAAAGAGTTCTAGCAGGTCCCCCACTGTTTGGCAGGTGCTTGAAGTCTTGTAACTTGGCCCCCTCCACTTGCAGTCTAATTGCCCTTTAAACCAAGTGGTGTTGTGTTTTTCTCCTCTCTGCCCAGGAAAGGCAAATCTGTGTTTGGGTCCCTCAGAGAGGATACCCCTCCCTACTGTAGGTCTCAACGTTGTGGGTAGAATTCCCACCATTACCATGTCCCTCCCTCTCTCCTTTGTTTTGCAGATGCTACTCACTCCACCTTCGGTTCTTCTGCAGGCAGCATTGTTCTGTATGTAGGTGCAGACTCAGTTTATATGTAGCAGGAAGGGGTTTCAGGCTCTTTCTAAGCTGCCATCCTGGACCCTTATTCAAAGCATTGTTTGAATGTGTTTTCTAACAGGTCTTTCTTTCTTGGGAAGAACCGTATGTATCTTTCATCTTTTAAATGGGTTTGTCTTCAAAGTCATTTCACATCTGTGTCAGTTTCCTATTGATGTTGTAAGAAATTACCACATATTTAGTGATTTCAAACAGCACAAACTAACCTTACAGTTCTGGATGTCAGAAATCCAAAAAGGATCTCATAGGGTTAAAATCAAGATCTTCTTGGAGGTTCTGTGATGCTTTAGTTCATGGCTCCTTCCTTCGGACCAGCAATAGAACATCTCCAAACATCCCTCTCCAAAACACGTCTGCCTCACCATTATAAGGACTCTTGTGATTACATTGGGTCCACTTGGATAATCCAGGCTAATGTTCCTAGTTTAAGAACCTTAAATACTGCAAAATCTCCTTTGCCACGTAAGGTAACATTCAGTTTCCAGGAATTAGGATGCGGATATCACTGCGGAGTCTGTATGCCAACTACACCAGTGAGCCCCAGGTGTCTGCGTGCCTTTCCTCGTGAAGCTACGGTCACCTACTCAATATCTCGGTAAATATTGCTTCTTAAGATTGGCTGATTTCCTCAATTTTCAAGTTTCTTTCTCTTCATAAGAATAAGCACAAGTGAAATAGATCTTAAAATATAAAAATGATAAGCATAGGGAAGTTCTGAAGTTTAAGAAATCTGTAGTTTTTCATCTTGGACCCTGGTCTACATTCATTGACTCTTAGAAGTTGACGTGCCAAACCTCAGAGGTGGTTTTAGAAGCGCCTGTTAGAGCTCACACTCTAGAGAGATTTGGGAGGGAAGCGGTGCATTTGCCGTTCATCTCTGGCACCCTTACATCTGGGAGAGGAGACTGCTTGTGTAACAACACCCTCAGTTTTTCTTTAAATGACACATGGATGCTTTCCTTGGTTCAAATGCCAGCGATAAAATCATCTTTTTTTCCTGGCGCTGCCCTCACGTGCTGCTGCTGGAGGGCCCTCTGTAAGACTAGTTTCAGTGTAATTTGTCCATTTTAGTTTCTTTTCTACTTTTTCTTTTTTTTACTCAAACAGCCCCAGTGATTTGTTTCCTTGAGTACCTGATGCTGTAGTCTACCATTCATCAGCAAATATCTTCCAGACTGTTTTCTAAGTTTTCACACACATGTATGTATATATGGGCATGTAGAAATGTATGCTTCCATTCTGTGGCCTTTTTAAATTAGCGAATCCATATACTGTATATATTCTCCCAAATCAAGTATCTGTGAGGTCCTCAATGTCTTTATATATTAGATTTGCTGCCTTTTTTCCTATGGATGCACAGCATTCCTTAGTACAGATGTACTATTAGATAATCCTTTCTCTTCAAGATCAACGTAGTGTTATCAATACTTGAACTGTGGTTAGGGAAATTCACATGTGTTTATATGCCTACAGTGGAATTTCCTCACCAAAGCAGCAGCACATATATAACTAAGACTCTCTGCTTTAATGCACTTTAAAAAGTTGAATTAGTTTCCAACTCCTCTCAGCAGTGGATAAGAATACTTGTATCATCAAATGCCAATAACACTTGTCCATTTCGTGGATGAAAAATGGTATCTCATTATTTTAATATTCATAGTTACATGGCATTTCTTTTCTTCTGTTTTGCATTTTTCTTAATTTGAAGGATTTTTTTTAGAAGGTCTACATGCAAAAGGCAAATCCAGCCTATGGCTTGTCTTTTAACTTTATGTCAACATTGTTATGTACAAGCCTTTACCTCTTCATATAATCAAATTTTTCAATGTTTCAGTTGTGGCTTTTACACTGAGACTTCTTTTGGCCTAGTATACAAATCATTTTTTTTTTTTTTTTTTACTGAATGCTGATTCTGTGATACTTTTGTTTGTTGGTTGTATTGTACAATTAGCTCATTAATTTCATTCTATAATTAATTTTTTGCCCCGTCAGAGGCAAGTGGGCTTATCTTTGCTGTTTTAGACTAAAGTCTGTTTTCTGCTCCTTTGGAGACTCTATTAATTTTCTATCAACTGCTGTAACATTCGTATAAACTTAGCACCTTGAAATTTATTATTTCACAGCTCTGTAAGTCAGAAATCCTGGTGTAGCCTTGCTCAGTTGGGTCCTTTGCTTAATTTCACAGGTTTAAGTCAATGTGTCCACAGGGCTGTTCGCCTTCCCAGAGGCACTAAAAATGAACCCGCTTCCAACTTCACTCAGGTCGTTGCAGGAATTCGGTTCCTTGAGGTCGGGGAGTGGCTAAGGTTCCTATTTCTTTGCTGGCTGTCAGCCAAGAGTCTCTTAGATGATCAAGGCCACCTGGATCCTTGTCATGGGGCCTCTTCCATTTCCAACCCAGCAAAGACATAGCAAGCCATTCCCACGTTTTGAATCTCTTCTTCCTGCAGTTAGAGGAAGTGTTCTGCTTTGAAGGGCTTATCTGATTAGTTTGGGCTCAAATGGATAATCCAGGACGCTCTCCCTATTTTAAGGTTCATAAACTTAGTCACATCTGCCAAGTCCCATTGGCCATAAGAAATAAAATATTCTTCTAGGCTTCTAAGTTCTTTTGAAGAATGACTCAAGCTCATATCCTATTTGCAGAACCAAAATGTTTCTCATGATCCATCGAATGGCCTGCACACGGTCCAGTCCATTTCATTTCTTTGTTTAAATCTATCTACTCTTATCCTACCGATCATGGGAGCAATCTCTGGGAGTACATAAAGCACTATTAAAATACATACTTTCACTCAAGATGAGAAAATAAAGTTTTTCTTATCGGAAATAACATATACAACTAATAAAAGACACACTCAAACAGGACAAAAATAAAGACATATAATGACACACATCACCCCAAACTCCTGAATTAAACCTACTTTATGCAGAAATTTCCCATGCATAAGCAGTTTTATTTTTATTCAGTACCATTGCTGAAACATGTAAAACATATAAACAAAAATATTATATTGTGAGTCACTTGCAGTTATTAGAGCTTCTGAAATTATCTTTTTATAATTAATTCAAAAGGCATTTAATTTTTGTTTTGACCAGAACTACCTCTTTTATTTCCCATAATTTGCTCAGTCGTTTATATTCGAGTAAATTATTTTAAAATTTTTAAAAAGAGGAATTGGTTATCAAAACTGTGTTAGAATTTGTATTATTGTTTAAAAAATGTACATTTCAGAAAACAACTTATTAAAGTGTTTTTTTTTCTCTCATTTTCTGTGACAGGAGGAAGTTCTTTGGTTAAAACTACAACTTGCAATCAGTGTCACTAACACTGGGAAAAAGCCTGATAATATTGTGATCTTTCTACTGTTTCAGTCAGTCCTTGATGCCAGAACATCACATAAAATACCAGCAGTTTAATCAATACACGCTCTTGTGCAAAACAAAAAGAAATACTTACAGCTTTTCAATCCTTATTAGAATAGAAATTCTCTCTCCATCTAGACACTCTATTTATGTGTGTGTGTATATATATAATATGTATATACACACATATGTAAAATATACTGAAGAGGACATGAATTTATACATATGTGCATAGTTACATATACACATGCATATTCATACTATTATGCATATATATGTGGGTGTCTATACAGTGAAGGGGTCATGTTACAACCTTATTGTATATTAAATCTTCCAACAAAGGAGTCAATCATATACAATTATTAACATATTTAATGAATGCATGACAATGAGAGGTGACTGGTTTTGGTACCTGTACTTTAAATATCATACAAAATATATACACACGTCAAATACATTATTTAACTCATTAATTAGACAACAAATAAGGTGTCACATCTGGTTTGAAGGAGAATCTGAAATATGGACATACGTGCAATCAGGAAGCTGAAAGGAATTTGAAAAGTCGCTTGATATTCTATAGGGCATTAAATAATATATGGAGTCGTCTTTTTTACAGGACAGAAATTAATTGTATCTCTAGAGGTGCAAAAGGCATTTGCGTTTCTAGGACAAGAGTCATTTACATCACTAATCCTCCTCTACAACAAACATGGCTAAAATACTGTCTAGTCAAAACAATGAAACACAACATTCCACTGAAAGAACACTCAGTAATCTTTTGCAAGTGGTTTTTACAACTTTTTTGCGAATTTACAATTTTTCCTAACACCTTTATTTGCAGTTAATTTGAGGTTATATAATTTTAATATGGGACCTTAGAACATTTACAAATTTAGAGGGATTGTTAAACGAAAGTTTGTCTATTATGCCATTGATTGTTTTCTTCACTCAGTCAAACACACTGAAGGACTCTGTATGCCAAGTGCTGAGCTAGGTACAGACAATCCAGTGACGGCCAGGACACACGGTCCCTGGTCTCACGGGGGAGACACCATTAGCGAAGCCATGGTCAGTGGTAGCAAAGCACAGCATTTGACAAGGTAAGTCTGATGGATCATGGGATGCCAGGGAAAACATTTCTAAGCAATAAACAGTCGGCTGAGTCCTAATGGATCAAGAGAAGCAGCTAAATAAGTAAAGAAGGTAGTGAGTGAGGGAGAGGAGAGAGCAGTTCATGAAATGTGAGGTCCACGTGCATGGAAGGAATACGGCCATAGTGGAGAGACAGGCAGAGTGAAGGAAATGAAATCAGAGAAAAAGGCAGGGATAAAGCTTCAGAGCTGCTATTAGAGGTTTAAGCATGGGAATAACACGATTAGAGTTGCACTTTGAGAAGATCTCCTTGGCTATCTTGTGACGACAGACAGAAAGAAGGGCCAGAAATGATGGTGAGAGACCAGCTACAAGGCCATTATAAAATTGTCAGAAACAGGGTATAACTAACACTAGGGTTACATGTAAAAAGAACCGTAAAATATGCCTCAAGGCAGAGAGTCCAGGTGTTTTGAAGATATCTGTAAGAACCAAATGATTAGCATTGTCAGTCTTATTTGATGTGAAATAGTATCTTACTTTTTGGGTGGTAAAGGCGCTGAAATTTTGCCTAAAGGGAACTTTAAATAAAATGGTGCACTTCACTGAATAGACTGGATCTTTTGGTCCTGGTTGAATTTAGTACTCAGCAAATGCTTTCCAGAGATTAAAATATAGTCTGTGGTACTTTATTCAGAATTTTTAAGCAACATTTTAATATGGAGTGTTTTACATTGGTACTCTGTGGAAGCTAAACATCTTTCGGCAGTATATCTAATGTTTTTTTTTCTTTCTATTTATTTTTATTTTTATTTTGCTATTATTAATGTACAATTACATGAGCAATATTATGGTTACTAGACTCCCCATATTATCAAGTCCTCACCACATACCCCATTACAGTCAATGTCCATCAGCATAGTAAGATGCTATAGAATCACTGCTTGTCTTCTCTGTGTTATACAGCCTTCCCCATGCCCCTCCCCCTATATTATGTGTGCTTATCATAATGCCCCTTTTCCCCCTTATCCCTCCCTTCCCACACATCCTCCCCAGTCCCTTTCCCTTTGGTAGCTGTTAGTCCATTCTTGGGTTCTGTGAGTCTGTTGCTGTTTTGTTCCTTCAGTTTTTGCTTTCTTCTTATAGTCCACAGATGAGTGAATCATTTGATGCTTGTCTTTCTCCACCTGGCTTATTTCACTGAGCATAATACGCTCTAGCTCCATCCATATTATTGCAAATGGTAGGATTAGTTTTCTTCTTATGGCTGAATAATATTCCATTGTGTATATGTACCACATCCTCTTTATCCATTCATCTACTGATGGACACTTAGGTTGCTTCCATTTCTTGGCTATTTTAAATAGTGCTGCGATAAACATAGGGGTGCATATGTCTTTTTCAAACTGGGCTCCTGCATTCTTAGGGTAAATTCCTAGGAGTGGAATTCCTGGGTCAAATGGTATTTCTATTTTGAGTTTTTTGAGGAACCTCCATACTGCTTTCCACAATGGTTGAACTAGTTTACATTCCCACCAGCAGTGTAGGAGGGTTCCCCTTTCTCCACATCCTCACCAACATTTGTTGTTGTTTTTCTTTTGGATGTTGGCCATCCTAACTGGTGTGAGGTGATATCTCATGTGGTTTTAATTTGCATTTATCTGATGATAAGCGATGTGGAGCATCTTTTCATGTGCCTGTTGGCTATCTGAATTTCTTCTTTGGAGAAGTGTCTATTCAGATCCTCTGCCCATTTTTTAATTGGCTTATTTGCTTTTCTGTACCACCCCAGATCATTGTTTGGTGAGGTGTGTGAGCTCTTTATATAATTTGGATGTCAACCCCTTATCGGATATGCATTTATGAATATATTCTCCCATATTGTAGGATGTCTTGTTGTTCTACTGATGGTGTCCTTTGCTGTACAGAAGCTTTTTAGTTTGATATAGTCCCACTTGTTCATTTTTGCTTTTGTTTTCCTTGCCTGGGGAGATATGTTCAAGATGTTGCTCATATTTATGTCCAAGAGATTTTTGCCTATGTTTTTTTCTAAGAGTTTTATGGTTTCATGACTTACATTCAGATCTTTGATCCATTTTGAGTTTATTTTTGTGTATGGGGTTAGACAATAATCCAGTTTCATTCTCTTGCATGTAGCTGTCCAGTTTTGCCAACACCAGCTGTTGAAGAGGCTGTCATTTCCTCATTGTATGTCCATGGCTCCTTTATCATATATTAATTGACCATATATGCTTGGGTTTATATCAGGGCTCTCTAGTCTGTTCCATTGGTCTATGGGTCTGTTCTTGTGCCAGTATCAAATTGTCTTGATTACTGTGGCTTTGTAGTAGAGCCTGAAGTCAGGGAGCATAATTCCCCCCACTTTATTCTTCCTTCTCAGGATTGCTTTGGCTCTTCGGGGTCTTTTGTGGTTCCATATGAATTTTAGAACTATTTGCTCTAGTTCATTGAAGAATGCTGTTGGTATTTTGATAGGGATTGCATTGAATCTATAGATTGCTTTAGGCTATGTGTAATGTTTTTGATTTCAAACAACATAGTTGGGTTTCTTTTTTAAATAAGCACACTTCTTGGAATAATTAGGTTGGCTTGGCTTAGTGTATAAAATTGTTGGCTTTAACTAATTCCCAATTTGGAGCCAAACCTTTAAATATATTTGAAAATTTTGAAAACTTTAAATATATTTGAAAATTTTTCATGCTTTCACCAAAAATTGTATTTGTTTGACACATTTCAAAATCTGTTTTCTATTGTTACTGTCATTAGATTAAATTTTAATCATCGCACAGCTCTTCCAAAAACAGTACCACAGTCATAGCTATTAAACATTTGTCTTAAGCTGTAGCACCAGATATTATCTATACTGTATGTATTTTTTTACACAGTGCTTGTATTTTTGGAGTAAAAGATTTAGGCATAGACTCTACCCCAGATCATTCTTTTCTAATAAAGATAAGCAATATATAAGAAAATTGACCTTCTAAGAAGCCAGAGACATAAATATTGTGATAAGATTTCTGCCGAAAAGCCCTCGGGACAATGAAGACTTTGCTAAGAATGATCATTTTTATATTTTGAATAATCAAGCCCCCATACCTCCCCAAATAAAGGCATATCAGATAACTAATAGCTTTGCTGGGCTGTGTGATGATGAACCTACTAAATTTACATCTAGTTTTCATCTAATCAAATGTAGAAATATGTCTATTTTTTCTTCATTCCTTTGCTTTTTATCCCTTATTCTCAATAGACTCAGAGCAGTGAGTTTATATCCTTTTAGCTCCCTTCTTCAGCTTTCTATCTGTTTGTTAATTTATTATTGCACAGAATTTTTCTATTCTGCTTCTTCACATCAACCAACCTCTCAATTCTTTATTCACATTGTTTTAAATATGGAAGTTGTTGATTCTTTCCCTTCTTTCAATATCCTCCCATAACCTTAACAGATTTGAATCCATGAACACATTAACATTATTGGCTCTATTTTAATTGAATGATCACTGTCTCTGCTATTCTCAATGTCTCATTGTGGATCTAATCCACATTAGAATCCAATATTAATTACAAATCACAGTCCACTCTTGTGTAACCACTCATGTTTCCAGATTTCTCATGCCACTATAATGCAATTCAGCCTCAAAGATAATTCTCATGTTAATTTCAAACTTCCTCGATTTTCCTCTCAGACGACCAGCACCTCCCCAACCCTTCCCTATGATGCTCTCTTGTTCTGCTTTGTACTACAACAGTCTACTTACAAATCCCAACCTCTAGGTCAAAAATCTGCATTTTCCTGCTCTTTTATCTGGAGAGCTGAAAAATTACATGTATTCATGATCTCAATTTCAGCACATCCTGCTAATTCTTTCATTTGTCTTTATCCATCTTTATTTCTTATCATCCTTAAGTGTTATTTTCAACTTTCTCTATGATAGTTTTCAAGCCACCCTTTTACCCAGGCACATTCATTCTCAACTGGTGTCCTTGCACCTATTTTAAAGGAGAAAACTGAGGTCAACAGATGATTTTTTTCTTCTACTCACACTTTCTTCAAGTGTATCCAGCCCCTAAGATACAGTGTGCCTCTAACTGTCTGGTTCTAACCCCTCCAAACACTTTCTCTTTCATCTGCCTCTTTCCTGTCTTGTTCCTTCATCAGCCCCTCTCCCTCCTGTATCCGAAAAATCTCCTTCACTATTGGCTTCTCCTGGACTATAAACATGATGTTTCTCATTCTTCTACACTTTTTTCCCCCAAAGAGAAGCTCAAATTCACTATCTCCACTACTCTCTCTCTCTCTCTCATACTCTTCATAATCTACTGCAATTGTGTTTCAGCTTCTGAAATCCAGTGGAGATCTATTAGTTTTTATTTTATCTCTAAACAAGGGTAACCGTTTTCTTTCTCTATGAGAGATTTTTGCTTATAGGCAACAGATACCAAATCTTAAGGGAGAGATATTACAAGATGAATTGGAACACTTGGGAAGCAAATTCAGAAATGGAGTGATATTTGGGGCTACCCAATAGTCACCACTTACAGAATGAATAAGGATTGATATGATTTTTCCTGTGTTTGAATCACCATGCTAAGATTCAGAGACTTAGGAAATTCATTTGGTCTATCCTGTGTCACAGATTTTATCCTTTACTGGTCAATGATGGACAGCCAAGAAAAAAAATGTTCTCTACATTTTCCATAACATGACACTCTCTTGATTCTCACACCTTTCTCTCTTGTTAATATTCTCATTTATTTCTTGTGATCCCATAGCTTTGTTCTTTTTATCCTCTTATGTCATCTGGTGTAGTATATATTGTCATGACTTCATCTGCATTGGCTATTTTATTTTTTATTAAGCGTGTTCTGTGGATGGATTTAAGCAATTTTGAGGAATAATACTAGAGGTTTCATATGCCCTGATTTCACACTGTACCACAAAGCTTACTAATCAAAACAGTATGATATTGGCTTAAAAATAAGACAGATCAATGGAACAGAATACAGAGCCCAGAAGCAAACCCACACTTATATGGTCAATTAACAGACTTGGTTATCAAAGGGACTAAGGATGTGGGGGTGGCTGAAATAGGTGAAGGGGATAAAGAGATACAAACTTCAAGCTATAAAATAAATTAGTCTTAGGAATGGAAGTACCACATAGAGAATATAATCAATAATATTGTAATACCTTCTTGTATGTAGGTATGGCAACAGAGTAAGTAAACTTACTGTGGTGAGCATTTAGTAATGTATATAATTTCTGAATCACTATGTTGTATATCTGAAATCAATGTAATATTGTATATCAACTATATTCCAACAAAAAAAAGAAAAAAGAAACTGAGATAAACTTACCTCCCAGTGAACTGGGAAATTCCATGATTAAGAGCATGGCATTTACAGGACTCACAATTCAACTGAAGTGTTACTGTATTTAGCAATTTCACAAAGACCCTCCACTTGGAAAGCAGAATTATAGCAATGAAGAGTGTCGGAGCTGAAAAAGACCTTCAATAGTTTCTAGTGTAACTTCACTTTACATGAAGTAAATTAAGGTTCACATTTTTTTAAGAATTTAAGAGAAGTTGCATAGTTACTTGGTGCCAAAGCAGGATTTAAACCCACGTATCCTGATTTCAGGTTCATGACTCTTGCCACATTCTTCTCTGAGAGTTCTTTTCTCTCCTAAGAGGAAATAATAAAACTTTCCTTTCTTTAGTAAATACAAAAATTTTTTTTCTATCATAAAAGATTTTTCTGTCACTTTTCTCTCCACGAATGGTGTAGAAATGTCATCTTTCTTCTTGTATTTAGAAGCTAAGGCTAGATTCTGCCTGAGCCGTACAACATGATTTTCATGTTGCATAATATCATCTTATATTTGTCTACACTGTGTAGGTCTAAAGGGACTTTCACATACATGTTATTGTCCTTGCTTGTTAGAATGATACTGTGAGGCCTTTAGGTAGAGCAAGGAACATTGTTCCTGTTGTATATACAAATACAAGCTCATTAGATGGGGGGGGCGTCAAGACCAAAGCCCAGGTTTCTGGGTTGTGTCCCCCTATACTTCTGCTACAAAGGTGCAGCTTTGTGATTTTAGTCAAGTCTCTGAGCCACTTGATGAATTGGTGCTGTCATTTGTGAATAACAGCAGTAATTTTTGTCCTACCACATAGGGAAGTTACAAGAATAAAATGAGATATGAAATGAAAAGTCCTTTAAAAGAGTTACATCCTCTATAGCAAATTCAATGAGCTGATAATTCAAGCACTTTCTAACATAAAGAGTTAGATAAACATCTCTGGGTTTTCTAGATGGTTTAACCAAATTTGCATCTAGCCTAAGTTGTTTTCCATATAAAATTTCTTGTGTGCATTAAGGAAAAAAGAAAATGCATCAATTCTTAAATTATTCATAAAAATAGCTAGTATTTATTGAGTTTTTATTTTGCTTTTGGCCCTATGCTGTCAAGTTATGGTCTTGTTTTGTATAGAGTATATGGTCACCAAATACTATGTAATCAAATCTGGTTTCTGAGAAACCAGGTCTGTGTGACACAAAACCAGTGTGTTCAGTCACTCACTCCCCTCAAAGACTCAAAATATTGTGCAAGAAGGAAGATGCAGAGCAAGTGATGGAATGCATGGTGAACTTACCCAGGGATGCATGGTGAACTGACCCACTTCCATGGTCTGCAACCAAGTTTATTTGCTTCTTCTCTATTAAATCTGTTTGAAAGATAAACCATAAAGAGAAGGTATTTGAAGACTTTTGGCTATATAAATATGATGTTGACTAAAATCTTTACCTACTGTTTCAACACTGAGGTTTATTTTCCCAGATTCCCCCTGAAAATCCTGATTTTTTCAGTCTGAAAAGAAGATGGGGGTCCATTTGGGCACTTTTCTGTGCTAGGCTCTATGTTGAAGATTTCAAAATATTACCTCCTGAAATCTTCATGGTGCCTCTCTGATGTAGACCCTACTATTCCCCACATTTACCAGATGTGGGTAACAAAGAACGGAGGGATTTTGGACCTTGCGAGGGCCACACAGCCAGTAGCAGTCTGACTGCACAGCTGTACATTCTCAGGCACTGAGTACCTACTTTGTTGCCATCTGGCCTGGAAACATATTAGGGGGTACAAATGCCACCGACGCCACAAAAAACTACCTAATAGATTGTCAGCTCTGACATCTAAACACCAGGGTTTGTTTTTCTCTCTTGGATTTTGTAAGCCACTTCTTTGAATTTTATTCTCAATGGGTTTCCACTTATTTAAGGTCCACAAAGTAAATTATTATTATCTGTGTTATTTTATAAATATCAGTAGAGGTTTTAAATGAAAAAAAACAAAGCAGGTTTTACACATGATTTATGGAGCAATATGAAGCCATGCAATTATAGCTATCAAAAGTATGTCAGAAATATTGCTTTAAAAATTGTTTCAATTTTTGGCCAGTCTGTTTTTCATCAATATTATCTATTACTGTCATCATGTTGAACATTTGATTTTTAACTGGGACCTTAGCATAACATAATACATTGATTATTCAGCTCCCTCTTTGACACCTATAAATACAGCTTAGTCCTTCCACACCTGAGTTAAAATTTTTACAAAAATGAGAGTTGCAGGAAATTAAGACATTCTGTAAGATGTCGAGGTTTTGAAAATTATAGAGCTGGGAGATAAAAACTCTCAATATCAATACATGAAAGCTATTAGAAAATGTATCAGTTATCGTCCATATCCAGCTTGAAATGCAGAAACAGATGATTGAATATATTTCTTAAGCAAAATCATTTCCTGCTTCTTTGGGGTTTTGAAACTTTGCTCTGTCAGGGTTAACAACCAGATGAGAAATGAGGATGCAAAGAAGTAATAATAATGATGTAAAATTTCAATTCAAGGAGCATAACTTGAAAATGAGACATTTTATGCTCAAAATGTTAAATCTGAAAACAAGTTGGACTATTCAAACCCCAGTATGTTGCTGGACATTGTTGATAAGCTAAAAGAAGCTTAAGGTTCAGGGTCTTAGGATCAGATCTCGTTTGGACAAAGTTTAAAATCAGGCCTCCTTATGGTAAGGTATTAAGGAAAATGAACAAATTATCCAAAACACTTATCACATGAAGAAAAAGACAGGACTGAGAGTCATGAAATAACTTCTTAGCCACATGCAGATTCTGGAATTTTACCCATGCATTGTAGAACAAATATGTTTTAATATATTTTTTTAAATGAAAGAATATATTAAAAATTAAAAACCAAGAGAATAGAAAAATTGAAAAGGCAAATTTTAAAAAAACAAGAGAAATTTGAAAAGTTGTAAGTTTTATGTATGTTCAATAAACTGGATAGACAATAATTAAACACAGAGAATTAGTAAACTGGTAGATATAAAAATATTATGAAGAACTTAAAGCACAGAGTGAAAAAAGTAGAAATTATAAATGATGAGATGAAATGAGAATATTAAATACACGTCTTATTCTTTAGGAAAAAATCATTAGGAGAAAATCATGTAAAGAATATCTATATGAAGTATACATGCAGATATGTAGACACACACAAAGTCAAGTTCATCACAGACATGCAGTACTATTTTATCATTAAAAAAATCTTTAAGGTACTTCACTAAAGTAGCAGATTAAAACAGAAAAAAGAAAACCACGTGATCATCACAGCAGATGCAGATAAATCACTCCAATAATATTTAAAGACTATATTGTCTGAAATGTACTTGGTGCAGGTAATGCTAAGTGTCACTTAAACTGTAGTTGAAACAAACTGGGTTTATTATCGTTACATAAAAGAAGTCTGGTAGTTGCAGCTGCTGGCTTTGGCTCAGTTGTCCCAGAATGGAGTAAGCATCTTTGCAGCTCTCCTGGACTTCCCCCTTGTGCTTGAAAGACAGCTTCCCTGACTCCAGGGAGTTGAGAGAGGAGGCGTCAAAGGCTAAGAAGCTGTCGTGTCCTTTCTAGCAAACTGCCCGCTCCTTTCTGATCCCGAGACAGGCTGAGAGACAAGCCCAAACTGAAATCGAATTTTGACTTTGATCATCACAGATGGCTGGACCTTTTTAACAGCGAATTGACACTGGGACTTAGAGCTCCCAGAGTATCCGTTAAGTCATGGAACCTGATTTTCATTTTCTGTCTTGGGGAGTAGTCGAACCACACAGAGGATTGAAAGTGGCATGAAAAGATAAAAATGAAGTGGCTTTATGTTCACTCCCACTAGTCATGCATGTTCAACACAGGGCTTGATGCCACAGAGCAGGGAATGTCCGTGGATTAGTTACATGTGTCAAAAGAAAATGAACTCACAAACATCGTAAAGTCAAGTGAAAAAATAGGAACAATGAAAAATTTGTACAGTGTTAAAAAATCCAGAAACAGTAAAAGTTAAAACCACATCAGTAAAATAGTAGTTAGGAAGGGTTTATTGTGCTTATAAGAACAATTCATGAACTGGGAGCTTCCAGACCCATATGAAAGCTTAGAGGCATGACATTGTAGGATGGCTTGTTAAGTAAAAATGAGGAAGTTGTTTAAACTTTACAATGATTGGTTATCACAATGGGGGTTCCAGATGGCAGGGGATTAGTTAAAAGTAATTATCTGATAGCAGTTTAGAAAATGACTTTTGGTTTGTGATTATGAGAGGCATTTACAATAACCTAAGTTTTATCTCTGTTCATGAAATAAGCTAGATTTAGTCTTGCCTAGGTTTTAGGTTTTATCTGCTCAAGGAATTTTCAGGTTTGGTCTCCATTCTGTATTTTAACAACAGTGTAGTAATATTTTTAAATGTCCTGAACCATAATACATTTTGCTTCAGTATGTATATATACAAAAAGTACATTTTGCTTAAACATAAACAGATTTCTCAACTCTTCATCATGACATGTCCAGGGTCCACTTCAGTAACGTGTTAGACGTACTGCATGTGCCTTCTGGGTATCTGCTTTGGGAATAACCAAAAATGCTGTTCCTTACATCAAGAATCAGAGTAACTTTATAGAATAAACCTGGGCTCAGAACCAAGAAAATGTTGAATTCTATCATCCCTGATTCTACATTGACTCATGCAGCCCCAGTTTAAACAGAATCCTACAGTCACAGTGGCAATTCTCAGGAAGACATATCCACTCAGGGCATTTACTGCTAGCTTTGCCAAGGGCTGATTAAATGTACCGTGGCGTCCTTTCATTAGTGATGGCTTCTGATTGCAGGACCTTACCACCAGCTGTCCCCACGAGCCTAAGATCCAGTGGCCGGCTCTGCTGGAGCCCAGAGCCCACTGTGAGCTCTGCTCTAATCTCGGTGCCTCCTTCCTTGTCCCACCTCAGCATTTACACGTTGGCAGAATGTGGCTGTGATATCCAACTGTTAATGTATGTGACAGGGGAGCATTTACTGAAAATTGTTTGGTATCCTAAGGGCTCTACTTTCACATCACATTTGCAAAAAAAAAAAAAAATCTTTTATATTTCAACAGTTCCATGTCACATTTTATCTTAGTTGAGAAATACCAGATGTCTGAAGACTAGAAAGGAAATGTGGGAAACTAAGCTAGGGGGTCCACAAAATACTCATCTTTAAGAACTAACCAATTCCTCAAAGTGAGTAATTAGAGTTCCAACATGCAGGCAACCACTCAGGGTGTCAGGATAGAACAGCGCTCCACCTCCCGACCCTTTTCTCAAAGTAGGAAAAGGATAGGGAGGCCTCCCACCGGCCGTTGGTGGGGCTAGGGGGTGAGATCAGGGAGGGGGAGATGCACCAGCGAAGCAGCTGTGGAGGGAACCAGGTATGCCTTATTTTCAGAAATCAAATGACATTTTCTATTAAAAAACATAATGAATGCCTGCATTACCTATATCAGTATCATGTCTTTGTACTGCATGTTCGTGGAGTAGAGCCTACCAATGTAGAGTTTGTTAAAATATAAAATAAACCTACAAACAGGCAGCAGTCAACATCCCTTCCACTTTTCTGAAAATCAAATCACTGAAGGATTACGGCAATGAAATTAGGCATATCTCGGGACTACCAAACGCACCAGAGGTCTGAACTCCATTCTGTGCCCTGGGGCAGATGGACGCTTGAATACTGAAACATTGAGAAGACAAGCCAAGACTCAGTCCACCCTCTAAGACTCCTTTCAACTCCATGTTATTTTGCTCACTATATATAATTTATATGTGCTTTTGGTAAGCATTAAGCTAGAGGTATAGTATCACTTCTTTGGTTAAGTATCTGTTGATTTCCATGACAATAAATTTTGCTCTAAGCTAGTACTGAATATGATTTTCAAATTTAAGAACACTATTTTGATTAACAGCAGTGATATATAAACTTAAATTTGCTTAACAATATATTCAAACTAACAAAATGTTATTTCCAAATATTCGTGTTAATTATCACTAAACGTCAGCTTGCTGTATTGAAAAAAAAAATCCATGACATTATCCAAGGGAGAGACTTTCTCCAAGGGAGAAGGTTAACTGTATTAACAAGATAACATTTCCATTGATACCCTGTTGACATTTTCCAACGTGAATCTTTGGCATGGCGAACTGTGGTGTAGCCTAAGGGCCAGGCAGTTGGTCAAGTCTCAGCTCTTTCGTCCTAAGACCAGAACATTTTTTATACTAAAAAACGTAACATTCGAGTTCATTTATTCTCAGGTTTGCATTGTGTATCTATGACATGGTTTTAAGTCATCTCATTAAATTAACTGTTTTATCTTTACAGGAGTTTTAGGATAATAGGATAACTAAGATCCTGCATGGAACCTGTCGGTGAATACAATTCTCAATAATGGTCTAGGCCTAGGTTCTGTCAAAACAATAAAATACACCGGTGTCTTTCTACAGAGTTACACACACAGATGGAGACCACCCTATTACACAATTAAACATTTGGCAGCTCTCTGCAACATCATATGTGAGAAAGAAATCCTGAAGAGAAAGTCTCAGTCTGAGGAGTAGGCACTTAACACGCACATCTGCTCCGCTCTCTGGGGATGGAGACGGGGGGGGGGGGGGCATCTTCTTGTTCGCCCTTTGCCATTCTCCTAGTCAGAAATTAATTGAGAATTGCCAGGATTTTGACTTGAAATTTTTATTTCTCAAGCACTAAAGCTAGATTGGTGCTAAAATCAATTAAAGCAGATCTGTGCCACTACTGAAGAAATGCCAGGGGGCATTTCATTACCGTAAACATTTCCCATATTTGACAAAATACTACATTGGGCCTTGCATATAGTTGGGCAGAAAAAAATGCTGAACTGATCTGGACAGGGGCCTACTTATTTACTCCGTGTGTTGGAAACCAATTACTGTGGCTTAAAGATTAACAATCAGTCATTTTTAAAGATGGTTATGGAAAATGGCTTCCTTCTTTGGAGATCTTCATGCCGCAAAAATACATTATAAACATAGAAAAGTGTATATAATGTATTGCATGGTCTTAATAATATAATATCTGGTGAAAGCACACGTGTACCTAACCACCCACTTTACGAAGTAAAACATAATTAATACCTTTGAAATCCCTTGTATGTCCCTTCCCAGACGGATGTTCCTTTTTTTCCTTGTTTTTGTCTTGTTGACAAAATCGATACCTACCCTATAGTTAAATTGATTTTAAGTATCTCTTGTATTTTCTTTTTTTTTTTTTTCGGTATATATATATATATATATATATATATATATATATTTTTTTTACAATTTATTTTTGTATCATTAACCTACAATTACATGTGCAATATTATGGTGATTAAACTACCCCCTTCATCAGGTCCCCCCCACCAACCCCATTACAGTCACTGTCCATCAGCGTAGTGAGATGAGAATCACTACTTGTCTTCTCTGAGCTGTACAGTCCCCCCCGTGCCCCCCCACCTTATGTCTGCTAATCGTAATGCCCCTTTTACCCTCTTATCCCTCCCTTCCCGCCCTTCTCCCCCAGTCCCTTTCCCTTTGGTAACTATTAGTCCGTTCTTGAGTTCTGTGAGTCTGCTGCTGTTTTGTTCCTTCAGTTTTTTTCTTTGTTCTTATACTCCACATATGAGTGAATATCTCTTGTATTTTCTTCAAAACCCTTTGAAATATTGCCTTATATAATTCAGTCCTTAACTCATCTGCTTTTATTTTGTGTATGATAATAGAGTAGGGATAAAATTTTTTTCCAAAGAGGTGACTTATTTTCCTAGTGCCATTTTCCTTACTGAGTCTTAAATCTCTATATCTTTAAATGTTTTATTATCTGATTAAGTCACTACACCTTCTTTCATGTGTTTGCCTCTCATTTCTTTACCTCCAAGTTTACTTAGCTTTTATTGAACTTTTGTTCTTCCATATAATTTTCAGTTATCTTGAATATATGAGATGTTATTAGTATAAATATCAATTTGAGGAAAACAGAAATGCTTAATGAGTCTGATAATATCTTTATGTCACCCTTTTATGTGAAGATAATTTCACTGAATATTCAACGTTATGTTGCTAGGTGCTCTCAGAACTCTGCAGATGTTATTTTACAATCTTTTGCCTTTATTATTGCCATTAAGAAACCAGGTTTCCTTTCTTAAAAAGGCAAGCTCTTATCCCTAGCAGCTTTTAAAATCTCTTTGGTGTTTTGCAGTTTCATATACCTAGGTGTGGACATTTATCCTGCTCTGGAAGTTTTAAGATTCATTTATCTACTTAGGGGTTTTTCTTTTAATTTTGAAAAATTCTAGAGAGTATCTCCGTTGTTTAATCCTATTTACTTTTTGCTTTGACTCAATTTGATGAAGGCGTAAGTGTTAGAACTTACCACTTTATTCTACGTGTCTCCCAGCCTGTCCTTCATAATGCTATCTCATCTTTCTGTGATAAAGAAATTTTGGATATGTCTCTTCTGACTTTTTTATTACAATACTTTTCTCATCATTACATGTAATTCTTAGATTAGCCTGGTCTTTGTGCTTCATATATTTTTCTAGAAATGCTATAATATTCTTTTCCGGTTCCATTTGGTCATTTTGAAAGCCTTATCTCTTAGTCATTAATTTTGATACACTTTTTCATTTATTCAGACATAGTTGGTATTTTTAATATTCTGTGATGGCAATTTAATGTCAGCAGTTGAATCCTCATTCTGTAGTTCGTACTTCTGTTGACTCTCACAGAATCTTACTTCTTTCCTCGTGTTTCTTACGGAGTTATTTTTTGTTTTTGAGAGGACATGTTGTTCCCTGGAAGTTTACTGTCGATTATCTCGAGGCTTATGTTGAATTTGCATATATGTCTACCAGGCACATGAGGACCGACTTAAAATAAATTTTTTGGTTATAGGTGTCAGGACAAATTAGTGTTATTTCTAGTCCCTAACCCAGGGAGGATGGTAAACAATTCTCAGGAGAGATTTTTTTTTTAAGGCACTCAGAGGCAAAGATTGCTTAATACTTCACACCAAAAGACAGGTTTGTTTTGTGTCACCTTCGGAGGGTTCTGGCTTAATTCTGAATGTCTCGTTCACCTCACTCACTTGTGCCCCATAAAACTGAAACCCTAGAACACCAGGAGTCCATTGGCAGGGCTCCCAAGGCAACCTCTTCAATGCCTCCTGATTTGTGGGGCTTGAAGCTTTCTGGTTACAGCCTCTGGGGATTTCCTTACTATCTTGCTATTGCAAAAATTAATTTTAAATAGTTTGGGTATTTTAGGTGGTTTTTGTACCAGAAATGCTGGGGAAATCTCATCACTGTCTTTTGCATTTTAAGTGGAATCATTTAACTGGCAAACTGATAAATACCATCCGTAGTACGGGACACGTGAAGTTGCATCACAGCATGAGTGCTACACTCCTAAGATTGAGTTCACACCACAACAGGGACGCAGGAGGTGGTTCTGCATTCCACATTTCTAAGATACAGTCTGACCTGAGACACCAAGCCTTCTGCACCAATGTTGGATCTTTATCATTGGCATCCGCTCTGCTTATCTGGTTTCCGTGGGACATATTATCGGGTAGAGGAAGGCCCCACTGTCTTGAGGCAGTTTAGTTGCCTGTGCTCATTAATCCAAGCACATGAACAACGCAAATTAAGCAGGCATGACAATCAGACTCTTGAAAGAGAAGCGGGTTCATCAGAATGAAAAAGAAAGAAGCAAATAAAATAATTTGGTTCTTATCTCTGCACTATAATTCTCCAAAATTGCTGCTTCGGAAATGGAACTTGATTCATAATTGGTGCATTCAGAGGATGTGAACACCTACTCATAAAAGTAGAGGTTCATATTTATCTGATAAAGCCACATTAGGTAGTAAATCTGACTTTAAAAATAACCCTCATACAGAATAATTTTTGAGATTACCTTCTGCTAATAAGCACAAGCTTACCTCTAATATATGCATTAATAAGTATATGAAAAGACAAAACATATTTAGTATCAACACCTAAATACATTTACTATGTTTTCCTCTTGAGAAAGGAAAATCATGGTTCAGTTTTTTTCAGAAATCCTTAATACAATGGTCCACAAAAATTCAAGCCAAAATCTAGAAGATTCTGTGAGTTCTGGTTAATTTGGATATTGACCCAATAATAAGGAAAAGCTTTACTTATACTTTCTTTATACTTTAAGTTTTATATACATTTTGAATTAGACACTTTAAGGAACACTGTCAAATCCAGTGCTTCTCAAGGAAAGGGATGAGGAGAGTGAATGATTGCTATAAATACTAAGTTGAAAGAAAATATGTTTAGTCTATGTCATCCTAAATAGCAATCTTCAAAGTTATCGAACTAGCCACAATGAATTAAAGTTATAGGATGCTGGATTCTGGAATAACAATCTTTTAAAAGTTTTCCTTTCCCCAAATGAAACTATGTTTCCTTAAAAAATAGCTAGCTTCCCCTCTCTGGAAGTACCTATAAAGAAACTGGTCGTGTCACTGAGATGCTCTACCAGGTGAGCCAGGGCATCGTTTCAGGTGGCTTTCCCAGAAATCCACTGAGCCTTCTGCCTTCCATGGCTTTCTTATTGATGTTTACAGGTTTGAATGCTTAGTTACCGTTTCTAGAGTCTCTGCCCTAAAAATGCATTTGTTGCAACAAGCATTTTGAGTAAAAAATATAGCTTTTAACCATTCAGACATGGCCTGTGGGACTCAGTGGATCAAGCAGGAGATGACAGATGCAGTTGGTTTGTGGGAATTTCCCAGTCTTGAGAGAAAGATCTCCCAGGAAAAGTGACACATCTGTTGCTGCTTTTAAAGTGACAGAGCAATAGATCTTGGGCTGCCTCCGGTATTGCCTGCAGAATCAATAAACTCTCTTTAAAGACCCACTGATGTCTCATGAAAGGCATCCAAAAACATTCTATTTAGAATATCCATCTTATTTCCCTCTGAACAATGTAACTCCCCTACGGCTTACAAATTGAGAAAAGCTTGATTTGTCTGTTTTAAAGGATAGCTATTTTAATACAGGACACGGAGAGGTAATTTGGAAATTCTCCTTTTGAAGGAAGGCCTCAACTCTGCTTCAATAGGAAGTGTGTCCATGGGGAAACATTTATTTCAGGAAAATAATTTGGAGTTATTCAATGACTCTCAGTAATACCTTCTAAAAAGTTGGTATATGAAAAGCCTCAATCATTACTTTTATTAATATTTCATTTAAAAATCTAAAATTTATAATTATTATTTCTATATAGTACATTAGAACACATCACTGTTAGTTATATGTTAATTATCAGTCCATGAATATATAAACAGGTTCCCAGTTTATTACGTTCTTACCAAGGCCCTCCCATTGGAACATGGGGATGATAGTACCTTCCTCACAAAGCTATGGTTAATATTAAATTATTAAAATGCTATCACATAAATTCTTGGTGCATCCTAGATCAGTATTTTCTTGCTGAAGTATCAGTATACTATTTATAACTTCTAGCACTTATTGTTTGTAATATATTTTTTAATATAACCATAAAACATCAAGTCAAATAGATAAGTATAATTTCCTATAAACTATATGAATCTAAATGTTTCATAATCCCTTTCTTGGCATCATTTTGAACTTTATTCCCAAAATGTATTTGCACTGTGTCCACAGACTTGGAAACTGATTCCTCATGATGAGGTTTACCATACTGCTAGGGGAAGATCAGTAATTTTTATTTAAAACATAAATTTATACACATTAAAAAAATAAAAACAATGTAGAGAAAATAAATGAGTAGTTAAATATGAATGGAGATAATAATATGAACAATTTCTAATAATTAGAACAAGATGTTCTAAATCTCTGAGAAGGCTGTCAAGACCTGAGATTCATAAAGTATTGCCTAGAAAGTGATGTATACATTTTATCACATAGAGTGTATGGTGATAAAACCTATACATGTATAAAATGTAAAAATCTATACATGTAAAAAAACCTTTACAGTATAAAATGGGGATTTTAGAAGAATATAAGATATATGGGTCTGTGTAAATGTGATGTTCCTTTAAGTGCCTCACTAAAAAAAAAAAACAAAAAAAACCACACACAATAAAAGCAAGCCTTGTGCATATGTCCCTTTTGGGTAAAGTACTAATTTTTATATTCTCATAGTTCATAGTTTCCTTCCCTGACAGGTATAGTATAAACAAAATTTGCCTATTATATTTTTGTTGTTGTTGAACTTGTATTGATGTGTTTTATTTGTTCAATAGAGTGTTTGGGGGAAATGTTAAATTAAAATGCCTTGAAGTAAATTATACACCATCCAGGACCTACAGCCCTCATCAGTCACAAGCTTATATCCTTAGCTTCATAATTCATTTCACTTTGCTCTCCTCTTTAATATTTTTAAGGAATGTTATATTTTACCAAATATTCCTGAATCCTTGTAAATAGTCTATGCAGACAGGAAGTAACTAAGCTTATCTTAATACCTTTTTTCCAATTTCTTGGGTTTCTATTTCTTTGTTCTGGCTATGTTTTAGGAGTCAGCTTTCTTTTGGAAATTGGCTTATATGCACTATGGAAAGCTGTTTAATTCTTTGGCCTTAGTAATAATAATATAAAAAAATAACAAAGGTACCACTACATACCATTAGAATGGCCAAAATCCTAAACACTGACACCACCAAATACTGGTGAGAATGTGGAACAACGGAAACACTCTCATTTCCAGTGGAAATACAAAATGGTAGTCTTTGACAGACAATTTGACAGTTTCTTGCAAAACTAAACATACTCTTAACATAAAATCCAGGAATCACACTCCTTGGTAGTTACCCAAAGGAGCTGAAAATTTATGTCCACACTAACACCTACACACTTATGTTAATAACAGCTTTATTTATAATTGCCAAAATGTGGAAGCGAACAAAATGTTCTTCAGTAGATGAGCGGATTAATAATGATACATCCACACAATGGAATATTATTCAGCACTAAAAAATGAGTGAGATATCAAGCCATAAAAAGACATGGAGGAACCTTAAATGCATATTAAGTAAAAGAAGGCAATCTGAAAAAGCTATATGCTGTATAATTTCAACTATATGACATTCAGGAAAAGGTGAAATTTTGGAGACAATAAAAATATCAGTGGTTGCCAGGGGTTAGGGAGGACAGAAGGATGAATAGACAGAGCATACAGCATTTTTAGGGCAGCAAAACTATTCTGTAAGATACAGGTGAATATGTGTCACTATATATTTGTCAAATACATAAAATGTAAAATACCAAAAGTGAACCTTACTATCAAATATGGACTTTGGGTGATAACAATGCATCAGTTCAGGCTCATCACTTGTAACAAATGTACCACTCTGGTGCAGGATATTAGTAGTAGGGGAAGGTATAAATATGCAAGGGCAGGAAGTATATATGAATTTCCTCTCTTTTATGCTCTATTATGTTGTGAGAGTACACTACTTTAAAAAATAGTCTATTGAAAAAATAAAAATGGCAAAGTTTTAAACTATAAGCAAACAATTTAAAAATACATTAAAAAGATCATCCACTGTAACAAAGTGGTATTTATTCCAGGGATGCAAGGCTGTTTCAGTATCTATAAACCAACCAATGTAACATACCACATCAACAAAAGGAGGGATTAAAAACTATATGATCATCTTAGTAGATGCAGAAAAAGCATGTACTTAGAAAACTCTTAACAAGGTGGGCAGAGAAGGCCATAACTTAATAAAGGTCATGTATGATAAGCCTGCAGCTAACGTCATGCTCAATGGTGAAAAGCTGTAAGCTTTTCCTCTAAGATCAGGAACAAGATAAGGATGCCCACTCTTACCAGTCTTGTTCAATATAGTACTGGAAGTCCTAGTTATAGAAATCAGACAAGAAAAAGAAAAAAGGCATTCAAATTGGAGAGGAAGAAGTCAAACTGTCACTATTTGCAGATGACATGATATTATACCCTACAGACTCCACCAAAAAACTTTCAGAATAAATTCAGTGAAGTTGCAGGATAAAAAATCAGTATACAGAAATCTGTTGTGTTTTTATATACTAATAACAAACTATCAGAAAGGGAAATTAAGAAAACCCATTTACAATTGCATCAAAAAGAATAAAATACTTAGGAGTAAATCTAACCAAGGAGACAAAAGATCTGTACACTGAAAAGTATAAGACATTGATGAAAGTAATTGACTTTGATGAAGTATAAGAAAATATAAGACATTGATGAAGATGACAGAAATAAATGGAAAGACATTCCATGTTCATGGATAGGGAGAATTAATATTGTTAAAATGACCATGCAACTCAAAGCAGTCTACCTATTCAAGGAATCCCTATCAAAATACCAATGGCCTTTTTCACTGAACTAGAGCAAATAACCCCAAAGTTTGTACAGAACCACAAAAGATCCTGAAGAGGCAAAGAAATCTTGAGAAAGAAGAACAAAGCTGGAGGTATCATGCTCCCTGATTTTAAGCTATACTACAAAGCTATAGTAATCAAAACAGCGTGGCAGTGGCACAAAAATAGACACATAGATCAGTAGAACAGTCACAGAGCCCAGAAATAACCCCATGCTTATATAGTCAATTGATACATAATGAAGGGGCAAAAATTTTAAATAGGAAAAAGACAGTCTCTTGACTACATGGTATTGGGGAAACTAGACAGCTACATGCAAAAGAATGAGAATGGATTATTGTCTTACACTATACACAAAAGTAAACTTGAAATGTATCAAAGACCTAATTGCAAGATTTGCAACTCTAAGACTCTAGAAGAAAACATAGGCAATAAAGTCTTGGTCATCAGCATTATAAATTTTTTCTGGATATGTCTCCCCAGGAAAGCAAAACAAAGGCAGAAATAAACCAGTGGGCTAAATCAAACTAAAAAGAAAAAAAAAGGAAACCATCTGCACAGGAAGGGAAACCATCAACAAAATGAAAGGGCAGCTAATGTATGAGAGAATGTATTTGCAAATGATATATCTGATAAGGGGCCAATATACAAAATACATAAAGAACTCATACAACTCAAGAACAAAAAAACAAATAATCAAACTAGAAAATGGGCAGAAGATATAACTGACATTTCTCCAAAGAAGACATATAGTGGCCTAAAGACACATGAAAAGATGCTCCACATCATTAATCATCAGGGAAATGCAAATCAAAACCACAGTGAGATATCACCTCACACCAGTCAAAATGGCTAATACCAAAACAAACAAATGAGAAAAAAAAAAACAAGAAATAACAAGTGTTAGTAAGGATGTGGAGAAAAGGAAAACCTCATGCACTGTTGGTGGGAATGTAAATTGATGCAGCCACTATGGAAAGCAGTATGGAGGCTTCTCAAAAAACTAAAAATAGAAATACCACATGACCCAACAATTCTACTTCTGGGAATTTATCCAAAGAAAACAAAATCCCTGAAAAGATTATGCACTCCTGTGTTTACTGCTGCATTACTTACAATAGCCAAGATGTGGAAGCAATCTAAGTGTCCATCAACAGACAAATGGATGAAAAAGAAGTGCTACATATATACAATGAAATACTACTCATCCCTATAAAGAATGAAATCTTGTCATCTGTGACAATATGGATGAACCTGAGGGTATTATGCTAAGTGAAACAGACAGAAAAAGACAAATGCCATATGATTTCACTTATTTGGAGAATGTAAAAAACAAGTGGACAACAAACAAAATAGAAACAGACTCATAAACAGAGAATAGACTGGTGGTGCCATAGGGAGGAAGTGGGTAATGAGTGAAATAGGTGAAAGGCATTAACAAGGTACAAACTTCCAATTATAGAATAAATGAGTCATGGGAATGAAAGTACAGCATAGAGAATATAGTCAATAATACTGTAATATCTTTGTATAGTAATAGCTGGTAACTGCTCTTATTGGGGTGAGCATTTAGTAACGCATATAGTTGTTGAATCACTATATTGTACAGCTGAAACCAATATAATATTGTATATTAACTATATTTCAATAAATTTTATAAAAAATAAGTAACACATAGCATTAAATCCATTTTGGAATAAAAATTTGTCATGCTGAAACTGTTGGCAAAGCTAATACAGCGGTTCTTAAATATGTATACAGTCTTGAGGAGTTATTATATCCTCTGGAAAACAGCTATATGGCAAGTTAAACATAACTTTTGCCTCATTCTTCTCTCCACCTTTAGAAAAACTTAAACACCAGTGTCTGTAGTTCCCAAGATTTTATCACCACTTTTCCCTCTGCTTTTTGCCCTTCTCTAGTCAAAATTACATCTCATTTTATATTTAAAAACAACCTCATACGTCTCTGGAAAATATGCCATAGATCCATGATGAATAGATAAGATTTCCCATTTCAGATAATGAAGAGTGGAATGGTGTTCTATTAAAGTAATCTTTCTGTTCACCTTCTGATTTAAGAAAAGAGCTTCTAACTGAATATTCTCATTCCTAGAGGCCACCACCCACACATGAATGGACTGATTTGAAGAGAGGGAGAGACAGGAAGAGGAGGAGAAGAAAACTAAGGAAAACGAGAAAATCAGTCAAATACACTTTATTCTACCTCCACATTAAATATGCTTTAATCATTGATAATTCACATTACACTTCAGATTCCTGGAGTTCATAAATATAATATTTTTGTCAACCCCCCAAACCCTCAAGCAATGGTAGGGAGCGACCTGCATGAAGGCAAAGGGGGAGGAGAGAGGTGGGGCGTGCTTCTCCTTGGGGTGCCGTCGGACTGTGATTAAGGTGGCATTCTCACTTCTGCATCAATTGTGGATATACACTTCTACAGTGGTTTTTTTCTATCAGATAAAATATTGAAATGAGATTTAAGTATAAAAATACTCTAAGTGGTATAGTTTATCATTAATCAAGCATCAAAGAGAAATCATTTATTTCTGGAAGATAAAACAGTGAGGTCAGAGCAGTAGACAATTCTACTTAAAAGTGGCACTGTGCTTAATTGGATAACATACTGCTTAAAATACTGTGATAATGGGGGAATTTTTTTTATAGTCCAGCATTCCAAATCTTGGTCATCCTTTTAAACTGTTGTTAACATATCCTTCCACGTGTGCAACCAAAGGTATCATTGAGTCAAGTTTGAGAAACACTGCAATTGAAAGTGCAAAGAGGACCTAAAGGATAGAGAGCTTTTAACAAAGGAAAAACAATAGGTGAGACATAGTTTTAAAGTATTTGAGACATTATTTGTTAAGTGGGCATAACTGACAACCTAGGAAATCATGCTTACTCGTTATTCTGTTATTGGTGCGATTTGCTATTATTTCCAGTTCTTTGGCTCTAGGCACAAAGTAGTATTGCACTTCCTGCTCCCTTTAAGGTTAGATAATGTTATTTGTCTAGTTATGATGATGACTTAGGAGAAACAATTCTGTGTACTGGTACAGGTGGACACCTTGACTGCCACCAGGAATCTTTTCCCTGCTAGTATGGCCGACACCATTAGCAGCGGTGGATGTTCTGAGGGTCAGTGACCAGCTGACCAGCTGGCCGGCAATGAACAAGTAGTGCAAGCAAGAAATAATTTTTGTTGTGTTAGGTCACTGGAATTTTGAGGTTTGTTACTATAGCATAAACCGGTCTTTCTTGACAGATACCCTAATTAATACATAGATTTATGGCAAAAAGATATTGCTGAAAGTGATATATCTCAGTAAAAGACCTGACGCTAGTGCAAAAAGTTTTGTGACACTGAAGCTTTTTCATTTCCTCTCAGCAGCCCTGAGGATGTCCTCACCAGAAATAGGCTGACCTGGTAGGTGTGGAAGTCAAAGTCTTCTGGTTCCTATCAGGATATCTTATATGCTATCTTTATGGATAAACTAAATAATGCAAAGTTAGCTGATATTCATACGACCTAAACAATATAGTGTAACAATTATTAAAGAATTGTTTTTAAAAAATTAACCAATTACTTTTAAAACAAATGGAAATATCCTATCAATCCTTTCTTATTTATTCAGGTGAAATTTACCTAACATAAAATTAAATGCTACATAGTACACTATTCAGGGGCACTTAGTGCATTCACAATATTGTGGTACATTCAAAAAATTTCCATTCACTCCGAAACAAAACTCCATACCCATTAAGCAGTCACCCTCCAGCCCTTCTTTTTCCTCAGCTCTGGCCACCATCAATCTGCTTTCTGTTTATATGGATTTACCTGTCTTGGATATTTCATATAAAGGGAATCATAGTATGTGTTATGTTTGAGTCTGGCTTCTTTCATTTAGCATTATGTTTTCAAGGCCCATCTATCTTGTGGCATTTATTAGTAATCGGCTCCTTTTTTGGCAGAATAATATTCCATTTTATGGACATATCACATTTTGTTTATTCATTCATTGATGGACATTTCAGTTGTTTTTGCCTTTTGGCTTCGTGTAAACCTTGTCTTGCAGGTAATTCTCACCACCTATCTTCCCAAGGACCATATAATTCATAGCATATAAAATTTAGTAACATGGGGAATCAGGAGAAAGCCACATACTGAAACTAAAACCAGCTAAGTTATATAGCTAGATCATCAGATGTATTCTAGACAAAACTATATTGTAACGGTCATGTTTGTGTAAACCATATCATTTATACGTGTGCATGCATACACGCATACACACAGCTTCTGAAGAGGAAGTCAACAATTTGGTCAACCTTCTAGAAGGTGCTATCAGGAAGTGAGGAGGGTATCACACCTGAGGCATGAGAGAAGAATCTTTGCTCACTTGAAAGAACTGCCGAAGCCAACTGCCAATCATGACCGCATCTCACTTAGAACTGGAGAACCCCCTAGGCAGCTCCCTCTCCTGAAGCTCTCTGTTCCCCGCCTATCTCAGGAGCCCTGTGGTGAGCACACCCATCGGCTCTTGGTGACCCTCATTGGATTAGCTGCTGACCCTTCTGTGTCTGGAAGTTATTGTAGAGATTGTACCAGGCAGAGTCACCACTGTGTGGCTTCATTAGTAGTAACAGAGGGGCCCTAGGGTGGAAGAACATGGGAGGTCTCTTTGGGCCTGCATGTGAGGAAATCACAGACATTCTCAGAAATATCTGGACTAGAAATGCACTGGTGAAGAGAAGGAAATAAAATCCTGAAGCACACAGCATAGGTCAAATAGGCCAAACTTTGTTCTGTTAATATGAGCTTATTTGTAACTATGGACCGCTCAGCCTTGGGGGATTTTGGAGTGTAATGTTACACTACTATTTTATGAATGTGTATAAATAATATTGTGGTGAATAAGAAAAACAAATTTATTTAAAAGTATCATTGAATTCATAGTAACATCGTTTCTATGTGCGGACACCAAGCCTAACAGTCTATGAGGATTATCAAATCTTTGTCCTGTTAACAAAGTGTCCTTCACACCTTAAAAGGCTGAGCACTAGTCATGCTCTGCTCTCAGCCAGCATGAAGCAAATTTCTCTGGACTACGTGGATATTTGCACATAAAGCTGAGTTTCCCTCTTGCTCTGGCCAATAATCTAAACTTGTCAAGGAGATTCCAGAGCTCTACTAGTTAGGTGCTTGACCAGATTTACCTAGTTTTTAAGATATATGCTTCTTTCCATATGGACTTAACCTCTGCTTTCTTATTTATTTATTTATTTTTTATTTTGCTATTATTAATATACAATTACATGAGCAACATTATGGTTACTAGACTCCCCCTATTATCAAGTCCCCACCACATACCCCCATTGCAGTCACTGTCCATCAGCGTAGAAGGATGTTATAGAATCACTACTTGTCTTCTCTGGGTTATACTGCCTTCCCCGTATCCCCCCCACCCCACCCCCACCCCCGCTACATTATGTCTGCTAATCGTAATGCCCTTTTTCCCCCTTATCCCTCCCTTCCCACCCATCTTCCCCAGTCCCTTTCCCTTTGGTAACTACTAGTCCATTCTTGGGTTCTGTGAGTCTGCTGCTGCTGTGTTCCTTCAGTTTTTTTTCTTTGTTCTTATACTCCACATATGAGTGAAATCATTTGGTACTTGTCTTTCTCCACCTGGCTTATTTCACTGAGCATGATACCCTCTGGCTCCATCCATGTTGTTGCAAATTTAACCTCTGCTTTCTGTATAGATAGCCTAAAACTAACTCCTTCTCCATGGGAACTATTTTCACATTTACAGTATCGAAAACAGGTAGCACTAAATATTTTTTCCCCAAAAGAAAAACTTTCCAAATTTCCTGAAAATGACAGGAAGAACTCTCCTATAAAAGAATACTCTGTTTTCCTAGGAGCTGGAAAGGCTCTCAAGTTTTATCCAAATTTGTCATTGGGAACTCGAGAGCAATATTAAAAACCTTTATAAATTTTAGGAGACAGTCTGCTTATAGCTTTGCGTTCAAGGTGCTGATAATGCCTGACAGTTTCTAACGGATGCATGCCCTGAGGAACCACCTTCGGTTCTTCTAAATCAGCATTTGAAGGAGAAAGTGGACAGAATTCTGAATCCTCCTGCTGGCTAAGCAGAAATACAGAATGCTATCTGCTGGACGTAATTATGGAAGAGAAACTGTTAGGCACTTCTCAGTACAAAAATATGTATTTCCACAAAACACATCTCTAGCTACTGCTTTCATCCATTATAGAGTAATAAAAGATAGTCTCTATTGAAATCTAAAGCTTAAATGAGTCTGAGGTAAGAAAACCGAGCACACATTCAGAGCATCATTTATATAGGAGAAATTCTTCAGGAGAAACCCATAAACTCAATGATATTAGACAGATTTATTGCCTCTGGCTTTAAAGCAACGGGAGACTTTCGGCCACACACGGTGCCCAGATGCTTTATAAAAAGCATCACTGTTGCTCGGCTATCATCACTCAATCAACCCCAAATTCACAATCAGACTCCCTCTGTAGCTGATTCTTATCTAGGTCCTCCGCACTGAAAGACAGTCACTATAGGGAAGAGGGCCACTGGTGTATAAAACAAAGCAACTCCAGAAACCTTTCCCCTACATCAAGCTGACAGGATCTTAACAACCACACAATGTTGGGTAGAATGGCATGTCACAAATTCATCATGAATTGCAGCTCTCCCAGAATAGCTCCAAGTCAAGGTGTTAGTGACATCGCTGAACTTGAACTTTAAAAGCCCGAGCATGTTTATAAAGGGCTCCATTTTCTAAAAGTCTTCTGGTGATTTACTTATGTCATCTGGTAAACATATCTATCACCCAGCATTTTATTTACCCTTAAGTAAAGTGGAGGGGAAGCTGACCTGGCGCTTATGATTCGCGAGACACTTCACGTACTTTGCAGTGAGGCATTTCCTTCTCGCAGGAGCTTGTCTTTCTCTCCTACGTCAATTCTATTTCTCAAGTGGCATGAAATTTAAATTTCAGTAATTCAATCCAAAGATGGAAAAAGGCAAATATTCCTATTTCTGGAAGTAATTGCTCATTTCAATTCTCGACGTCAGCCCGAGTAACACTGCAAACTCAGGGACAGAGAACACGGGTTCTGCACTCCCCTGCAGCCTGTGAGAAGACACAGTGAGACCCACAGGCACCTGCAGGTTCCTGGGAGGCGAATACTCTCCACTACCCAGTGGAACTCTAATGAGTTTGCTTTTTTTCAAGCTGGGGTTCTTCACTGTTTTTCATCTCGGCTTAGACACTAAAAGATGAAGTGCTTGTGAAGGTGTTTCCCCTGCAAGTGGGAAACCCTATCTGCACAGTGTGAGATGGACCCTCAGGACTGGGCTCCAGGGAGGGAGAAGGCAGTAGATCTCAAAGACAAGGAACAGCTAGGTGTTTTTGTCCCATATGAGGAAAGCCTCAGAGGCTCTGAGGGCTGCTGAGGGACTGGGGGACATCCAAGTTGTGGTCACATAGCGTGGGACTGGCGGCATGCTGTTTGCAGAGCAGCGTGGGGTCCATAACAATATTACAGCTTTCAGGCACCCCTGCCTTTTATGTGATGTGACTCAGGGTTATGTCCCTGTTACATCTACACTGGGAACAGCAAGCTAGGGGGCCACTGAGAGTCACCAGTGTCCCCAAATAAACCACATGGCAAAGACAAAAAATGAAGAAACTTATTGAAGGAATTTACATAGAAGAAATCAAAATGTGAAACGGTTCTTAACATCCATTCCACTCACGGGAGGCTAAAAAGACCTTCCAAAGTCTTAAGTGTCATCTCCTTTTAAAGGAGGGGGTCATGACACTGCTCTTCAGTGAGTTGAGAATTCTTCTTTGGCCCAGCAGTGACCTTCCAAGCAAAGGTAGAAAACAGGACATAATGCTATTTTACCTTGAACCTCAGAGGAAAGAACACTGTCTAAAGAAGAAGCTGAAAAAATGATGATGAAGCTACATAAAGTTCAAAATTCATGTTCATTCAGTCAACCCTCTAATATTGCCAAAATTGTATTTTTCTCACCAAAATTCAGAATCTCCATCTCCAAAAGATTTTTTACATCTCTTTTGATCAAATATAATATGTGAAAATCGAAATGCATAGCTTTTCACAGAGAGGTAAGTCATTCCTTTATTATGTAATTTATAGCATTTTGTAAAGATTGAGTACATGGGCACAAACATGTGCGTGCACACACACACATACACACACACACACACACACACACATACACACACACTATCGGACTTTGCTCAATCACTTACTGATATCTATTCTACTCCCGACAAACAGTAAGTGCACAAACTTAAGAAATCCCCACAGCCATGTCCTGTGAATGCTTAGGAAGAAAGCAGTCTTCCTTAGACCACCTTCTGTGGTCTGTGATATATGACTGTTACTGTTGTACATGTGTCATTAAAATATAAAAAGAGGAGTTTTACACACTTGAGCTACAATTTAGCATGGTCTTTCATTTTTTGAATTTCTACATATTTTGAATATATTTACAGGGAAGTATACCTAAACCAGGGATATTCATTTCTGGATTGGATGCTCTAAAATCCTATATTATTTTGAAACACATCTGACTCAGTTGAAATACCTCGGCAACAGTTTCTTTAATAAAGTGAGTTATAATACCAATATATTGCATTTTCATAATAGAGCCAATTATTTACATCCTGTGTTATTCCAGTTTATACATTTACATATAAGAGCAGTGTCCTGGAAAGGCAGATATAAGTCTGTATTGCCAAGATGTAAGCCAAGAAAACATTTTATATCTATTATCAATTCTTATTTTTTTCCAGGAAGTTTAACACCAAATTGCTTTTTCCATCCTATACTCTAAAGTATCTGGTTTGTTTACTCTCATGTGGGTTTTTAGCTTGTACATTTTCCTTCTTTTCAAACACAGTTCTGTAAAAAGTTTGTAAGTCCTAATGGAATTCAAAGACATAATCAAACAAGTTATCACTATAAATGTATTCTGAAACTTTGGAAAATTTTATAGCTTCACCTCTCCCTTCCTGGAATCCATTATATAGTGTGGGTTGCTTTCATACTTGTTTGTTAAACAGATTCAGGATGGTACCATGGAAGGCAAGAAACAGTAAATTTGAATCACTTTTATTCAATAATATTTATATATCAGGCATCACACTGTCCTATATATAATATGAACTCTCCTTAGAGAAACCACTGTCTAACAGGCATGGGTTTCTGTTTGCTGTATTATATTCTGAGATTTAGTAAAGTAGCAACATCTATATGCACTACAAACAACTCTAAGACAACCTTTCTATAAGAGAAACCAAAAAGAATCTGTTTTATTGAATTTATAACTGTTATGTTAATCAAAACTGAAGAAAGTTTTGTCCACTTACATGAGAAAAAAAATGTTCAAATTGCACTTTTTTTCCTTAGAAGCCACTCAGTGAGTAACAAATATTTATTGCATTAGAAGTAGAAGTGAACAGATTGTGATGTTAGCCATTCATCTATAATGATGATCCTCAGTATAATATATTACTTTTGAAATGAAAGGGAATTATTGGCCTCAGCAGTTGGGTCAAAAAGCTAAAATATCATTTAGTGATGCAGAACAGTCACTTGGAAAAGAAACTTTAAGTGTCACATGATTAAAGAATAAACACTGCTAAACAGCAAGGTATTTTGATGTATAACATATATCTTAAAATACCAACATTACACTGAACATCGAAATTGTAGCGCTCTTCGCATCTAACTCAAGTAGCTGTCTAGAGCACACCCTCCTGAATATTCACTCTTCTGAGAATCCCAGTCACCAAAACAAACGACTAACAAGTACATGAGCTCTCCGGGGTAACAAACAGTAAGACTGAGTGCCCAGGGGAACCTCCCCTCTCATCACCCTAATTTTCTAGAAGTGTTAGAAACATAGAGTTGAATGAATGAATAAATAAATACATAATATTGCTGAAAAACGTAAGGGAGATGAAATTGAGAAGGTAGGAGAAACCTGAACTGTGTCGAAGAGGACGACTGTTTTATGAAAGCAGATGTTAAAAATGCCAATAAACAAGATAAATATTTAATTTCACAAATAATTAAATACACCCAAAATAAAACACCAACTTGATACCATTTGATAGGTAACTTTGCGAATATGAGAAGCCGTCCTCCCAGGTGTGTATGGAGCGATGCACATACTCGCATGCAGCAGGTTAGAGGATAAATTGTCACAAATGGGATGGACACTAATTTACCATGTCTTCAAGTTTTGTGATGGGAATATAGTAAGTATGTTTGGGGCCATCAAGTTGATGAAACAAATACTAAAATTTTCAAAGTGTGTAACTTCTGAATGATCAATTCTGCATTCACAGATTATAAGAATGCAATAAAGTATGAGCACAAAGACTTAGCTTCAAGGATGTCATCGTAAAACTTTATCAGAGCAAAATACTTGGAAAGAACATATGGAATTAGGGGATTTCTTAATTAAATCATGCTTTGTTACATCTATGATCATTACTACCACTAACACCAAAAATAGTATTCACTATGCATTCATGTAAGTCAGGCAATAGTCTAAGTCCCTTGTGCGCATTAGGTCATTTTATCATTTTTTTTAAAATTTATTTTGGTATCATTAATCTACAATTACATGTGCAATATTATGGTGATTAAACTACCCCC
>JAQQAC010021848.1:20138127-20511139 GCA_029783875.1 Phataginus tricuspis | reverse complement strand
TAACTATTAGTCCGTTCTTGGGTTCTGTGAGTCTGCTGCTGTTTTGTACCTTCAGTTTTTTTTTTCTTTGTTCTTATACTCCACGTATGACTGAAATCATTTGATACTTGTCTTTTTTGGCTTGGCTTATTTCACTGAGCATAATACCCTCTAGCTCCATCCATGTTGTTGCAAATGGTAAGATTTGTTTTCTTCTTATGGCTGAATAATATTCCATTGTGTATATGTACCACCTCTTCTTTATCCATTCATCTACTGATGGACCCTTAGGTTGCTTCCATTTCTTGGCTATTGTAAATAGTGCTGCAATAGACATAGGGGTGCATCTGTCTTTTTGAAACTGGGCTGCTGCATTCTTAGGGTAAATTCCTAGGAGTGGGATTCCTGGGTCAAATGGTATTTCTATTTTGAGTTTTTTGAGGAACCTCCATACTGCTTTCCACAATGGTTGAACTAATTTTCATTCCCACCAGCAGTGTAGGAGCGTTCGCTTTTCTCCACATCCTTGAAAACATTTGTTGTTTCTGTTTTGGATGTTGGCCATCCTCACTGATGTGAGGTGATACCTCATTGTGGCTTTAATCTGCATTTCTCTGATGATTAGCGATGTGGAGCATCTTTTCATGTGCCTGTTGGCCATCTGAATTTCTTCTTTAGAGAAGTGTCTATTCATGTCCTGTGCCCATTTCTTAATTGGATTATTTGCTTTTTGTTTGTTAAGGTGCGTGAGTTCTTTATATATTTTGGATGTCAACCCCTTATCAGATACATCATTTATGAATATATTCTCCCATACTGTAGGATGTCTTTTTGTTCTACTGATGGTGTCCTTTGCTGTACAGAAGCTTTTCAGCTTGATATAGTCCCACTTGTTCATTTTTGCTTTTGTTTCCTTTGCCCAGGGAGATATGTTCATGAAGAAGTCGCTCATTTTTATGTCCAAGAGATTTTTGCCTATGTTTTTTTCTAAGAGTTTTATGGTTTCATGACTTACACTCAGGTCTTTGATCCGCCTTGAGTTTACCTTTGTGTATGGGGTTAGACAGTAGTCCAGTTTCATTCTCTTACATGTAGGTGTCCAGTTTTTCCAACACCAGCTGCTGAAGAGGCTGTGAACTCCCCATTGTATATCCAAGGCTCCTTTATCAAATATTAATTGACTGTATATGTTTGGGTTAATGTTTGGGTTTTCTATTCTGTATCACTGGTCTGTGGGTCTGTTTTTGTGCCAATACCAAATTGTCTTGATTACTGTGGCTTTGTAGTAGAGCTTCAAGTCAGGGAGCGTAATTCCCCCTGTTTGATTCCTCCTTCTCATGAATCCCACTTGATCATGGTGTATGATCCTCTTGATGTATTTTTGAATTCAGTTTGCTAATATTTTGTTGAGTATTTTTGCATCTTGTTCATCAGGGATATTGGTCTGTAATTTTCTTTTTTGGTGAGGTCTTTGCCCAGTTTTGGCATTAGAGTGATGCTGGCTTCATAGAATGAGTTTGGAAGTGTTCCCTCCTCTTCTATTTTTTGGAAAACTTTAAGGAGAATGGGTGTTATTTCTTCTCTATATGTCTGGTAGAATTCAGAGGTGAATCCATCAGGTCCGGGGGTTTTGTTCTTGAGTAGTTTTTTGATTACCACTTCAATTTCGTTGCTGGTGATTGGTCTGTTTAGTTTTTCTGTTTCTTGCTTGGTCAGTCTTGGAAGGTTGTATTTTTCTAAGAAGTTGTCCATTTCTTCTAGGTTTTGCAGCTTGTTAGCATATAGATGCTCATAATATTCTCTTATAATTCTTTGTATTTCTGTGGGGTCTGTCGTTATTTTTCCTGTCTCATTTCTGATTCTGTTTATGTGTGTAGATTCTCTTTTTCTCTTAATGTGTCTGGCTCGGGGTTTATCTATTTTGTTTATTTTTTCAAAGAACCAGCTCTTGGTTTCATTCATTTTTTCTATTGTTTTATTCTTCTCAATTTTATTTATTTATTCTCTGATCTTTATTATTTCGCTCCTTCTGGTGACTTTGGGCCTCATTTGTTCTTCTTTTTCCAATTTCAGTAATTGTGTCTTTAGACTGTTCATTTGGGAATATTCTTCCTTCTTTAAAAAGGCCTGGATTGCAATATACTTTCCTCTTAGAACTGCCTTTGCTGCGTCCTACATAAGTTGTGGCTTTGTGTTGTTGTTGTCATTAGTCTCCATATATTCTTTGATTTATGTTTTGATTTGGTAGTTAACCCATTGATTAATTAGGAGAATGTTGTTAAGTCTTCATGTATTTGTGAGCCTTTTTGATTTCCTCCTAAAAGTTATTTCTAGTTTTATACCTTTGTGATCTGAGAAGGTTGGTAGGATTTCAATATTTTTGAATTTACTGAGGTTCTTTTTGTGGCCTAGTATGTGATCTATTCTGGAAAATGTTCCATGTGCACTTGAGAAGAATGTGTATCCTTCTGCTTTTGAGTGCAGAGTTCTGTAGATATCTGTTAGGTCCATCTGTTCTAGTGTGTTGTTCAGTGCCTCTGTGTCTTTACTTATTCTCTGTCTGGTTGATCTGTCCTTTGGAGTGAGTGGTGTGTTGAAGTCTCCTAAAATGAATGCATTGCTGTCTTTTTCCTCCTTCAATTCTGTTAGTATTTGTTTCACATATGCGGGCGCTCCTGTGTTGGGTGCTTATATACTTATAATGGTTATATCTTCTTGTTGGACTGACCCCTTTATCATTATGTAATGTCCTTCTTTATCTCTTGCTACTTTCTTCATTTTGAAGTCTATTTTGTCTGATATGAGTACTGCAACACCTGCTTTTTCTCTTTGTTGTTTGCATGAAATATCTTTTTCCATCCCTTCACTTTTAGTCTGTGTATATCTTTGGGTTTGAGGTGAGTCTCTTGTAAGCAGCATATAGATGTTATTGTGAACACCGTCTGATGTTTCTTTATCTCTCCCTTCCTATTCTTCCTCCTCCATTTTTTATATATTAGGGGTTTTATTCTTTGCCTTTAGTTAGTATTTGGATGGTCTGCTTTCTTTGCTATGATTTTATTTTCTCTGGTGACATCTTTTTAGCCTTAAGGGTGCTTCCCTCTAGAGCAGTCTGTTTAAGATATCCTGTAGTGGTGGTTTATGAGAGGCAAACTCTCTCAACTTTCATTTGTCTGGAAATTGTTTAATCCCTCTGTCATATTTAAATGATAATCATTCTGGATACAATATTCTTGGTTCGAGGCCCTTCTGTTTCATTACGTTAAATATATCATGCCATTCTCTTCTGGCTTGTAAGGTTTCTGTTTAGAAGTCTGATGATAGTCTGATGGGTTTTCCTTTGTAGGTGATCTTTTTTCTCTCTCTAGCTGCCTTTAATACTCTGTCTTTATCTTTGATCTTTGCCATCTTAATTATTATGTGTCTTGGTGTTGTCTTCCTTGGGTCCCTTGTGTTGGGAGATCTGTGGGCTTCCATGGACTACAAGACTATTTCCTTCCCCAGCGTGGGAAAGTTTTCAGCAATTATTTCTTCAAAGACACTTTCTATCCCTTTTTCTCTCTCTTCTTCCCCTAGTATTCCTATAATGCAAATATTGTTCCGTTTGGATTGGTCACACAGTTCTCTTAATATTCTTTCATTCCTAGAGATCCTTTTATCTCTCTCTGCCTCAGCTGCTCTGTATTCCTGTTCTCTGTTTTCTATTCCATTAACAGTCTCTTCCTCCTCATCCAGTCTGCAATTAAGCCTGGCTTGTCTGAATTCTGCATAATCTTTCCTCAGTTCCCTCACTTCCTCCCTCAGCTCTTGCACATTTCTCTGTAGATCCGTCAGCATGGTTATGACTTTTATTCTGAATTCTTTTTCAGGAAGACTGTGCATGTCCATCCCTTCAGCTTCCCTCTCTGGGGTTGTCTGAGTCTGAAGCTTTGTCTGTACCATATTCCACTGTCTTTTCATGTCTATAGAAGTGGTTGCTGGTAGTTGCCACGTATGTCAGCTGGGCTCTTTATGACCGCCTCGCGGGGTGCCGAGTCTTCTCAGGTGTAGCTACATGGTGTGCGCTTTCCTGTGTATTCTGATCTCTCTTTTAGGAATAGTTGTATTTGCTGAGTTTTCATGGATAAATATAATGTTGGGAGGAGATTTCTGCCGCCCTGCTCACGTCGCCATCTTCCCCTGTCATTTTATCCTTAAGAAACCCTATGAGGTTTTAGGATTATTTTTATTCCTATATATATATCAATGAGTATTTGGGGAAGAAAAGAGGAATAAAAAACAAAATGAGAGAAGGAAGGAGAAAGAGGGCAGAGAGCACAAATGATGAAGGGAAAGTAGAAGAAAAGAGAGGAAGGAGAAATAAAAGAGGGAAGAAAGTGGGGGGAAGTTTGCTTAGAGTGAGAGTAAAATTCAAGGGGCTAGAAATGGAGGAAGATAAAAACAACACTACAGCTCATGGATATTTATGCTTTAGTAACCACAAAGAAGGAAATAATTTCTTGTCATCCTGATTAGAGGCAGGTGTGTAACTTTTAACCTACCGATAACTGGAAGATAATTTTTTGCAGCTAAGTTGTAACTTTATGATACCACTAGGGTAAATGGCAATTTGTCTCAAGCAATCATTTGATGCCACATGAACAGATAAATTTGAAGAAACAAATGGTCATATGGGAGCTTCAATTTATGGTTTGATTTTTGAATATCATGGAATTTTAAATATAGGATTTTAGCAATTTATCTAGTCCTATTCCCTTTTTAATGTTTATGGAAGTTATTTGGTTTTAGCCACCTAGATGATGAATTCAAACAGTAATTTGATTCCAGTCCACTGCTGTTTCTAACACATCCCTCCACCTCAATGATTACTCTCCAAGTAAAGGTACTGATGACTCTTTATAAATAGTTGGGCCAACTCTTATGGATAATTCTTTTTTCCATATGCCTAAACTCAAAAGGAATGTCTTCTTTCCTTTGAGTAATTGCAAACTACAAATAAAATCATACATTTAAAAACTCATTTGGAACTTTCAAAACCCATTCTTGTAATGGAAACTGAATGTTTGTTTACAAGCATAACATTTCAAGCAAAATAATCATTTTCAGCGTGGTCTTCAGGAAAATATACTTCTATTTCACTAAATTTTCCCAGGATAAAAACTGCCACCCGTCATATTTTAGCAGATACATAATATTATTCTCCATTACATGTGATTGGCAGAGTTACGTACTCTAATAAAATCTGCCAGGGCAAAAATTTTTTTGACAGTTTTCTTAAAAAAAAACAACAACCTTATTTTGGAAACCAATTAAAACTTGGCATATTCCACCTCTATTTTATCTCTTTATAGTGTTTTGGTTAACTGAATACTCCGTATTAATTTTTTTCTAGCAGTAGTAAGTTGATAGGGCAAAGTAATTAAAAACCTGGGAACAATTCTTTCTATAAACTGCTTCCTGATGCATGTGCTAATGTGACAGATATGTCATCTTGGGGCTGACATTTAATGTCCACTGACTTCAGCTTTTCACTTAGTTGTAGGAGTACTTCCTTTAAGGAGACAGGATGAGGAAAAAATATCATACTACTGGATATGCCATATGGGAAGATGTCATAATGCTTGACAAGAAATATGAAAAATCATATCAATAGGCCTATGTTTAGAAATTCAAGGATTTAAGTTAAAAAATAAAAACAGAAAGAGATGTTTAGGAAGGAACAGGAAAGAAGAGACCACCAGTTATCTCGGCAAACTGCATTTTAAGAGTGCTGTAAGTTAGGTATCAGTAGAATCAAGGTGACTGAGACAATTCTTTTTATAGTAATTCACTTTTTGTGGTTTATGAGTTATGCCTCTTCAAATCTGGTGAGACTTAAAACTACTTCAGGGTTCAGATAACACTTTACTTTCTCATGAAATAAATTTAGTTATTATTTAGAAGGTGTTAAATAAGTGCATGTATTTTGGTTTTTGTTTTTATTCTTTCGCATTGAACTATCCTCACTGTGGTTTGTCAGCTATTAAATAGGGTTCAGCTACCTGGTTTCAGACTGTGACATAATGTCTTTCATCCAGACTCAATTATTTGATTCTAACATCATTAGGAAATTAACTAATACTACAAAACTAAAGCAAAAATCTTTTTCTATAATCTTTTAAGATTTGATTGCCAAACTAAACCTAGATACTATTATATAATATGCCACATAGGAAATACTTTTTAGTTATTAAAAATGATTAACTATTATGGACAATGTACTAGGCTCAAAACCAGTACCAACCAAGACTACACAGAGCTCAGCCTCCCCATGAAACTTTCCTTGCCTTTCTCCATTTTTAGCAAGTATTTGTATATTTGTTTGCCATGCAGAAACACACACATATACTGAAAATCAATTGGCAAGGCACCATTTAGATTACACTATGTGCCTTATATAATTCCCCTGGTAAGACAAAATTTCTTTATGAATATTTATTTAAAGAGAACCTGAGATTTAAAGAAAAGAGATTATTCAGCCTCCCTAGAAGGAATGCATTTTTAAAAAATTGCTCCAGTGATTAGTATTATCATACAGTAAAAAAATCTTTTGTAAAATACTCTGTAATGTTTTCAAATTGGTTACATTCTGGGTAAAACCATATGGAAAAGGAAAAACTCTTTTTTTAATAAAAACTTGTCTTAAAAGCAGACTGCTTGTTTGTGTATGATGCTTAAAAGGTTAAAAAAGAAGCCAAACTACAGAATGATGAGAAGCAACTAAGATTAGTATTTATACGAAAAGTAATTACTAGAAAGGCACACAATCTTTTTTATAGTAAATAGATCATTATTATGCCAGAAAGAACAGAATAAACTCTTCCCAATTTCAAATAACAAATTCCCCACATACACTATTTGTTTGAGATTTCATTTATGAACATCCTTGCTTAACGCATTGTTAATAAACATCTACTGAATTCCTACCACTGTTATAAAAGGGGATCTGGTAGTGATTGAATAAAAATTCAGCATTATCCTGAAACATTCACACTACCTGGTAAAGGAGGCGGTAGGCAAAAAGTGTTTAACAGATCAGGCGATGGTAAATGTACTAGAGAGCAAAGTAAAGCAGGTGGGACAGAGTACAGACATACTCTGTTAGAAAGAGGGACGGACATTCCCTCAGAGGGAATTTCAACAGAAAGTTGAGTGACATGAGAGATTAGTCTTTTAAAACATTTAGGGAAAGCATTATAGGAAAAGACAAAAATAAAGGCAGAGGCTCGTAATACAAAGCCCCTTCACGCCGCTAGCCCCCACTGCAAGAATTAAAGCGTTGCACAGTTCGCTGGAGAATTTTAGAAGTTAAGTATTTGCATGAGTAGATACAAGGCCAACACCAGGTCTCTCTACCTGCCAAAATGTTTCGTTTGAAAAGATAACTTAACAAAACAGTCTTTCACGTATAATTTTCATATCATGTGGTTTACATAATCACATTTGCACTAGAAGGGCAGCTCTGTATGGGCAAAGATTCTGTTATGCATTTGACAAAGATTCTAGTGTCTCAAGTGCTGTTACACTGTAGATGACTGATAAAATGTGTTAAATAAATGGAAGAAATAATTGTGCATTGTATGATTTTTTCACAAAGTTTTGTTTTCATATAAATGCTAAATGTGAATATAGTTCTTCCTCATTTCTTTTGCTAGCATTCATTACCATAATACAGAATTCATTGGATAATACGCACCATTCAAAACTAATGTAGACAGTCTCTGAATCGAAAGATGCATATTGATTGAATCAAATGATGAAATTTTAATGCCTGAAATGTTGCATCCCAGCAGAAATCTGGAGATCAAAAACTTCAGTAATTATTGATTAAACGTGATTCTTTTGAATTTCCAATCAACTGTCAAATTTTTAAAAATACTTCTCTCACAAGTACATTCAAACTGCCACACAATATTCAGGGCAAGATCTGGTATGAAAACAAAGAAGCAGACACTAATAAAGATGATTATGAAGATCAATTTGTAATACAACACATAAAAAAAAGGAAAAGTAGAAGAAAATGATATAATTATCCAGGATTGCAATGAATCGAGGGAGGAAATGCCTCTGAAGCATACTTAATAAAGTTAATTTCTACACATGGGCTAAACACCCAGGCATTAGGCACCAAAACATCGGTTAAAAATAAATTATATATAATTTTACATATATATGTATGCATAATTTTCAGAATGTTTTATAAGTATTATGCATATGCATTTGCAGCAATTTTTAAAACTTCTTTACATTTTCATAACTGAATGTCAAACATTGTCTTAGGCCCTTGGAAATCATATTTAACTGACAGACAAGTATTATCCCCCATATGAGCCAGATACTCCTTTTCATCTTAGCTTTACCCACTTGACTGTAAAAGCATATTTCTCAGCAGAATCAGAGCTGTTATTTCCTCAAAAGGGTTGGTAATCATTACAGTAATAATCCACATGAAGTTTTTGGTTCCTAGATCACCGATATGCCCATAACACAGATATGAACTACCAAGTAATAACATTAATAATTATGATTTAATGATTCCTGATTTGTTTTCCCTTTTAAAAATGCAACTTCCCGTTAAGCACAATGAGGTGAAAACTCTCATTCCCCATGAAGTGCTTCTGGAATGTATGGGATCGATCTTGTTTCTGGGGAATGGCTCTGATCATTGACAGTGTAGCTTTTAAAAAACCCTCCATCTGTTGTGGGCATACTGAAAACTCTGAGAACCTGGGAAGCACTCTCTTCCAGGAACTGCCCCGAACAGGATGGGGTGGCATTCCAAGGGGATACCGCAAGGTCTTTTTCCCACTTGGGCACTGTACAAAGTCAAGGATGAGTAAAGGAAATAGATTACAAAACAGCTGGAAATAGTAATATTGGTAGGAACCATTTTAAGGGAATATATATATACGCACATACACACACACAAAGTACTTGATGTATAGACTTATTCAGTCCTCACAAGCACCTTACGTGGTAGATATTATTATCACCCCTATTTTATGGAGGCTGAAAATGAAGCACAGAGAGATGACAGAGTTTGCTCAGGCTGTCCAGCAAAGGGGACAGGAAATCAAATAAAGTAAAGATAAAGCACATTACTCAAAGATCCATTGTAATGGAAATGTTTTTGAGACAAGGGTTCTTGGAGGACCACAGATTATAATGCAACATGTGCCAAAGACTTGAACATTTTTAAAAATACAACTTTACTGGGACTTCATTGGTGAGAAAATAGAAAGTGAGTTTAGTTTCACTTAAAGTAAAAAATGAGTAAATAATTACCAACCATTTATTGAGCACGACAGGTTCCAAGCACTATCTAAAATAATGGATTTATAAAGATTATGATAACTTCACATCATTGAAGAGTTAAAAATCCAGCAGCAGAGACACAATGACTCAGTATGCCTTTCCAGGGCAGGCAACACCCTGAGCTCGCAGCCGAAGCATAAAGTTTTCATGTTAGTCATGGTGGTGCAAGAACACTCTGAACAGGCAACAGGGAGTGAAAAAGCATAGAGAACGAGATCTATTTCAGTATCATTCAAGGTATACCCTCAGGTAGGAAAGTGGTGGAAGATGCTGGTGGACAGATAAACAAAATGCAAAGCAATTTAAAAGCTACAGAAGGACATTAATCAATTCTGTATCTGACAGTCCGGAGGCATGAAATAATGAACCCATATTATATGATATGAAAACTGCCATCTCTGTATTCTTTTTTCAACCTGGCTAATCAAATGATGGATAAAGCCTGAAAGTGTAAGAGTCTAATTAGCATCTGTAAATGAACGAACTTTGGAGAGGATAAAAATTAATGACAGGTGTAGTGGGGAGAGAAGTCTCTGAAATATGTTAACATTTACAGCCTGAACTCCTACAACATTTGATTTGGAGATGCTAGAAAGTTCAATCTCAAATCATGTTGGATGTATACATATAACGTTTTTGTTTATCATGACTCAGATTATCTAGCCTTGCAAGTGAGAATTACAATATATACAATGCATGGGTACATGACAAATGTAGTCTTTATTGGACTGAGCCCATAAAAAAGCCATCTAACCTAGTCATCAATACTTATACATGATTCATTAAATCAGCAAATATTTACTGAATACCTGCAATGTTCAACAGCACATTCCAAGTACTGAATATTTGAAAAAATGAGTCGTTTATCTATTATGTCACTTCAGAAAATCATATAAAATCTGTATGCCAATAAAACAGATGAATGACAAAAATAAAATGAAATAAAAACAGATTGTAAGGCAAATTCAACCTATAATGACTGTCATGAGTTCTCTGAAATGTAAACAAGTGAGTCATCTCATTTTATTTGGCAGATAATTTTTAGGGATGCTGAAATTACTGAGAAATGTAGTATCTGACTAGGCACTCAAGCATTCAAGATGATGAAATTTTGAGATATGGATGCGAACAGAATAGACATGTAAAACCAAGCTGGACATGGATCAACTGAATTGATGTTTATAATTAAAGGTTAAATTGAAGTGGGCAAGCTAAATATAATGCCATTTAAAATAATATGCTATCATATTTTCACTTCAATGGCAACATTTTATTATATTTTGCTGTGTTCTTTTGGCATTCTGAATCCAGTATGTGGAATCCCTCTTGAGTGTTTTCTATATCTATCACTTTTTTCTCTACTTCTTTGAATACCACCTTTAAAAAATTTTTTTCAGTGCTATAATTTATGTCTACTACTGGTATTATTTGAGATCTATTCTCCCATGTGCTTCCTGTAATTTAGGCTTCGGTTTTCAAATGATTTTGTCTTTTTCTTCTGTTTATTTTCTGAGTTCTCATTACCAGCCTGCAATTTGGCCATATTATTTCAGAATTTTTGTATACATGTTTTCTGGTCTTTCTTTATTGAAGTAATTGCTTCTTTCATTTTATTTTTAAATTCATGTTGTAATGTGTCTACTTTGTTACAACATCTTTGTAATGAGTTTTGCTATCTATTTTTAGAAAAACCTTGTACTCCTAAATTGCACTTGTGTTCTACAACATTTTTTCTGAATCTCACATATTTTCATTTTGTTGGTCCTATTTAAGTTTGGCACATTTTCCCAAACAACTCATTTCATAACCATGCTCTCTGGATGGGATGAGTGGGCCAGGGTAGCTTTTCAGCTTTTCCTGCTCATGAATTCTCTCTTGTGTTGCTATACATAGAGATTGCAACCATGACTTCTCTACCTTTCCTAAACTAAACTGGCACCAGAGGGTTTTAAATATCAGCTCGGAGTTACTCATTTCTTCACAAGCTATTGGCTGGCATGAGACACAGTTTGGACTTGATGGTGAGTTACCTGATAATTAAAACATATATTTTCCTTTTTCTTTTTGAACTTCGGGTTCAGGGTCAGTCTGATATTCCCATATCATCTCTCTTTGCTTACCAGACATTCAATCCCTGCCCCTTCTGCCTTGTTCAGAAGATGCTAAATGTGGGAGTTCCCCTTAGGGTTCCTCCTGAAGGTATAACTAATTCCTGGAGACTTCTCAGATCTAGTATCATTCCCCCTCAGCCCAGATCTGTTGCCTCTAGAAATATTGACAATATTGAGTTTGGGGGTTTTCTCAGTCTTCTAATATTGCTGAAAATATATCTTTCAGTGCATTTAAGGTTGTTGCTTTGTCACTCCATTTACCTACTGGAAAACAAATTGTAAACCTAAATTCCTCTGCTTACCAATGGTTGTGGCTGTGTAATGGGTCCTCAGATACTGTACTGTTAAAAAGAAAACCACAGGCCCAACGATGGAGTCACACAAGTGAATGACCCTATGTCAGCAAATGAAGACTTAATACCTCGCCTACCTGTACTTTCAGCCCACCCATGAAATGTAACCTTCATCCAGTCAACATGGAATTCCCTGGTCAGCACTAGAGAATTTACTTCCAGACCCCTTCCTTTCCCCTTAGGAGGGTGTCCTTGAATGAAACAATGGATCCTTTGCTAGGAATTTCCCTTTTTTCTGCTCCCTCTCTACCTTTAAAAGCCTTTCCTTTTCTGCAACTCAGTAGAGCATATCTCTATTTGCTAAGAATTGGAAAGCTGCCTGATTCACAAATTGCTTCATAAAGGCAATTAGATCTTCAAAGTTACTCTGTTGAACTTTCTTTTTTAGCAATACCGTACTCCACTCTTGTGAATACTCCCTATGTTTGGATCAAATGGGTTCTTTTTTTCTTAAGAAAATAACCCATGCCTTCAAACTGCTGGATGTGTGTTTTCTTTATACAGAATGGCCTCCCCCTCCATCCATTTTTAAACTCCCTAATAAGCCAGTTAAATTACCTTCCTCATGGAGATTTTTTTATTTTACTCAATCAGTTTTCTAAGCTCTTTTCTAAACTCTCAAAACAATTTGTTTTTTTAGCTCTTCAGGGGTGATTTCTTCTAATTTCTGTTTGGCTTGTGTGTGAATGTGTGTGTGTGTGTGTGTATTGTGTTTCTTAAACCATCCTTACTGAATATGTGCTATTTGAGAGTAGGTGTTAATTTATTTCACTAGTAGTTATGTCACATGAAATGTATCCAATATATTTTTCTAAACTGTTGAAGAAAAAAATCAATAACTATTTTTGACTGCCATATATGCAGTCATGCATGGGTCATGGGAGATACAAGAGACATAAAAATCACAGGGTAAGCCTTGAGGTACTGACAAATATATATTAGAGTAATTAATATTAAACTTGAAAAATTGTTAAGACAATTAGTGAAACTGGAATAAGGACAGACAATGCATGAGTTCGACAGAATGATGAGCAAATTTATAAAAATTGTGTTTGTATTTTAAAAACAAAAGACTAATCTTTTTAATATTTATCCTGAATATAATATTTCACTTGGTGAAATCTGAAAACATTTTGCTTTTTGTACTTTCTAACTCACTCAGATGTATTCTTTTCATTTCTTTTTACTATGGCATAATGTAATGACTCTACAAAGACACATCACATATAAATGTCACTACTGTCTGGGGCTACAGGTTAAGACAGTACAGTAGACTGAATAACAACACTCGTATTATGACAATGAACTTAGGTCCTCTTGCACTATTTACTGTATTAGTGGACATTTCTGAAGCACTGCTATGAGAGATTGGCAGGGAAATTAAGGTCCTTAACGCAACTCACCTGAATGTTTGATAGTGAAATGTCATGAGACAGTCAAGTTTCAGTGTATCTCAAAGCTAAGATATTCTGAAGAGGAAGCTCTGGTGCCAGGTGAGTGGTTAATTGGATGTCCACTTTCTTCATCAGATTTTTTATGATGTTAAGGGAAGAATACCACTTAGTGAAATTTGAACAGCTTCAAAAGTACAATAAAGCAAAATGAAATTTTAGAGTTTCAAACTCTTTTGCTATTAAAGCCAAAATAAAAGACAAGTTCTTCCAAGTGTGAATTAGTGTATGACTATTCTACTAGAGAAGCAACAAGACAGTTAGAAGATTAATCTCTGAAATGCATACTATTATTGTTCAACTGAAAATGAACTAGTCCACCTGCAGGTAGACATAGTCTCAGACTGTGTTTTACATCTATCTGCTGCCCTCTTGTATCTCTTTGGAACTTTGAAACCTTTAAGAGGATGCTTTTAAAAGAGTTTATGACATTTAATACTATACACTCATATTTTCTTTCATCACCACTGTATGTACTGAAACACACATTCAAATTCCATTCTCAAGTAGAGTTATTACCAGCTGGCTTAGAGATTTTGATGGATCAAACAAAACTTTATGAAATGTGTTGAATCTCATTTGCTAGGTCTGCTGATGACAGTTAACAACATAACTTGTTTCTCAAAATAATCTAGATGTAACAGATACGTATGTTTTGAATTAATAAAAGCTCATGTTTTAACGTCTCTATTTTCAGTCTGTCTCTCCCCTCCTTGGAAACTGAAAGTCTATTTTAAGTACTAGTCTATGATTATTCCAATAACAGATATAAGGTAAAATGGCAAGGACATAGAAATTGATGTTCTGGTTTCAGTTCCCATTTATAGCCTATGTGACCCTAGCTCTTGCAAGGAATTCTAGAACACTACCTGTGCAATCCAGGAAAAATCCAGGATGTCCTTCTTAACCAAGGTGCTATAAAACCTTGGTGTTATAAAAAGAAACGATGTGCTATTTTCAGTCAACTCATTTAAATGAAAATTTTAAAAATTAAAAATCAGGTATAAGACAAAACCAATAAACAAATGTTAGAAAATAAATAATATGTGTGAGAGAAATATTTATGATGCAAGTTGCAGACAGGATTCATTTTTTTCAAAGACATAATGTGTTTTTTACAAATTGATAAGGAAATGGTCAGCCACACGAGAGAAAAACAGTGAGCAAAATATATGACTCAGCAAATCACAGAAGAGCAAGCTCAGATGACCAAAAAGCATATGAAATCATGCTTAAATTCAATTATAAGAAATGCAAATGATCAAATTAAAGGTGAGTGATAACTTTTTACCCAGCTGGAAACATCTAAAAACAACCAATTTTTGAGGTGACATAAGAAAATATACTTTCAAGTATTGTTGGTAGAAGTATAATGTTACATTTTAAAACAAAATCTTCCAGTATCCATGAAAACACAAAATACATTTATCCATAGAACCACTAAACCCACTGTGAGAACCTAGCACATAAAACTCTAGATATATTTCTCCTGTGACATGAAGGAGTAACAGGGACAGGATTTTGCCTCCTTTCTCTCACCACTTGACATAAAAACAACCAAAAAAATTCAGCCGAAAAAAACTACATGAAACAACCATCTTCACAGCATTGTACATGACACAATAAACAACAGTGATCCTGAGAGAAATGAAAAGGAAACATAAGAGACCTGACGACTTCCACAGCTTATTGTCTTGAGGAAATGCCCAGGCCATCATGCAAGGAGCTGGAATCCGATCACACTCTCTGAGTGGAGAGGATGGAACTGAGTATACATGGAGTCCAAGGCACTGGAATTTCAGCATAGAGTACCCAGGAGAAGGCTATACGGAGAGCCCCACATATCTGCAGAGATTCTCTCTTAGTATTCATATTTCTAATCAGCACAAATATTACGGAAATTACCTAAGACCAGGGAAATAATTACCCAAAAGGATTCGAGGGGATAGTACTAGACACTCATATTAGGGTATGGAATAGTGCCTATTCAGCCTAGTAAGTTTGGACAGTTTTATGATTCATGAGCATGAGGTGCTATAATCAAAAGGCTCTTACTGATCTAACACATCTTCAAAAGTAAAATGTAAAAGGATCAAACTATTTTAAAATTATACAACTGTGTCCCAAAACAAAGCACCCAACTAGATGAAATCACATTGTCAAATTCAATAAAAATTACCAGGCTTGGGAAGAAGCACAAAAATATGACCCATAGGGAGAAAAATCAATCGGAACTAGCCAAGAACCGACACAGGTGTTGGAATTAGTAGAAAAGGGCACTAAAATAGTAATTAAAGACATATTCCACATATTCAAAAAGTATAAACGTTGAAGATATAGTAAAGACCAAATAAAACATCTAGAGATAAAAATAATGAAGTCTGAGAAGAAAATATACTTAATTAATATCAAATTATATATTGAAAGAAAAACATTAGTGAACTTGAATTCATAGCAATAGAAGCCCCATAAATTAGGAAAAAAAGAATTTCAAAAAATGAATAGTGCATCACTGAGTGGTAAGATAAGTTCGATCAGCCAGTATGCGTTTGACTGTATTTTCCATTTAAGGTTGATACAAAATATATTTAAGAAATAGTACCTGAAAAGTTTACCAAATTTAATGAATGCTATAGGCTTACAGATTTAAAACACTCAAGGCCCCCAGAACACAAATTACCATTAAAAAAAAACTACACTTAGTCACATTGAAACTAATAATAAAGAAAAAAATCTTAAAAAAAAACACAGAAAAAGATCTGTTACATTTAGAGGAAGAGAAGTGAGAATGACAGTGCGTCTATCATCAGCAATAATAGCAGAAGCAAGAAGAGAGTAGACCATCTTTATAAAGTATTGACATAAAAACCACCAATCTAGAATTCTATACCTAGCAAATTATCTTACAAACCAAGAGCTCAATTACAACTTTTTCAGATATACGAGAGCTGAAAGATTCTATCACCTGAAGAGGCACCTTCAAGAAGTGATAGAGGAACTCCTTCAGGCAGAAGATGATATCAGATGGAAATATGTATCTACAGAAAGAAATGTAGAGAACTGGAAATGGGCTTACACAGAATTACACAGTATTACAAAGAAATGGTATATACATGGATAAATTTCCCAGCTTTTATTCATATCATAGAGATGATATTCCTTATTTAAATCTCTTCATTCAGCTTCCAGGTTTCCTTTCTAACAGCTTTCCTCACATTTTTCTTGGATCCCTTATCATCCATTTGCTTTTTCTTCCTTTCCAAGGGTCTTGGAAAGTTGATTCTGCCACTGATATTCCAGTTTACTATTTGTTTTGTTTTCTTCTGCCCCTATCCATTTCAGTAAGTTTTCTTGAAAGCTGCTTTTCTTTGATTTGTAGTAAGGAGAGAAAACTTTCTGAAATATAAATGTTAATTCCTTTATTACTTATTATTAGAATTGTTTTGAGGGGATATGACAAAATTTTACCTACAGATCTCTGCAATTTTAAAAAGTTACCTACATCTCTATAACACTCTAGTCATGTCTCTTGTAAATTAAAATCAGATGTGAGACACTCAGGATGCATCTACGAATATGAAAAAAAAACGCATTGAATGGAAAGTGGCATTTCCTGTGAGAAAAACAAAACAAATTTTATTTACAACTCCTTGGTTAGAGTAAAACAACTCTACAGAAATATCTACAGAATTTTTTTTTATTTTCATAGATGAGCATGTCAAATTTAATTTCCCATATGAAAATACATGCCAAGGTTTATATTATAAGAATTAAGGCTACTTACTCCAATGAAAGTACTGACAAAGTATTTTATAAATCCTCAAAGTTTTAAAGAAGTTACTCCTAAGGATGTCACAAAAGGGAAGAATTCAATTGTGTGTGTGTGTGCATGCAAAACATATTGTTAATGGATAAGCTGGTTTTAAAATCTTGTAAATGAGCTTCACACTTTTAAGAGAATAGCAAAAAAAAAAAATAAGAATTCCTGTACTTCCAATGATGAAGCATGTGGAAAATACATAAAGTGCACTTTAGCTCAATATTCGAATATTAATTGCTAAGCAACATTTATATTGAAAGTTAGCTTAAAATTCTCCAAAATATGCACAGTCACCACAGAAAAGTTAAATAGAATGGTTTGTTTTTGCCTGAAATATGAGAAAATACTGACTTACACACTTACTGAATTTTGAAGAGAATCTTGACATACTTGAATTTTGTATCTATTAAAAGGTTTATAATCTCTCCTGCTTCCTTTTTTCTTTTCTACACCCCAAATTTCATAATTCTAAATAATGAGTTTCTTTTTTTAACTGAATATAGTAAATAGACTACTTTTTGAAAGAAATTGAATGTAGAAAATATTTAGTAATTAGAAAATATTTGCACTAAGTCTCTGGCACATTTCTTATATTTTTCAACTCTGATCTCATTCACGTTTTGAAAATAGTTATTGATTTTTAGAATAGATATGCAGTTCAATCAAGCCAGATGCATATTTTAAGAGTACATAATATCATGTTCCCCTACACCCTACAACCTCTAATATGGAGAGAGAGTTGATAGTAATAGCAATGGGAAATGGCAGGGGAGTAATATCTAAGCAAGAAAGAGAAAAGCCATGTGCTTTGCATTGGCATTTCATCTATTCTAGTTCCATAGCACAAAACAACAATAATAACTTAAACAAGAACTTGGATCTGCTATTGCCTGTTTTATTTTGTCCTTGTGAAATGATCAGGTAAACATTCTTAAAAGAAATAAGGTGATATATAGCTGCACCTTACAGAATTTGTTCTAAGACATAGTGGGCTAAAATATCCAAGTAGTTGAACATTTTTCTAAAAGTAAATGAGGCACTTAGCCCTTGGATTACTCCAATTCCATAAATGCCCTGCTACACGAGAATGGATGGAAGACAAGCAACAAGTAAAGCCATCTGTTTTTACTGATTATGCACAAAGTAAACATGAGCAACTGCAAACAGCAAAATGCCACCTAATAATGGACCCCCGACCAACCATTCTCACCTATTCTATTTGTTTTTTTATGTCTTCTATCTGTGCATGCCTCACCTGTGCGTTACTCATATAAATATCCACAAGAGTCTGGGATATATATCAATTTAGGATCTGGAATACATATCAATTTACAGAAATAGTTTAAAGGAGGCATTTATTAATCCTGCTTAGCAAAACTGCTTTGTTTTGACCTATATACCCATCACTTTTCCTATCACCCCAAGAAGGCAGTTTTTATTCAGTTGTATGTAGAATTACAATGCTATTCTTTTACTCTGAAGGTTTGAATGTGGAACAACCTACAACCTGTCATGAGAAGTAAGTATGATGATATTGTTTGGGATTTTTTTTAATTAATAAACTTTTTAGAGCAGTTTTAGGTTCCCAGCAAGATAAAGTGGAAAGTACAGAGTTCCCATGTACTCTCTCCCTAACCCCCCCCAGCCCACCGCACACACGACCTTCCCCACTATCAACATGCAGTACCACAGTGGCACATTTGTTAATAATCTATGAACCTACACTGACACATATGGGATATTTTTTGAAGTGTTTTCTCCAAAAGGATACATTTCGGTAATTTCAGAACCATGAGTAAGTGTGTTTCTCTGAATCAGTGAACTGGTTTGACATACTGTGTCATTAACCATTTGTTTTCCTGTGTTTTGACTAATAAGATGGTTGAAGACAAAAAACCTGTCCAGCTCTCAGAAGTCTCTCAGCATGTATTTTTGTGAATTAATTTTAATCATGTTGTATCTTCTTTCCCTTACCTTTATTTTCTCTTTATCCTCAGATACTTGTTTAGATATTCCCTAAATTGTTGCGATTTTGGCTTTTTTTTGTAAGTCATTAACTTCTTAGAATAAAGCAGGATAAGAACAAATGAACTATATAACAATAATATATATTATTGTAATTTATTGGATAGCTTTCCAATTATCATTTTCATTTGGGGATAGATAAAAAACTATCAAGTAATACATTTTATTAGGTATCAAATTTCAGAACCATTTCATACTAGCAGAAGATACAAAATTTGGAGGACTCATTATAAAACAAATTCCATTTTCATTGATGATGAAAGTGACCAGGAGGCAGGCCTGACACACATGTTGGGGACGATACATAAACATATTCCCTAATTTATGCACAGTGTGTTTGCTTACTAGAGCTTCGTATAACAAGTACATGTGAGCACAGTGATTATATGTTGACCTGTATAATTAAGAGAGTGATTTGCTTAGCAAGTAATTTGTAATAAAATGCCTAACCAGTAATCATAAACACAAGCCATATGTTTTTAAATATGACCCAAACATTTGCATAGTGTTTATGTACAATAAATTAAGGTAAAATGAAAAATCTGCTGACAAGCAGTAAGTAGCAATAAGGGTAGAGCAATGTATTAAATCCTTCATTCTGGATCATTTAGGTAATGTTCCATTCATTTTAGATTCATGAGTAGAAGCCTTTACAGATTGGGCGTGCATACCATAAATCTGGAGTTATTCATTATTAGGTGGCATTTTGCTGTTTGGAGTTGCACATGTTTACTTTGTGCATAATTAACTGCATAATAGCTGTCTATGTTTTGCACATAATTTACACACAGGCTCTTATCAAAACAAATGACTCCAGAAAGTAGGGCACTTCCATTAAGTTCCCTGCAATCAGCATTTCCTAATATAGGTTTACAGGAATGGTTTTGATTGTAACTGTCAGTACATTAATGTTTTCAGCAGCTTATGTGTATGTTGGAGTTTAATTTATTAAACCCCTAAGATGCATAAAGAGTAGGTATGAGGGGAGGCAGAAGGAAATAGAGTAGACCTAAAAAGACCAAGAACGAAATTTCCATGAAAATAATAAGCGCAGAGCCAAATTGGACAGGCAATTGATCATTGTGCAGCATAATACAATGGGTCAAAATATATCCTCACAGGCATTTTGCGAGGTACAATTGCAATGGCTGATCAACAACTGTCTCTGAAAATGGGCTGTCAGAAAAGAACCAAGATTTACTCCAGCACCCCGTTTGTTTATAGCCATTAGACTTAGAAGGAAAAATTACCAAACTAATCTATCCAAAAAGAAACTTGTGGAATTAGATACCAAAGAATAGGAGAAGAGATTAAATAAAAGATAATAGCATTGAGGTTAAAGCTTATTGTTTATGACTACTGAATGAAGCAGAAGTTGATAAATTTTTAAAAAATCACAATAATGAGGCTGCATATGCGTTTTGAAAGGGTGCACAGCCATGGTGCTCTTCATCAACAGCTGAATAAAACATTTACTGAAAAAATTTTTGTTTTCTTTCAAGAAATGGTCAACTTAGGAGAAAATGAGGTAGAAATAAAATAGCTTAAATCAGTTCTCAAAGCAAAAACATTAAAACTGTTTCTCATAAAGTTAAGATTATACTTTTTATTACAAACTAGAAAATGTTTTTTCAACTGGAGCTTGAAACTAAGATGTGTTAAATACTAATTAATTTTCTCCTTCAGAATCCAAAACATCATTAAATGAAATAAGTGTAAATAATATGAATACACATAACACATGACCTGCAGAAATACTCACCATCAAAATTATAATTCCATTTTGTTTGTTCCCATTTCAAATATTTACTCAGCTTTATAAAAGGTATGCTCTGCATTTTCTTATTGATATTTTCTTGCTTTAACTACTAGCCTGTCTCTAAAGACACAATTCCATGCATCACTTATTCTCGACATTTTTAAACTTCATACAATGTGTCCAGCAGTTGTTTTTCAGAAGATTCTAAAGTAGTGTTCTGGTTATAAAATTTGGTATTTTAAAGAATCAGTTCAGATAATAAAAGTCAAGAATGAATTCACTGGGACTCTGGACAAGATGGTGGGGTGACTCTCTAATCACCCCCATCACTGCCTCCCTTAGTATACATAGTAGCTGATCTATAAAATGTGTAAGTAAATAAATGTATATATATATATATAGTGTCCTTGATAGAAAAAATGATAAATAATACATGGACTAGAAACAAATCAGAAATCCATATACATCTAAATACACACAAGTAAATAAATACACAGAGCTATCAACTAGGCTCATGAATGGGAATATTTAGTCTCACAAAGATGCCAACCTAATCTATATTTTCAGTGCTACTCGGATAAAAGAAAAAAATATGGGTTTTCATGGAACCTGGTAAAGTGATCATTAATATAGAAGAACACACAGTCGAAAGCATATAAGACAATTTTAAAGAAAAACCTAAGGTGAAAGATATCACGACATCCACAGTAAGTACTCGTCTGTCGCCCAGCAGTCTTTGCTCTTCCTGGGCACTGCCAGCCCTGGGGCCTTTGCACCTGAGGTGGACGGCCGCACGGTGCGGCTTATGCTGGCGAGCCTCACCTCGCCCCCCGCCGCGTCCGTATCTGCCTTCAGCTGAAGAGTTAAGTTGGAAGGGTTACAGAACGTGTCTGCTGACACCAGGAGGGATTGACTAACGAGTATTAAGAATTAACGATATCAACCATTCATGCAGTGCCTATCCGCTGTTCCTGCTAGGTTACTTCAGTGGGTACATCCCGCACGCGAGCAGGGAAAGTTATACGAGGCTTTGAGTCAAAGTCTCAGTATTATTGCTTTAAAGGACTTTTAGGCTCAGCACATTTCTTGAGGTGTCTAACACCTCACCTTCTCTGAGGCACCTTCATTTTCAATCTCCGCTTGTCCTGTCCTTTCTCACCTCCCCCTCTTCCCACTAAAATTTCTCTGTGAAGAAAATTGTGGGTTTCAGCCCTCTTTCCTGGGCATCTAAGTCTAACTCTAAGTGACGTCTTTGCCTCCCCTTACTTCAGCTTGGAAGCAAATATTTGCTGTAACATGAGGTGCAGACAAGAAGAAGAGCAGAAAACTAGAATCTAAACTAAGAAGTATATCTAAAACATTGTATTTATTACCTGCATTAATTTCCAGATGTTCTTCTCCAGTGAACTTAAAGACTAAAAATATTGTGGCTGTATGATTCGTACGTTCATATATTAAGAAAAGAGACTAAGATTTCTAGTTTACAATTAGTCGACTGTTAGATGCATTTAAAGAGTAAACAGAAAACTGGGAAAACAATATGTATGATGAGGAAAACTGTAAGCTTCGACATGTAAAATGCTACTGCAAATTAATAATAAAGTATGAACCTCAGGAGAAAAAATAATGGTGAATGGACACAAAAAAGCACACTATTCAGAGTTTGTAGTTTAAAATAGCGTCTTCTGCAGCTGGAATACACGGAAATGAATTAACTAGAGCATTAGTAAGTTTAGAGACTTTCTAGGAGGCAGGGAAAGAAACCATCTCCAGGGCTACTTGGCCAGGAGTGACACCCAGCCAACAGCAAGAGCTACTTCAACAGAAATCATGCTCCGGCTGCCATCCGCCGCTGCTGTCAGACGCCAGGAGAGCCAGAGAAGTGACAACACGACTCCCAAACGCTGCGGCAGCAGAGGAGACAGACAAGAAACAAACAAGACCCAAGCACACGACTGCGCTTGACAGGAGAGGCTGCGTGGGCTCCTGCCACGTTGGTCAGGAAACACCACCAGTTTGCTAGGCTTTACCTTAAGGAAGGCTGAATGAAGACAGGAATGTGATGTCAAACGAGCCAGTTTGCTATTGGAGGAGGCAAAGAACAAATAGACGTGGCCAACGAGTATCAAACAATTAAAATTGATCAGGAATCAAAAAACGTGCATGACAACAAAACACCATTCTTCTTAGGAAATGCTCAAAGGTATCACAATGCAGAGTTCTTGCTGGAATAGGACAACTATGTCCATGTACTATTTCTCAAAATGTAAATGCATAAAACATTTTTGAAATAACATTAGTCATGTAAGTCAAAATCTAGCCAAACAATTGTTCCTTTCACCAAAGAATTTTACTTCAAAGAATCCATACTCAGGGAATAATAAAAATGTAAGAAAATATGTACAGGTTTTCCTATATACTACTTCTTGCTGATTCTGTAATAAAGAGGTTTTATGAACTAAATGTCCAACCATAGTGAATTGTTTTAATCAAAATTGCTTTTAATTTTTTTATTTTATTAATTTATTATTGATATATACTCTTATGAAGGTTTCACATGAAAAAACAATGTGGTTACTACATTCACCCACATTATCAAGTCCCCACCCACACCCCAGTTCAGTCACTGTCCATCAGTGTAGTAAGATGCCACAGATTCACTGTTTGCCTTCTCTGTGCTGCACTGTTTTCCCCATGATCCCCCACACCATGTGTACTAAACATAGTACCCCTCAATCCCCTTCCCCCACCCTCCCCACCCGCCCTCCCACACCCCTCCCCTTTGGTAACCACTAGTTCCTTCTTGGAGTCTCTGAGTCTGCTGCTATTTTGTTCCTTCAGTTTTGCTTCGTTGTTATACTCCACAATCGAGGGAAATCCTTTGGCACTTGTCTTTCTCCGCCTGGCTTATTTCACTGAGCATAATACCCTCTAGCTCCATCCATGATGTTGCAAATGGTAGGATTTGTTTCTTTGTTATGGCTGAGTAGTATTCCATTGGGTGTATGTACCACTACTTCTTTATCCATTCATCTACTGATGGACACTTAGGTTGCTTCCACATCTTGGCTATTGTAAAAAGTGCTGCGATAAACATAGGGGTGCATAAGTCTTTTTGAATCTGAGAAGTTGTATTCTTTGGGTAAATTCCAAGGAGTGGGATTCCTGGGTCAAATGGTATTTCTATTTTTAGTTTCTTGAGGAACCTCCATATTGCTTTCCACAATGGTTGAACTAGCTTACATTCCCACCAGCAGTGTAGGAGGGTACCCCTTTCTCCGCATCCGCGCCAGCATTTGCTGTTCTTAGTCTTTTGGATGCTGGCCATCCTTACTGGTGTGAGGTGATATCTCATTGTGGTTTTAATTTGCATTTCCCTGATGATTAGTGATGTGGAGCATCTTTTCATGTGCCTGTTGGCCATCTGAATTTCTTCTTTGGAGAACTGTCTCTTCATATCCTCTGCGCATTTTTTAATCAGGTTATTTGCTTTTTGAACGGCAGAGGCGTGTAAGTTCTTTATATATTTTGGATGTTAACCCCTTGTTGGATATACCATTTACAAATATATTCTCCCACCTGTAGGATACCTTTTTGTTCTGTTGATGTTGTCCTTTGCCATATGGAAACTTTTTAGTTTGATGTAGTCCCATGAGTTCATTTTTGCTTTTGTTTCCCTTGCTCAAGAAGATACTTCAGGAAGAAGTTGCTCATGCTTATATTCAGGAGATTTTTGCCTTTGTTGTCTTCTAAGAGTTTTATGGTTTTATGACTTATATTCAGGTCCTTGATCCATTTTGAGTTTACTTTTGTGTATGGGGTTAAACAATAATCCAGTTTCATTTTCTTGCATGTAGCTGTCCAGTTTTGCCAACACCAGTTGTTGAAGAGGCTGTCATTTCCCCATTGTATGTCCATGGCTCCTTTATCATATATTAATTGACCATATATGGTTGGGTTTATATCAGGGCTCTCTAGTCTGTTCCATTGGTTTATGTGTCTGTTCTTGTGCCAGTACCAAATTGTCTTGAATACAGTGGCTTTGTAGTAGAGCTTGAAGTTGGGGAGCATAATCCCCCCAGCTTTATTCTTCCTTCTCAGGATTGCTTTGGCTATTCAGGGTCTTTTGTGGTTCCATATGAATTTTAGAACAATTTTATCTAGTTTGTTGAAGAATGCTGTTGGTATGTTGATAGGAATTGTATTGAATCTGTAGATTGCTTTAGGCAGGATGGCCATTTTGACAATATTAATTCTTCCTATCCATGAGCATGTGATGTGTTTCCATTTATTGGTACCTTCTTTAATTTCTCTCATGAGTGTCTTGTAGTTTCCAGAGTATAGGTCTTTTACTTCCTTGGTTAGGTTTATTCTTAGGTATTTTATACTTTTTGATGCAACTGTGAATGGAATTGTTTTTCTGATTTCTCTCTCTGCTATTTAATTGTTAGTCTATAGGAATGCCACAGATTTCTGCATATTAATTTTGTATCCTGCAAGTTTGCTGAATTCAGATATTAGATCTAGTAATTTTGGAGTGGATTATTTAGGGTTTTTTTATGTACAATATCATGTTATCTGCAAACAGGGACAGTTTAAATTCTTCGTTGACAATCTGGATGCCTTTAATTCTTTGTGTTGTCTGATTGCCATGGCTAGGACCTCCAGTACTATGTTGAATAGAAGTGGGGAGATTAGGCATCCTTGTCTTGTTTCTGATCTTAAAGGAAAAGCTTTCAGCTTCTTGCTGTTAAGTATAATGTTGGCTGTGGGTTTGTCATATATGGCCTTTATTATGTTGAGGTGCTTGCCCTCTATACCCATTTTGTTGAGAGTTTTTATCATGAATGGATGTTGAATTCTGTTATATGCTTTTTCCGCATCTGTGGAGATGATCATGTGGTTTTTATCCTTCTTTTTGTTGATGTGGTGGATGAAGTTGATGGATTTTCGAATGGTGAACCATCCTTGCATCCCTGGAATAAATCCTACTTGATCATGATGGATGATCTTTTTGATGTATTTTTAAATTCGGTTTGCTAATATTTTGTTGAGTATTTTTGAATCTATGTTCATCAGAGACATTGGTCTGTAATTTTCTTTTTTTGTGGTGTCTTTGCCTTGTTTTGGTATTAGAGTGATGCTGGCCTCATAGAATGAGTTTGGAAGTATTCCCTCTTCTTCTACTCTTTGGAAAACTTTAAGGAGGATAGGTATTAGGTCTTCACTACATGTTTGATAAAATTCAGCAGTGAAGCCATATTGTCCAGGTATTTTGCTCTTAAGTAGGTTTTTGATTACCAGTTCAATTTTGTTGCTGGTATTTGGTCTGTTCAGATTTTCTGTTTCTTTCCGGGTCAGCCTTGGAAGGTTGAATTTTTCTAGAAAGTTGCCATTTCTTCTAGGTTATCCACTTTGTTAGCATATAATTTTTCATAGTATTCTCTCATAATTCTTTGTATTTCTGTGGTATCCACGGTGATTTTTCCTTTCTCATTTGCGAATCTGTTTATGTTAGTAGACTCTCTTTCTTTCTTGATAAGTCTGGCTAGGGGTTTATCTATTTGGTTTATTTTCTCAAAGAACCAGCTCCTGCTTTCATTAATTCTTTCTATTGTTTTTTTCTTCTCGATTTTATTTATTTCTCCTCTAATCTTTATTTTGTCCCTCCTTCTACTGACTTTGGGCCTCATTTGTTCTTCTTTTTCTAGTTTTGTTAATAGACTGCTCATATGGGATTGTTCTTCTTTCCTGAGGAAGGCCTGTATTGCGATATACTTTCCTGTTAGCATGGCCTTCGCTGCATCCCACAGATTTTGCAGTGTTGAATTATTGTTGTCATTTGTCTCCATATATTGCTTGATCTCTGTTTTTATTTGGTACTTGTGCACTTGAGAAAAATGTGTATTCTGCTGCTTTTGGGTGTAGAGTTCTGTAGATGTCTGTTAGGTCCATCTGTTCTAGTGTGTTGTTTAGTGCCTCTGTCTCCTTACTTATTTTCTGTTTGGTTGATCTGTCCCTTCAGAGTGAGTGGAGTGTTGAAGTCTCCTAGAATGAATGCATTGCATTCTATTTCTCCTTTTAATTCTGTTAGTATTTGTTTCACATATGTAGGTGCTCCTGTGTTGGGCGCATAGATATTTATAATAGTTATATGTTCTTGTTGGATTGACCGTTTTATCATTATATGATGTCCTTCATTGTCTCTTGTGACTTTCTTTGTTTTGAAGTCTATTTTGTCTGATACAGATACTGCAACTCCTGCTTTCTTCTATTTCTCGAATGAAATATCTTTTTACATCCCTTCACTTTTAGTCTGTGTATAATCAATTGTTGATCTAGACAACGGAATGACCTGCAGGCTATAGAATCTATAATGTGCACCTGGGTTTGCTCACATAGGCATTTATGATATATCATTACATAAAAAATAACTCAATTTATATCAAAATATTTATAAAATGATTCCATTTGTTATGCTAAATTTATATAGATATATACAGCTATGTGTGATAGAAAATGAATAAAATGCTAATAAGGATTACCTGATATTTAATAATTCTGGCAACTATTACCTTTCTGCTTAAATTTATTTTCTTAATTTTTCTAACAACATGTACTAATTTCTAAGGGGGAAAAAAGGGGGAAGCAAAAAGTACAGAGTAAAATAGCTCCACTGCCCATTTCTTAAACATCTTTATTAGTGTGTTATGAATTCCACCTCCCCACTACTACTTCCCTTCTAACTAGGATTTCTGTATAAATACAAAATTTCCAGGTAACTTTGAATTTCAGATAAACAATGACATTTTAGCACAAGTGTATTCTAAGTATTGTATTGCACCCTATGTTCATTTACTAAGTATGGCAACCCTACTTCTAGCATCCCATGCTTTTATATATTCTGAAAGTTACACAGTAAAGGACATTTGCCAAAATGATAACAGAAGGAAAAACTTACCTAAGTGTAACACTCAGAATTCATAAGGCACTTTACATACATTTTCATGGTAACACCAGGAAATACACAGAGGGAACCGCAGTTGGAGACAGCAAGGGATGTGGTACTCAGTAGTGGTAGAGCTGAGAGGTAAATCCAGGCTTTTATCTTCAATTCTTGTTTTGTTATAACAGAGCACTACAGAGGACTCCAGTTCCACTACAGTCATTTTTGCCATTTTTTCTCAGAGTCATTCTATGAATTTTAAAATATTTGAATAGAAATATTCCTGTACTCATTGCTACAATGTTTTTCTCGTGGTAATCATTTAGTTATGTACCTGACATTTGTTTAGCAGAATATAAGCAGGCTTTTAAAAAGTCTTCCAATAAGTAAGCAGTCGTTTGCCCCACTCATGTGCACTTTTGAGTCACTCGTACATGCAGTTTTCTCTGCCTCAAATTAACCTGACCCCTCCTACCTTTGTCTGACAGGACCTTATTTGAATACTCACTTGAGGTGTCACTTTCTCCTAGATGTCTTCCCAGGTATCATAAGCTGCTTGCCTCTTCCATATACTTACTGAGTCTCCTGTAGTTTGATAGCTAAGTAGCTACTCTCCCTGCTGTACTGTTGTGATCAGTCTGCTAGTCTTTATTCTCTGCTGGACTAGGAATTCTCTGAAGGCAGGTCTTAACCTACCTTCTAGTTACTATGTCCTTAACAATTTGAATCCATCAATAAAGAAATTGATCTAGCTATCCATACACTCATGCATCAATCAATCAATGAAGAAGTGTGAGGGTCATGTATAGAGCTCTCTGTTTGTCTGGCTTAATTAAGGAATATAGTTTGGAGTATCTGGTGTGATAAGAACTTAAGAGTTTTCTTTCATATATCTAATTGGTGGTTTGCACATATATCTAAGTGCTCGCCAGCACTCACCTCTTGCCTTTGTGCTGGTGGCCATTCTAACAGGTGTGAGGTGGTAGCACACTGGGGTTTTGATTTGCATTTTTCTGATGATTAGTGATGTTGAGCATCTTTTCACGTACTTGTTGGCCATGTGAATATCTTCTTTGGGAAAATGTCTATTTAGGTCTTTCACCCATTTTTTTCATTGGATTGTTTTGTCTTTCGCTAGTGAGTTGTAGGAGTTGCCTGTGTAGTTTGGACACTAACCCCTTCCCTGGCAGGGATCTCAGCAATGAGTTTTTGGATTTGACGCCTAAAAGAGCAAGCAGCAAAATGAAACATAAGCAAGTGGGATGACATCAAACTAAAAAACTTCTGCACAGCAAATGAAGCAGCCAACAAAATGAAAAGGCGACCTATGGAATGAGAGAAAACATGTATGTATAACTATTGATCTAGAGAAACCGATCAACTGCAGATACTTAAGAAAATTCCTATTAACTGCGGTATTGATGTAAAAATGACCTATAGTGAGTTTGAAGTTATGGTTCCTTATATAAGAACCAGCATTGCCAAAGTATGTATTACTGGTTTATTACTGACTTCTGTGATGAAACCAGAAAAGAATCTGAGTAGAAGACTTCCTGACTCACCAAGGGGTCAGATTACCTCCAAGTGACTTGCGGCAGGGGACACAGTTGACTGGCAGCCCCCTGCTGTCACACGGTTTGCCAGAACACACTTCCCCTGGGTTGCTCCCAACCAGTGACGGAGCATGGAAGAGCTTTTAAGTCAGACCATTCCTGCCCAGTGTGGGTCTCCTCAGGCGGTGAAGTTCCTTGGAACCGCTCTTCAGCCCGATGGAGTCTCTCTGAGAAGGCCCTGCTCTCTGAAGCCCCTCCTGCCCAAGCCCCCTTCCTTCTTGCTCTCCTTTCACAGGGTTCAATCCTCTGCCACAGTCTGAAGGCTCTCCCTGCTTCCTCCGGCTCACTCCCCTTTCTCTGTCACAAGGATTTATCTGAATAAATCTGCTAGATGTCTCATCCTATTTCAGCATCTTCTCGGAGAGCCTGAGCTGATATGCTCACCAAGCTCTGAAGAGGGGTGGATATCTTCCTCTTTTGTGTCTTTGTCTCTTCTTCTAGGCTCCAGCCAATACCATTAGTCATTGAAAAGAAGGGTAATGAATATGGATTCATGTAAGCCCATCATAACTGTAAAAATATTGCAAAGCTGTCCTGTGTCATGATTGGCTCTGAAGAAGCATTTTTATATGGAAAAGTCCATTTCAACATTTAATTCTTGCACACAGCCTTACAGTCTCCATGAAAACACTCAAAATCTGAAACAATTCTGGAAAGTTAGAGCAAGTTCAAAATTTTAGTCTAGCTAATCATATTTATTTTCTAAAGCCTATGGTGCTAGTAACTGACCAGTACTTAGCTTAAATCTATACAAGATTTATCTGCAGGGATAGAGATTCACATATTAAACAGTTTATTTCTAAAATGGACTCTGATGACATATTTAAGTGGAGAGTTATGTGGAAATGGGATAAAAGAAGGAGTTTTCAGCTGTTTATTGGCTCCATTCGTACATGCAAGGGGGAGGCTGACGTTACCAAACACACTGCCCTGCCTCGAGTATTAGAAGCCGCAATGCTCAGTTTTCACAGTTTGTTCTTTTCCAGAGTGACCACCACTTATGTAAGAATATGAACAAGGAACTGACAGTTCAAAAAAAGTAACAGACCTAAAAAGTACCAAAGCGTAGATTAAAAAGATTAAGTAAAAAATGATGATGGCCAGAAGAAAGCAACTCATGATAGAAAGGCAACCTACCTAACTGCAGATATCTTCATGTTTATGTGATGCTCATGTAAACCATAACAATTAGAAGCTATCGCATGTTTACCATGTGATAAACACTTCAAGTGTTTTCCATTTGTTTTCCATATTTGCCCAATCTGCAGATGATGAAACTGAGTATGTAATAAGTATTTTCCCAAAGTCATAACACATTTAATTGGTAGGTCACAGATCTAAACCCAGTTTTGAATGACCCTACAGTTCAAGCCTTTAAGCTGTAATACCAAACAGTAGTTCCCCCTTGTCCCTGGGGATACATTCCAAGACCCCCAGTGGAAGCCTGAAACCAGAGATAGTACTGAACCTTGTATATACTGTTTTTTCCTACACATACATACCTATAATGAAGTTTGATTTATAAATTAGGTACAGCAAGAGATTAACAACAATAAATAATAATAAAGTAGAATAATTATAACCATGCACTGTAATAAAAGTTCTATGAATTTGGTCTCTCTTTGAAATGCTTTATTGTACTGTCCTCACCCTTCTTGCGATGCTGAATGATCAAATGCCTCCAGGTGAGATGAAGAAATGAAGCGAATGAGGCAGGCACGGTGACGTTGCGTCAGGCTACTACTGACCTGGCAGTAGGTCAGAGGCATCATCTGACCTCTGAACTGAAACTCTGGAAAGGAGAAGCATTGTTAAGGGGGATCTACTGTACTGACTGTCTTTGAATGGCTTTCAACCAAATGTTCTGACCATGTTTTGGACAGCTCAAACAAAAAACAAAAAACACCCATTATCCTCTTTCTCATCTTGGAAATTCTCTTTTGAAGATCACTACCTATTTAAGATATATCTACCCGTCAAGATACGTGTTTGTGTATGTGCAGCTCATGCTCTCTGTTGCATAAGAAATTATACTACAGATGGTATGGGGACAACACACACTTGTTCATTGTCTCAAGATGCTTCAAATCAGTGAGTTAAAACTAGTAACACATATTTCTATTATTGGTCTACTTAATCTTTAGCCTTGAACACAATTAAAGTCAAGGAGATTAGAATAAAGAATAAAGTTCTTGAAAAGAGTATGTTTTACAAATACACATGCACACCCAAATTCTCCAAACAATCCTATAAAATTAGAGGACTCTACGTTCTACAAGTTATCTCAACCATCTCCAGTAAATTTTATTATCTCATAGAGATTTCAATCATTTCTACTAAGTCATAAATATTTATTCATATAAATTTCAAATTAAATGCTTCCTCTTTATAGGATTCAAAGAGACACCAAAGAGTGTATTTTTCTCAAGCAGAAATGACTCATTGCGTAGACAATTACTGTAGCTGCTATCAAGATAATTTTGCCATTTCATTTGTAGCCATGGGTACCCGTTTCACCAATTTATATATCAGCTTAAAACACCCAATTTAAAAATAAAATCAGAATAAAGTTCACATTCTATTTAAATAGGCATAGTAGTCAACTATTATATTTCTTATATTTAATAATGATTAAATTCCCAAGATTGACTCCTTTTATTTTAATATTAAGATGGCTTTATTCCATTCTTATTGTTCTTAAAACTGCTCCTTGATTTATTTCTGCTTTGTGTTCCTAAAAATTGTTCAGTAGCCCAATTAGACATTCACTTTGACATTCTGGTCCCAGAAGAAATAACATTAAATCCATACTTATCCATCTGGTTATCAGTTATAGCTCATGAATTGCTGCTTATAATCTTCCAGGGACATGTGGGAGCCCTTCCAGTCAGGCTATTAAAATCCCTTACACTCTAACAACATGCTAATTAATATCCTCTCATGTCTGTGGATGCACAGCAGAAACACTGCCATGTAAAGGAAATTTCACTTACTCAATACTGAAAAGCCGAATTTTAGATTAAAACTTAAGTCATCAATTCTTACATCTTTCTAAGGAACCAAACCTCTTATTTTCAATTTTATGAAAATGTTTAATTCACACATCAACTTAAAATTTAATATCCATCATTCTAAAAAATCTGCACTGTGAAGGAGAAGTAACTTCACCCACATTCAGAGAGAGGCGTTTCCTAGCAACCCCATACAATCAGAATCAATCCTTGGCTGAATTATTACTCAAAGTGCTGTTAAAAGTAATCATTTGCATGAGAAAGAGACCAATGTCTGTTCTGATTAGGAACAACAGCCCTTTCCTAATATTGGTCAGCCACAGTCCAAAATCAGGCAGCTGTTTAGAAATGTCTTTGTTTTCACGAAATTTTGCCTGAGGAAGGCAAACATCAAATGGCCATAGACAGAGCACACAACCCACAAAAACTTCAGTAATTCACCCAAACGTAAACAATCAGAGATCTCACCACCCTACCGCATTAAAATGTGTTACTACATTTAAATTTCTCAACTCATTTTTATTTCCTTTCACCTTGTTAGGTATTCACCATTGTTTGTTATATCACAAGGACTAAACATTAGGTAATGATCTTAGAGGGAACAGTAATCATTTTATTTCATTTGGATTCTTTATATAAACATGTATTTACATATTAGTGTTTTCTTTATTAAGTGACTACCATTGTCGCTGCACACAGATTTCACAACAATTTCTTTCAAATTGATTCAGTATTAATCTAGTCAACATTCTCACATAGTAACAGTGTCAAGTCAAAGGGCTTTGAGTATTCCCTTTTATTTTAGGAAAATTTTGCATCTTAAGAAGAAGAAATACAAAACTTCAGTAGATTAACTTACCATTTACTTATTTTTTCTTCTTACGGTGGAATAGGTACTGTTTGTTTACTTACTTTTTTTTCATTGTCCTTTCAGAGCCACATTACCAAGGGGAAACCAGACCTGCTGTTAAATGGATCATATAAAGCACATTTGGGACAATACTATCAAAAATATGAACTAATGATTATTGCTACTATTGAAGCCTCAAAGACCAGAGGCTAGGAGGGACAGCTTGACCGTCGCTCTATGGCAAACTTAGAAACTGCATCTGTTCCAGGACCTAAGTAATGGCATTTGCTGCAAAGACCTTCTTTATAATAATTTTATCCCATGAGGATACAAACAAGGTAAGCAAGCAGACTATAGATACCCAAACAATTAGGCTATACTGAAAATACTTCTTGAAATTTATTAGATAATAAATTACCCAATTCACAAGTGAAGGATTCAAGGAACCAAAAAAGGATGAAAGATTTCGTAGGTAGCTGGGCTATTTATTAAAGTACAAACAGGTCCTCCTCTCAGAGAGCATATAATTACTAGGACATTGGGTGTGTGGGGGTGACATACACAAACGTATGTTAAAGTAGGCAGTAAAAAATATATGAGCGGCAGGAAGGGGGAGAGAGGTGGAGCTGTTAACCTTTCCAGGCGGGTTTACACCCATTTTTTGCCTGAAACGAGAAGACAGAGCTGGGAAATCCCAAGGCTGATGCCTGCGCAAAGGACACCCAGACATTCCGAGAATGACCTTGGCCTGTTCACACGATCACAGAATAAATTAGCATTATGGTCCTCCGCTCACCAGCCCAGGTCTTTCTGCATGCATTATGGGTAACAGCATGCACAGGGCCAGAGCAGCTACAGAATCTGAACCTGTCAATCAAGTAGCCCCGCCTTAACCCCCCCCTCACGCTTCCCCATAAAATCAACAAGCGTTCAGATAAGCTGGGCGGGTCCTGACGTCTCAGGCCGCCCCCTGTCACTTCAAGAGCGCACTTTCCCTCTGGTAAATAAAACTGTCTTCTAGCCTTCTCATTTGGCTTCATATTCTTTGGCCGTGCGCACCAAAGGAGGGGTTAGAAAGACCCCTCCCTGTAATGGGTGTGTGTATATGTATGTAATTTATTTAGTTTGCAAAAGGATTTATTAAAAGAACATTTAAAAATTATTTTAGCAAATGAACAAATTTGTTGATCTTGAAATCTTTTAGATGTCTTTTTCTTTTCTTAATATAAGCTATCTAATTAATATTTGATGCAATTCTGAAACTCTAGAAATAGGATTATCTATTTCACATCGTTTTGGGGAAATATAATTAAAAGCAAAATTTCCTCCAAACCCGGAAAACTTCTCCACAAAGGTAGAAGAGAAAGGAAACAATTTGATTATTCAGTAATCTTTAAACCAGGATATGATGGGCATCACAGGCAATCTGCTACAAAATATGCAAACAGAAAAAAAAAATCTACCCCTTTTATACAGCCGAGAAAATACAACCCATTATATATATATTTTTTACGATAAACAATAACTAGTGCTCACGTAAGAAGATAGGATGCACCGTTTGTCACACAGTTCACCCTATGTTCACTTGGTATTTGGGGTGGCCATCCGTGTTAGCTGGCCAGCTTTTTCCAAAGGGAAAACAAACCCCTGTGTTTGTGACGAGAGATGGTCTTACAATGTGGGCAAGGCACCCACACAAGTTAGCACCTATCCTCCCATAGAAACTGGGGGACAAGGGGCAGGATCTTCCTTGCTCTTTGTACTTCAAAGAGATGGTCCCTGGGTCCTTGAGAAAGATATTCCTGGATCTTAAGACTACTAAGAGGTTTATTTAGCTTTTAAAAAGACTTGCGTACATTTCAGAGATGGAGAAAGAATCTACTATTACAAGTATTCTAAAGTCAATGGGGGAATGATAAGGCAAGGTGAGGGTCTCTTCCCTATTTTCAGCAGGGAGAATTAAGTCTCTTATTTTTAATTTGCCTTGCCTTTACACTATACCTGATTCCACCCTAAATGTAGAACGTCCTTAAAAACTTAGCAGCTCTCAGTTTACTTTAACATCTCTAACTATACACATTTCCTATTTTCTATTACTAATAATTTTACTGGCATGTGCTTTCTAAAAATGTTAGTCCTTACCTCTCACATAATTTCCTACAGTATGCTTTGAACAAACTGAGACAATAAGAGACAGAGTTGATTTAAGAACTAAAGAAATGCGGAGGCAAGAATTCCACTCCTGCTTAAGGAATATAAAATAAATCTTGCTAGATATATACAAATACATCAGGAAGCTAATACCAAATATGTCTTCTAATAAGATTGCTTTTGGTGATTTTGTTTCCCAATTTTTTAAACAAAATAACCAATTTTTCTGGTTATATAAACAATACACACATTATAATACTGCAAATAGTATAAATATTAGGAAGAAAGTATGATTCATCTGATATCTCATATTTGCATTATTATTTTGTGACCCATATTTTACACATTGCAACTGATTGTATACTCTGGATTTTTTTTCTTTCAGGAGACAATGTAAAGCATGATGAACACATGGCAAAATATATGTAATATTTAATGTTCCAAAAATGACTCAGTATGCAATCTCTATAGACGACAATTTTATCTTTGGGACTCTAAACCAAATTTTCATTGGACAATATAAACAGAGGTGACCCTCTTGTCTTGTGTTATGCAAATAGATTCTTATTGACCAGCAATATAAAATGCCTTATTTATGCAAAAGGACATTTTTTGGAAAAATATTTGGAGCACAGAGGTGGCAGGGCAGAGACACTGAACCGAACTGGAAACTATAAAGGTGAGGCTTGGGATCGAGCAGAAATAATGGATGCTCCAGAAATGAAAGAAAACACGTAGGAAGAAAGGATCCTAGTGGAGGTCTCCCTGCCTAAAAATCTAGTCAGGGGTCACGGGGTTGAAATAACCTCCAAATATTCATTATCAGACCTGGATTGACTGCCTGAGATTTAAATTCCTGCGAGAGAGTTCCTGATTAATCTTCCATGGTGGAAGAATGCCCACTGAACTGCACTCCTAGGAAGTCTACATATGTAAGAAAGAAGAATTTGCCTACTAAGAAATGAGGTTCAACCAGCAAGGGATAATGGATTCTGAGCAACTAAAACCATGAAATGACTTTGAGAGCGCTCTATAAGTATTTGTTTCTTATATCTTTTGGTTAATCCATAAGAAATCATTTACTAATTTTAATAGCATTGAATTTTAACATGAATGATAAGACACTCAAGTTTTTATTAAATAAAGAGTAAAAAAATTAACTCCTAGGTGCAAAATGTAAACCATTGTCATGAAACTCAACCGAAGTCTAAGGGCATAACACTAACTCTCATACAAGGAACTGGCTCAGAAAGTTTCTTAATTATTGTTTGCCCTTACTTACCTTACGCAGTAGCTTCTTCGTCAATCATCCCTTACCTTTCTCTGTTACCAGCTGCACTGCTCCTAACTCCCATCTCTTTGTTTTGAGTTTTTTTCTAATTGATTCTGTTTTTATTGTAGTTGATATACAATATTATATTGGTTTCAAGTATACAGTATAATGATTCAACAGTTAAATACATTATTAAATCCTCCCCCCAACCCCGCAACTAGTGTAGTAACTATCAACATAAAAAGATGTCACAGAACTACTGGCTATATTCTCTACGCTGTGCTTTCATCCCTGTGACTAATTTATGATTGAGATTTTGTGCCTCTTTATTCCCTTCATTTATTTTACTCATCCTCCCCATGAATCTCTTTTCTATATTTCACTTGGAAAGTTTTTCAGTAAAGGCCATACTTCTTCACTGATTGTTTTTGAATTTTCAGCCTCGACATGCCTCCTAATTTCAGCCTCCTAATTCTAGACACACAAAAAAGTATTTGAATAAAACACTAACAACAAGAACTGGCTTGGAAAACAACTGAAGAACATCTCTGGCAAGTTCTGAAATGTGAATCCTACGTGAATCCTACTAAAAAAATTAAAAAGCATCTACTGTACAATCTCCATACTCCTGGGTTGTGGCGCCTTTTTCTCTCCAAAGGCCTGGCCCTCATTGCTTTTTCTGAAGGTGGGGCTAACCATAGAAAGCTCCACCCCTCATGCAGACGCTTAATCTAAATAAGTTCCTCTCTGGAAAAAATATATGGGAAATGCACATTCCCTTTTTTCCACAAAATGTCTGCTTTTCTCCAAAGCATTTGCGCTGCCTGAGCACACAGGTACAGATCACACCAAGACCCAGCAAACACTGAGACACAGAGGTCTCACCACACTTCTCTTGCTTTTTCCTTTATTTTAGATTCTCCAGGTCTGTGCCGTCAGCACAGCTGAACTGCTCCCCGGGGACCCGTGACTTAGTGAGCTGACATGCTTCCTCCTGCAAGTTCTCCCAGAATCCCTCTCGGTGGAATCTCTCACTCCTTAAAGAAACTGCAAAATGCTATCAGATGCTTATTTCTCTCCTCTGATTCACACGGAGACAGGCACTGACCACATTAAAGCTGGCCTCAGAAGCATCTAGCAAAAATCTTAGCTCACATAGAGACACCTTTATGGTAAAGCTAAATGATTTATTGGGGAGAGAGGATGGGGAGGAAGTTCAATATTGGTCCAACTGTCTGTGGAGAAGAGGGGATTTGGAAATGAGTCACATTCATTTTATTTGTTAAACCTTGTTTGGGTTTTAACCAACATAGATACACAAAACACTTTCAACTCTATCAGGAATAGACATAGGAATCAAACCTATGGAGATCAAAACAGCAACTTCATTATGTGTAAATCTGAGTTGGAGAACACTGTGTAGTTCTGGGCCCCAAACAGACTGACTTGCTCTCTGTACGTCTTGACCTGAGGACACCACACTCAAGACTGTCCAAAGGACAGACCGTCAGACACATTTGCAAAGTCATATACTGCTCCCTACCCAGGACCCTGATGTCCTGACCTGGCTACTGAGTGCTACCTGTGAGCTTGCTGGAAATGCAGAAATTCAGGCAATAAGTCTGACCTGGGGAATCAGAGCTTGCCTGTTAGGAAAAGCCCTAGGGGATGTGAACACACAGTGAAGCTTGAGAAGTGCTGAAAGAGACTGTGAGAGATGGGCTTCCAATGTTTCCCATATTTCCCTAGGACTTGCCCTTGAAGATTCTGAAGACGGAAGATGGATCTTAAGAATCTGAATTTTCAAAAATCACCCCATATAATTCATATTATCTTGGAAATTTGGGATAAATAAATCAGTGTTTCCAGAAAATGAATGGCTTATGAACCACCCAAGAGTTTTGTTTAAAAAGTTGAGTTCTACTTCGTCAGGTCTTGGGTAAGGCTGGAGACTCTGATTTCTAAGAAGAAACCGGGGGAGGCCCCTGCTGCTGAGCGGCAGGCCACGTGCTGCACGACAAGGCTCTCGACGGCTCCCTGGCAGCCGGAACCCGGAAGGCCTATAGACTGTGGCAGGCAGAGCTTTGAAGAGCTGGGACAAGGTAGAGCCATACACACTCAGCAGAAAAGCACCACTGAGCAAGAACAGCCCCTCCTTTGTGGATGGGTAGGTCAAGGGGGCTTGGGGGTGAGGCAAAGCTATGTCCCTAGATGACTGCGCGTCAAGAGCGGAGGAGTCACTGCGTGTTGGGAATGTGAGGTCTAGGAGAGCAAGGCCTGCCGCTGCCCCGAGGACGCCTCTTCAGCCCCACCAGGGTCCCCTATGCGCCCCGGGACCGCTGCTGAGCGCTGACCTGCGTCTCGACATGGCTCTGGAACGGGCCAGAACAATGTTTGAGTTAAGTCAATCCAACCGTGCCCAAGGGTGAGAAACTACTCCCCAACCTATTCCCCATTTTAAATTACATCCAGTGAATTCTCAAACACAGCTCACCCAAGAAAATACATGGAGTCCACATATACTCATATACATAAAATGATAGCAATATTTCAGAAACACAATCATAGCAAAATGTTTCAAATTTCAGCCATGTTAATTCCCTGCAGAGAAAATGTAAATTTATGACCAGTATCCTTGCCTGTATCGCCCACTGTCCACATAAGGAGCCTGCCTGGCATATCTACGGGCAGCAGGATGTCTCCCCGCAACAGAGCCCGAGGTCAGCCACTGTGAGTACAGGCCCAGGGAGGGGTGGGCTGGCAACACAGCAGCCCCTGGGCTAACTGGTCGGGAGTCGGCCAGTCACCGTTGAGATCTGCCCGCCGAGTTCCTCCTGGTGCTGAGGTGGGGGAAGGGAAGCCTAGAGGACAGGAGAGGATGGAGGCTGGCAGAGGAAGGCCCCAGAGCCCCAGCGCTAGGAAGGGAGAAGACAGCCCCGTGTTGGGAAGCAGGAGAAAGCAGCGCGGAGCCAGGACAGACTGAGACCTCCTGCTCTGAGAATAAACATGGTATGAGACCTTTCTAACCCCCAACTTGCCCGTCTTTATTCAGTCTCACCAAATTCATAATGAACTTGCCCAGAGCGGGGATCTCCCTCCTCCCAGAGTAACATACCCCCACTTTTTCATGGAGAAACTGAAATCCAAAGGTTATTGCACCTTCCCCTTACAAACTAAAGATCTAAGTAAATTCAGAATTATGAAGTTAACATTAAAACCAAAATCACTTCCCCCCAAATTCTTGAGCCACGCTCGAGACCCACTGCCTCAAACTCAGGGGAACAGAGCCAGAAAGTCTGTATTTTGAACAAGTTCCCAGATGATAATGCTTTTGGTCTAGAAACACTCTGGGAAACACTGCATCAGAACCAACATGGTTCCACCCAGGAAAACCTAAGAGCCCCCCTCGTTCCTTCCCCACCTTCTTTAAATAGAATCTGTGCCTTTATGGAGGCAGCTGTGTTGTGTTTTTATTCTTTCCTGGAACAAAAAAAAGTTTATCTGTTATTGGCAGTGGCATTCCTTTCTCAGGCAGTCTGCTCAGGTCAAACTCAACAGCAAAGCCCTGCTTCTGGCCCTCAGAACCAAGAACATCTGTCGCCAGCAAACAGCGATGGCTTCCACTCTATAACTTGAAAAAACTGACAAAAATCTAACACGTTTGTTAGTTTGCTCCCAAAATGAATGTCTGGGTCTATTTCAAAAAGTTTTCTAACTTACACACCTTGTTTAGGGGTTTATCGAGGCCAATAAATCAGACCTGTGTTCATATGATTTAAGATCGAGGCAGAAAAAATTACTGACAAAAGAGAAATAGCAAATGAGACTGGATCTAAAGGAAAATAGGATTTCTAAAACACCCATGTCTACCCAAGGGAGAATCCACTTCACACCCACTGAATTCCAAGAGCAGGGGCAAAGAAAACCATGGTCCCCCCCCTGCCTCCTAGACCGCCCTGGGTCATCCTCTGGTCAGCGGGCAGGGGCAAGGGGCAAGGTGGGCGCCCTGTACGCACCCTGACGTGGGGGAAGGCAGTCCTTCCTCCTCAGAGTATCACTAATCAAGACAGCAAGTTACTCCACCCTAGAGACGGATGAGAGAGAAGACACCCTTAATTTTTTTTTCAATTTAAGAAAATAAAGAAGAAGAACTCCTAGAAATTTGAAATATGATTATATATGTATGTTGCTCAAAGCAAGGAACTCACTTCAACATCTACTGCAGTAGTCTTGGAGAGAGATAAGAGGTTTCACCTTAGAGGAATGAAGGCAGAGACAGAATAAAGAATTATCTGAAGGCAGAATTGGAGATTAAAGTATAAGACTTACTGATTAGAAAGACATTGGTGTCTAGAGAAAGGGAGAACTCAAAAATACAGAGGCCTCGTGAAAACAAGTAAGATCCCACTGCCCCATATGAATCAGTTAGCAGACCTTCTATATTCAGCAGAAAAGATGAACAGATATAGATGTAGACAGAGACAGAGATAATGATATACATACAGAAGTACAGACATAGGAGAGATAAAGACATATCTGCAAACGCATAACTGCACTTATAAAGCACTGAACGTCTCTAAGAACAGCTTATGCACCATTTTTCACCAACGGCAGAAAGTTTTCTAAACCTAAGCACTGCACTCCTACAACTAGATGTACGTGAACCTTCTTGGCAGCTTAGCTATAAAGGAAGGTGTTAAGTAAAATAAGAATGTATATACACACATACACACATATGGCAATATCTTGTCCACAATCTAAGTACAAGCTTATAACACTTAGATCTCAAGATATAACATTATAAAAATAAGAGGCAAGATGACCTGACTTCTCTAGAAAGCAGTTTAACAGGCATACATTGATGCTAGTCGCCTATGATTATGGAAATATTACTTCAGAAATTTCCATGAAAAAAAGTCATGTATTCCCTCAGTATATTTAAGGTAAAAGACCAATGTAGACAAATAAGGAAAGTACATTGTACAATAAATACACAGACCATTGTTAATCTGGGAAATTTATGCTGATTTTCCTTTCTTTAAAATTAATGGAGCAAACTACCTTCTGTGTGAGAAACAGAATTTTTTCCAAACACAGGCATATTTTCTGACTTTCTGACTCTGAAACCACCAGTAAGTTTGGTGAGTCTCCTGGCAGGGTAAGTATAGGCCTCATGCTCTTTTGCTGGTCAGGATTGATTGTATTGGATGGTGATCTTAAAGTAACATAAAAAGGAAAAGTTGCATTTTCATTTTTCTGTCTCATGCAAAGATAAGAAGACAAAAATTCTCATATATCTCCGTGAATAAATAGTATATCTTCTTCTTGGGGTATGTTCTTTAAATGGGGGATAAATCTAATATAAAACTAATACAGTTATAAAATACTAGGGAACCTTACACTGTACTTTGGTATACAAAAGAACTGAAGATAGAACACTGTATTGTATTTGGTTCTTAAAAATGTCTATGAGCTTCAGCTCTAACTCAGAGATGAGGCTCAAAGGACTGTTTTGAGGAGTAAATAAAAGAAGCATGTGAAAGTTCTTCTTAAACCATAAAAGACATCATACTATAGTTCAGAGACTATCAGTCCTACAGAAAATTACATTTCTTCTAGCATGCACTAACCAACCAGAACTGTCAGCTCCAGTGAAAACTGCATATGCAACCTTCAAGTGTAGGAAATACTTAATGTGAAACATGAGAATACAGAGAAATATTTTCCTCATGGGTATTAAATTAAAAAATTTTAGGTACTTACAAATACAGGAATATCTGAAGGCAAAGAGAAGTGATTCTGGGTTCATGTGTCCCCTTCAAAAATGAAGAACGTGGAAAGGCTGGAGTTCTACAAATGGGAGTGTACCCCTAATATGAGCTAACACCAAAAGGTAGTAATAACAAGGCCCTGTGCAGTGTGTCCACCAAGTGCAAAGGCACGGGAGTTCATCAGAGTCCCCACCTCAACTCTCAGAACTTCATAAATGCGTGATATGGGACCAACCACGTGGTCTTGTTGAGACTCTGAAGTCTACTGGTACATTCAGCTCTACTTACTGAGTGCCTGCTGTGTGCTGGACTAGAGGACCCAGTATCGCAGGACTCACCGGAGCTACTGTATCTTCCTGCGGCCAACTCAAGAATGGGAGACGCTGCTGCTCAGGAAGTACCAGCAGAAGGTGAACAGCAGGTGCTGTGGAGAGGGGCTAACCTGTGCTGGAGAGATGAAGGCCAGGAAGTGCTTCCCGGAGCTGACCACAGACGACGTACAAGTTACCTGAATGGAGAAGACAAAGGGAACCATGAGAGCGGCAGAACAAACGGCTTTGACAAAACCAGGAGGCAAAAGTGGGCAGGACGCTATAGGAACTGGAAAAACAAAACATCACTTTTTGACACACACAGGAACAGCAGAGTGTCTGGTGTCTGGCCACAGAGAAATGAAAGATACTGCGGAAGGTGGAAAAGGCCACAGGGGCCTTTGGAAACTCGTACTCCACGCGGACGCAAGAGGAAACCACGTTCTTCATTTCTGAAGGAGACACATGAACCCAGAATCACTTCTCTTTGCCTTCAGATATTCCTCTATTTGTAAGTACCTAAAAATTTTTAATTTAATACCCATGAGGAAAATATTTCTCTGTATTCCCATGTTCACACAGGGAAGCCACATCCATCATCAGGTTTGGGGAAGTTACTGACTGTGGAAATGCTGGGCTATGGTACTGGGTCTGCCCAGGAGGGCAGGCGGAGGCCAACTTTGGGGGAAATGAAAATTTAGAGGACTTCAAGATTTGATGCGTAAAAGACAGGCGTACAGAAGAAAGCGAGGGAAACAACGGCAGGAACCCAGAGGAGGCTGTCTTCAGAGAACAGCTCTGTGGAAACAGTACTTTGATGAGGTCATTTCAAGGGCTCAGCGGCTCTGGGGTGCAGCCCACGGGAGCCAGGAGTTGCCCGGGAGTTGAAGAGGTTGCAGTAAAGCTGCCTGGAATTACTGGAACATCTTGCTATGATTTCTTTTGAACCATTTTCCCCACGCAGGTGTTAAGAGTTCTGTTTTCGTGGGTGGGTTTTAGTTCTTCACCATGGCGAGCTCTCAAATTCAGAAATGGGCTTAAAGGGGAGAAAGCACACAGCCACGGAGCCTGATGAAAATAAACTTGGCTTGTGTTTTGTCCTTTGCAATTCCACATGGTGATCTGGGGTCAGAGCTCTCGTTAACTATGAATAAAGTGTTACTGTTCCTAGTTTATGTCCTTCCTTGAGAATCATGGGAGATGTTCCCTGCAGAAAGCAGAATCAGAGTTATCCTGCATCCCCTGTCCTCTCATGCCATCACTTTGTTCTAAAAGCTTCCCATTCCACAACACTAAAGAAGGGATAAAAACCAAACACTTGTTAATCAAGTGTTTTCCAGATAATTGAAGACAATCAAAGATAATCAAAGCAGGCAGTGGACCTGGGGAGTGAAGGCATTAGGAAAAAGGGAAGATTGTCTTGACATAGAATTTGAGATCATGCTGACATGTCACTGTTTTATTCTGTATGTTGTACAGATAGCACAATAGAGCTAAGAGGACAATTTCTCATTGGCTCAACCCAAATTGATTTTACATGGCTGTATAGAAAGGGCAAAATTTAAAATCCAAAACAAAAACCTAATTTCTTTTTTTTACTTTTCAAGGGGAAAAAAGTCTAAATTGTAAACACAAATAACTAGACTGAATAAAATGGTATAAAGACCATAAAAGTCAACATTATCCACATTTGTAAAGATTAAATGTAATAATTACAGTTAAGTCCTAAGTGAATTAGGAAATGTTAAAAATTAAAGGAAATCTGAAACTTCTGCTAGAAAAGGGCAAAGATCAAAAGTGACTATAGTCTATAAATTCTACTCAAAATGGTTTTGCCCTAAAGTTGTACTCCTTGACGGGTAACTGCATGTTGGTAAGGAATATCTCAAAGAGTACACATGTCACTAAGTAGGGCAGAAGCAGAACTATACTATGTGGTGGACTTAAAAGGCCATACAGTTCCTGTTACGTGGTGTATACCATGCAACAAGACATTTCTCCTTTATAAAGATCAACTGTATTTTGGATAATATGCACTGTGATAGGTACTGTTCTAGAAAATGGCCATGAGGAAGGGGTGTGAATGTTATAAACTTACCATTAGCACCAGTCTAAAGCCAATCCTAGATGAAATAAGCACTCTATTTGAGTGTTAGTCTCAGAGAAAAACCAACACTGGACATAGTACCTAAACTGTTCTTGCCAAGAAAGCAAAGCAGATGCACAGAATTTAAATAATTAAGGCAAAATTCTACATGCTGTACCCAGCATGAACCTGGGCATACAGCAGTGGTTATCTACATTTTATTAAAATTGTGCCAGTTAGGAAGAATCAAAGTCAATGGAAAATTGCCAACCCTAACTCTCTCCTAAACTTAGAAGGTCACGGAGATTTACTGTATAATTAAAGGGGTATCATTAATCTTAACAGCTTCTCCCTTCGCTCTCCCCCTACCCAGAATATTCAGGAAATCAGGCAAATAGGAGTAAATGAGGATCCTGACCTTCTCAGGGAAGTCTGGTCACACGAGGAAAACCCCAATACCTTTGTGTGTCTGCACCTTTTGGGTAGTCGAAACACGCTTTGCTTAAGCAAGCTGCTCATGTAAGACATATGCAGGCCATGAAGACGAGATTATTGTGATTCCCTGTTGGCTGACTTGCTCCATAAGGCCTTACATAAACTCCTTCTGAAGGACAAAGCTGCCAGGATCCTTCTGAAAAGGGCAAAATTAATCAAAATATATTTCTCTCTGTCTGAAATCCCTATGTTAGCTATTGGTTAAAAAATAATGTAGTTTCCCCCCTTTTTTTTAATTACTCTTTTAATTCAGGGGTAATATCTGGCCCAACTCCAATGTGCTTTTTACCGCCTCTTAGCAATTTATCTTGGCCAGCTTCTGAGCTCTGCAGAAACAAATTTGCTCCATGTCCCAAGACCATTTCAGGGTTTTATGAAACAAGGGTATTTCTATAATCTGTACCATGTAAATTTCTGCTTTGATCACAATGCATTCGCTTTGGAATATATTAACTTAGATAAACTTGGTAGCAAGTATTCTGAGAATAGTATAGAATGAGGTAATTTTATTTCCTGTTACCCAAAGGTAATTAAACATTTCCTTTACAGTTTGGCACTTGCAGCTGAAATTAAGAACTTAAGAGTGTACAGATCAATTATTTTTTAAAAACGTATCAACCAGCATGCATGCACATACACACCAGCACACATACATCCAAAAATCATTCATGTTGCTAAGCTCTAAGAATATATATACATACTTTGCAATAGAGTTGCTTCCTGGTTGAGTTGCCAAATCAATCTTTATTGACTGAAAGCAAAGCAACCTAAAAAATCACATGGATCTTTCGGGCATGCAAACAATACAACCAAATGTATGATGTTTATTAATTAAAGCAGAGGATGCAGGTTAAAGAATCAGAAATATGGAAAAGTCAATGAAAGGCTTATCTGCACTGAGAGGTTTAGTAGGGTTGAAAGAATAGGATAGAAGGAGAGGCTTGTTGAGACGATTCAGTGGTAGTTTCAGTTCAAAATTCTCTCTGGGACTCTAAAATCACTCCAGAAGAAATCTTTCCCTAATTGTCATCCCTTCATATTCCACTGTTGATGTATCCAAGAACATCTTGTCTTGGATTTATGGAACAAAGTAAGTGGTGACTTTCTTGGCATCAACTTAATGGCCAAAGATAAGGATCTACCATCTGTTAAACACCTGTTTTATGTCTAACCTTCTGCTAAGCACTTTTTTATACATTATGCTATTTATGCTTTATAAAAAGTTTACAAGGTACATATTATTCTGCTACTTTATTTCTTTATTAAATCAAATACTGTAAATATTTAAATATATAAGGAAAAATCAGTATAATTCATTATTTTCTCTAATACATAGAAACTAATCATGTGTTTTTAATATCATTGACTAAGCAAGCTATCAACTGAACAAAGAAAGTAGATTTTGGAAATGTCAAAACTTGGAAGAAGAAACCAGCAAAGTGTAAGTTCTCCATTTTGCAGCTTTGTTCTGAGGGGGGGGTAGTGCAGGATGGCTGAAACCTCCATAAATAATCAGTCATCTTTTTGGGTGAACAGACCTGGGGAAGAAACTTACAGCTGGTAAAGGGTGGGGTGAGGGATGGGGGGATCTCAGAAAGGAAGGAACCAGTGAAGGGAAACACCATTCTATGTATAAACATGACCCCTGTCTTTGGCTGACCCTCAACCACACAAAGATCAGATCATGGAGTCTGAAGTGAGAATCACCACCCCTCCTAAACTGATAAAAAAAAGTTTATAAATTTGAGTCTAATCAATTTAATTGCCTGCTAAACCAAAAATACCACTACTTCTCAGAGTATTGTAATAAAATAGAGTTCCCAAACAACATGTTCACAATGTACAAGATAAAACCCAAATTTGGTAGAAGTAGCAGAATTTCCTAGTAGAACTAGAAAAATCAACCTATTCTCCAAAGAAAGAAAATCAACAGAGGCTAGCCACAAGGTGATAGTAAATATTGAAGTTTTCAGAGAAAACCTTTATAGACTATTATAATTATCCCAATTATGCAAAGGAAACTACACTAATTAGAATGAAAAGTGAATAAATTTCAGCAAAGAAATAGAAAATGTTAAAAAGCAGCAAATGTAATTTGGAACTGAACGATGCATCCACCCTCAAAAAATGAAACACTGGATGGGCTTGATAGTTGAGTAACAGAATAGCAAAGACAGAGTCAATAAACTTGATGATAGATCAGTGGAATTCATTCACTGGAATAAGCTAGAAAAAAACTAGGGGATAAATTGGACAGGGCCTTAGGAAACTGTGGCTCAAAATCAAAGACCTGACAAGTGTGTGACTGGAAGGTCCCAGAGAAGAGGAGAAAGGGGCTGGAACAGGAAAAATATTTGAAGATTGAATAAAGGACTGTTTTCCAAAATTTGTAAAGAACCCTTAAAAATCAACAAGAAAACAATGAGATTAAAAAATGGGCCAAAGATATAAACAGACATCTTACTAAAGAAAATATACACATGGCGAATAAGCATATGAAAAAATGCCCCACATTGTATGACATCAGAAAAATGCAGATTGAAACAATGAGACACTAATACACACCTAACAAAATGAGCAAAATCGGTAACACTGACAACACCAAATACCAAGAGGACGTGGAGCAGCGTAAACTCTTACTCACTTCTGGTAAGAATGCAAAATAGTATAGCCACTTTGGAAGACAGTTTGGTGATTTCTTACAGCTAAACATACCCTGATCATATGATCCAGCAATCATGCCCCTCAGTATTTTCTGAAAGGAGTTGAAAAGTTACATCCATACAAAAACCTGCACATGATGTTTATGGCAGCTTCATTCATAACTGTCAAAACTTGGAAGCAACCAAGATGTCCTTCAGAAGATGAATGGATAAACAAACTGTGGTCCATGCAGACAATGGGATATTCTTTATTCAGGGCTGTTGTTATGAGCTATGGAGTCACAAAAAGAAATGAAGGAACCTTAAATGCTTATGCAATATTGTGATTTATAAGAAATATATATTTGGTCATTCAGATAAATAAAATATATTTCTCACGTATATTTGGTCTTAGCCCACAGTTCCTATATCATCCCTCCCCACCCCTTGGAATTTCCTATGCTGAAAGTGATTAAAGCTATCTTTTTTTTTACACACACACACACACACACACACACACACGAATGAAGTGACCTCTGCACTTAAGGATGCCAGAAAAACCAATCTTGTGATTAGTGGGTTGGAACTTGCAGTCGCACATCCCTCAAACTGGCCTCTGAGGAGGCGAGAGACACTGGGAGTTGTATCAGTCACGAATGGCCAATGATTTAATCAATCATGCCTATGTAATGAAGCATCCATAAAAAAAGAAAAGAAAAGATGGGGTTCTGAGAGGTTCTGGTTGGTGAGCATGTGCAGATGCCTGCAAAGGACATGGAAGCTTTGTGACCTTTCCTCATACCTTGCCCTATGCATCTCTTCCATCTGGCTGTTCCCTTTATAATAAGCCCATGATCTACTACGTAAAATGTTTCTCCGAATTCTGTGAGCTGCTCTAGCACATTAATCAAACCAGAGGAGGAGGTCAGGGAAACCTCTGATTTACAAGCACTTGGTCAGAAATATAAATAATAGCCTGGACTCATGACTGGTATCTGAAATCTAAGAAGGGAGTCATTGGAACCTCCAAACTGTAGCTGGTCGGTCCAGAAGTACAAGTAACAAGCTGGGCTTGCAAATGGCATCTAAACTGCAGTGAGAGGGTGCTGTAGTTGTATAGGACTGAACCATTAGCCCGTAGAATCTGATGCTGTCTCCAGGTAGGTAGTGTCAGAATCGTGCTGAATTGTAGAACACCCAGCTGGTGTCCTGAGTATTGCTCGTTGGTGTGGGAAACTACCCCCAACATTGGAATTGGTACCAGGACCTATTTAGCATATTTCTAAGCGAAAGAAGCCAATCTGAAAAGACTACATACCATGCAATATCAGCTATATGACATTCTGGAAAACTCAAAACTATAGAGAGAATAAAAGGATCAATGGTTGTCAGGAGACGGGATGATGGGGAGGGATGAAAAGGCAAAGCACAGAGAATTCTTAGGACACTGAAAATACTCCATATAATACCATAATGATACATACTTGACATTAATTACACATTTGTCCAAATCAATAGCATGTCCAACACCAAGACTGTACCTAGGTAAACTATGGACTCTGGGTGAATAGGATGTGTGATGTATGTTCATGAATTGTAACGATGTACCAGCTCTGGCAGGGGATGTTGACATGGCTGAACACTTCTCAAATTGGGTTAATGACATACACATATGGATTCATAAAGTTCAGAACATCCTAAGTGGAATAAATAACATAGTTAAATTAGATTACTGAAAGCCCAAAGACAGTAAATCTTGAAAGTAGTTAGAGAATAATGAAATACTGCATAAGGAGAACAAATTACTACAGATTTCTCAAAAACCACTGAGAGCAGTACACAACTGAGACCATCTTAAAAATGCTAGTAAGAAGACAAAAAAGAAAAAAAATTAAATCCAAAATTCTATATCCAGCCAAACAAATTAGCCTTCAAGAACAAAAGAGAATGAAGACATTTCAGATAAAGAAAAGTTAGAGAAAGTGTCACAATTACATCATGCTATATATTAAAAAAAATCTTCACATTGAAAATGATAACAAAGAGAAATTCAGGCCTTCAAAACTAATGAAGATATGCTGATAGATAGTGACTGAAAGGGGGGTGAGTTGCAATGGGGCAGTGAATACGTGATAATATGGGTGACTGTTGAAATCACAATGTTGTTCATGTGAAACCTTCATAAGATTGTATACCAATAATACTTTAATAAATAAATAAAACATTTTTACAAAAAATAACCAACAACTAATGGAGAGCTTGGAAAACTTTAATATCTGAGTAAATATAAGCAACATTCCCTCTACTTAAAATACATGTGCACATTCAAATACAAAATTATATACATAGGTCTTAAAATGAATGACCTAAGATTCTATCTCTGTAAAAGAGTTGAAAAGGAAGAAAACCAATAATAGCAAGAAGTTGAGGATAAGAAGAGGAAGAGGGAACAGAATAAGAAACAGAAGAGCTGACGTCAATGAAATAAACAACAAACAGTAGAGAGAGCTGGTGGTTTTGGAATATTTACAACACTAACTAACTCCTAGACTGACAAAGATTAAAACTGAGTGAAAGCATGAATCACCAATAACAAATCCTAGACACAATAAAATCACAATAGAGAATATCATAATCAATTTTATGCCAAGAAATTTGACAATCTCAATGAAGCAGAAAAAATTACTGAAGCATACAATTCACCAAAACTGACTCAAGATCAAAGAGAAATCTAAAGAACACTATCTTTATTTAAAACACTAAATTCCTCATATAAACGTGCCTGCCAGGAAATTCTAGACCCACATGGGTTCACTGGTAAACTGTGTTAAAATTCAAAGAAAAAACACGAAACCTATAAAATACCTTCAGAAAATAGAGAAGGTTGGAAATACTCCCCAACTGATTTTATGAGGCCAGTAGTACCTTTTGATTAAACTCAACAACATCACAGGAAAAGACAACTTCAAACTAATAGAACACAAAATCTTGTTGTAAACATGAACAGTCACAAAAACCTTAATAAAATCTAGCAAATCAAATTTAAACATATAAAAGGTAATAAATCATGACTGAATGGGGTTTTTCTAGGAATGAAAGAGTGGGTCCATATCCGAAAACCTATCAGTGTAATTCACCAATATGTATTACTTTTCTGTTGTTCCATAAACAATTACAAGATAGCACCTTTCTACAACAGCCATTGATGAGTTCACATTTCTCTGTCAGCAGTGCAAGAATGGCTTAGTTGTGCTTTGGGTGTTTTGGCCCACACCTAGGTTTCTGTCTTGTATGACCAAGTGGCCAGTACTAGCACAATACCTGACACATATGAAGCCCTCAGTCAATACATGTTTATCACATGTAGACAGAACAATCTCAAGGAGATTTTACCAAAATTAGCTGAGAAGTGGGGTGGATGTGTGTTTCCAGACCTTTTGGTTTGTTTTTCCCTTTTTGGACTTTTCATTTTGGAAAAAATTTTAACATACATAAAATTAGACTGGTATAAAGAACACCCATGTACTCATAAACTGGATAACTGGATTTAACAAATGGTAGCAATTTTGCCATATTAGCAGCTTTATCATATATTCTAAACATCATGATCTAAACCATGTGGGCATTTCAACATAACTCTAATAAAACAATTATCAAACCTGACAGATCAACAGTAATTCCTTATGAATAGTTTTTCTCCATTTTATCCAATATATTTATCTGGTTTGTTCAAATGAGAAATTATCTCACTGTAGTTTTCAGTTACATACATTTTCCTAATGACACTGAGGATTTTTTTTTTTTTATGTATTGGTCATTTGTGTATCTTTGTAGAAATTTCTATGCAAATTCTTTGCCTGCTAAAAATTGGGCTTTTTCTTCTGAGTTGCAAGAGTTCTATATATGCTAAATACAAGTCCCTTATCAGATATATGACTTGCAAATACTTTTTTCCTATTTTTTGGATTGTCTTTCACATTTTTTTTTAATAGTCGTATTATTTGACTTTAAGGTACAAAAAAAATTGTTTTGAATAAATTTATGCTTTGGATTTATACTGTGAAGATGCTGGCTGGTATTATCTTTTGTATCCCGATTGACCAGACATCTCAGTACCTGCTTCTGCTATGTAATAATTTTACTTCAAATACACTTCAAAATATTCATATTTATTTCATTACAGAAAAACATAACACTTTAATTTCACTTCATTTATGAAGGCAAAGTTTTGACATCTTATGGCAGACATGTTATTCTTGGTAACTACTTAATTCTATATAGTTGTACTCATCTCTTCTTAAAAGTTCAACGAAACCCTTCCAGGAACTCCTGAATGGCAAATTTCCAATCCCCCCTTCTTCTGGTCAAATTTTCAATTTTGGCTAAGAAATTACCCATTTCTTTGACTTTCAAATCGTCACAGTTTTGCATTATTCTTTTAAACTCTCTGGGTTTTGGTTTCTGCTTGTTTCTCATACTAAAGCTTAGGAGGTTCTGCTCCAATTTTTTATTTAATTGGATTTTACCTAGTTTTTAAAGAACCATCCTTTGGATTTACTTTACTTTTTAATTGTATTTTGACTTCTTGATTTTTGTTGAGATATAGCTGACATATTTGCTTTAGATGTACATGACTGATACATGTATTTATGGCAAAATAATTACAGTAAGTTTAGTTACCATCGTCACACAGAGTTACAATGTGTGTATGTGTGATGAGAACTTTTAAAACCTCTTAGTAACTTTCAAATATACAATACAGGGCAGAAGTGACATTTTTCCAAGGAAGATGTACAGACTGTCAACAGGTAGGTGAAAAGGAATCACCAGAGAGAGGCAAATGAATACCGCAGTGAGAGACCGCACACCTGCTGGAACAGGTGTCATCCGAACGACAAGAGGTAAGTGCGGGCCAGAAGAGGGAGCCCTCATGCACGGTTGCTGGGAACGTAAACTGCTGCGGCCACTAAGGAAAACAGTATGGAAGTTCCTTTAAAAAATTAAAAAATAGAATTACTTACCATATGATCCAGCAATCCCACTCTGGGTATTTCGAAGAAAATGAAATCACCATCCACACCCCCGCGTTCACTGCAGCATTATTCACAGTAGCCGAGGCATGGAAGCAAGTCTAAGCGTCCACGGACGGATGAATGGGTCGAAAGGGAACCTTCCTGAAAGCACGGCTTAGGGGGCGAGGCCAGCTCCCCAGGCTGTGCTGGCACAGGGCTCGCGCAGAGAGCACTGCCCCGAGGCTGTTTTCCGGGCACAGCATGAGGACAGACAGCCGTGGACTCCCAGGTCCAACTCCAGACTCTCAGGAGCTGAGGGAGACACTAGCCCCGAGGCCAGCCCAGCTGTGCCCTTGGACGCCGGCAGAGGTGCAGTTGGGCGGCCAGGGCTCCGCACCGAGGCCCTAGGGGCGACCCCGGCACCTCCTTCCTCGGGGCCGGCTGCAGATGGGAGGCCCGGGCATGTGCAGTTGATTCCCCGTTTTGGCCTCCGGTCCGGCCCCTGCAAGCCTGGTCCTGTGACTGGGCCGGAGAAGCACGGTGAGGCATGCCCAGGCCTGGGGTTCGCTGGCCGGGCGGCGTGAGCAGCGGGCCTCCCAGCTGCCCCAGCAGCCTCAGCCCCGACTCCGCCTCCAGGCCCATCCTCCCCGCCACTCCTTTGGGATCCACACGCTCCCCACACACCTGAAGCTGCAGAGTGAAAAAAATTTTTTTTTTAAGTTTCAAAAGGATGCCAGCCTTTTATAGATGAAACCTGATTCCTGGAAGTCAGCTGGCCACAGCTGAGACAACAATTGTGAAACGGGTCCAGCTGGAAAACATCTAAGGGACCCAGTTAGATCCACTTATTCTGCATCTGTGAATTTAAAATGACCATCATCCACAGTGGAAAAACGTGTCCCTCGTTGCTAACAAATGTTGCTAACCAATGTCGTGTGCTGGAGCCGGTTCCTGAGATTCTGGAAGTTCAGTCGCGCAGGTTTAGGGCAAGTTTTCATTCAATTCAGAACCAGGTTTTGGCCACTGAGGCCGTTTGCTAGCTTGAAACTAATCCCACCACAGTCCCCTGCGTCACCCGTTCTCGGATTGCTGATAGGGCTGTCAGGGGGGTCATGCTCATGCACGCAGAAGCCGGTCTCTGCCTCGGGGCCTCTCCACCCCCGCAGCCTTCTCAGTCCCTGTCCTTGGAGCTGCCACCACTCCAGTCTCATCTCTGCTCTCCTGCAGCCTTGCAGCCCTGCCACCATGTCGCCCAGAACACTGGGCAGAGCCCTTTATATAGAGTCAATAGCAATGTATTGCCCTCACGTGTGTAGTGAGCTAGCCAACCAGGGCCAGGTGAGAATCCTGACCACAGGAACCTTCACTTTATCCACACCCTTCATGGCAACACACAAATTCTTGTTTCACTAAATAACTGGTAGAAAGGGTATACACAGCAGGGGCTTGGAAGTGTAGAGGTCCTCTTAGAATTGTACCTAACACTATTAATAGACTAAGTAGGCCACTGCATTAGATGTACAAAAGCATTTCAGTTTGACACCAATTCACAATTAAAAACACATTAAAATAAGAATACAGTTTCAATTCAAATCCATTCACAATTAATACCTCTCAGCAAAAAATGGAATAAATGGAACCCTCTCTCTGATAAGGTGTGTCTACAAAACCCCTATTGTTTAGTGGTGAAAAACTGACAATATTCCTCCTAAAATCAAAATCAAGAACAAGGGAAGGATGTGAAATCTTATCATCTCTATTACACTAGAGGCCCTAACGATTATAAGGCCAAAGGGGAAAGAAAGCAGAGAGAGAGAGAGAGAGAGAGAGAGAGAGAGAGAGAGAGAGAAAGGGAAGGAGGAAGGAAGGAAGGACTATCTCCATTTTTGAGTGGTATGATTATGATTATTTATTGAAAAAAAGAAAAAGGGAATGTACCAAACAATTCCTAGAGTTTAATTTAGCAAGATTACAAATTACAAATGTAATATATAGAAAAATTTTATTTTTATAAATAATAGTAAATAATCGGAAAATGTAATTTTAACAGAGCCCATTTATAATAGCAAGGAAGAAATGTAAAATATTTTAGTGTCTCAGCACACATATTAGATTCCTAAAAGATTAGGAAAAAGAGCAACCTTATCCTCAGGATATGAGGAGTATAAGAATCTAGGAAAATCTGTTAGCTTCACTTGGAACACTACGTACTATTTACATTTTGGGGGGACTAATGAGCGATGGTGCCTGTGAGAGACTGTTTTCCTCGTCTCAGAGGAATCCATGCATCTGTACTAGTTTCTTTACATCTCGGTCTCAATTTATTTCCCTTAAGCTTTTTCAGCATGGAAAGACCACAAAAAAGCGTAAGTCAGCAACGATGTGTAAACTAGTAAAAAGGAAGTTAGGAGTGGATGGATTTAGATCCAGAGAAATCATGACTTCGATTCCCAGCCTGAATGACCATGTGTGGGCAGACAGAAGATAATGCTTGGGCCCAGTGATGGCACACACCCTCTGAGCTCGCCATCCAGGAATTCCATGAGGTAAGAATGGAAATAGATGGACAGAGCTTAACCCCTTGCTGCTGAGGTCTAACATTGCATAGATGTGTCATCATTAATTATCATCAACTGATACGGGTAGAAATAGTTCTTTTTTTTCTGATATTGCTGTAAGGATTATTAGTGTCATGGCAAGGAAAGCCATGGGGAAAAGTTAGTCTAATGCTATAGAAAATTGTAAAGCCTCTTAAGATGTCAGACTTACTAAGCCTGGTGTGTGTGTGTGTGTGTGTGTGTGTGTGTGTGTGTGTGTAGCTGTGGGCATTCATTCAATATCCTGATGACTGGGAATCTATTTACTCCCTGGCATGTATTATTAAAGTTGACATGACCTTCAAAGTAGAATTTTTTCCAATATACTAGCAGCCTTTGAAATGTTCCCAACAAGATACAGAAAAAACAGGTCCTATGTACACAATTCTGGTTGCTTCTGGTTTTGTTTTGCTTGGTATTTAACTTACAGAATCAATATTCTTTCATGCTTGAATGAATAATTATATTATGGATATAATTAAAATCCGTAGGAAATTGCCATCCAATGTACAGAATTTTACACTAAAGAAAAGTTTTCAGGGATGCCACACTTTGAAAATTCAAACTGGCGTATTTGTAAAGATTATGCTAATGTACAGAAAAATTCCAAGTAGATAATATAGTATATGGCATGATTATCCTAATTTGAGGATAGAAAGAATAAGAAGTTAATTAAAAAATTTTTAAGTAGGTATTGAGTTCCAGGAATTGTGCTAACGTTTCCCATTATATTTTAGTAAGGTGGTTTACTTTTCATTGTAACATATCTATAAATGTGGTGAATTTACTTTATTAACAAATTTAAACATTATGTTCAAAATAGCGAATTTCTTTCTTAAACATCTACTTGCGTCACCTAGTTTCATGCCAACATCTTTAGGGGAAAAAAGGCTTTGATATGTGTTGAGGAAATTACGAAATCATCAGAGAAATAGACACTATTAGACAATCAGCTGTGTGGGGAGAGGGAGGGTGCTGAGACTTTGGTAGGAGGGAAGAGATACATCTCTTCTGTATTTGGTGAATTAATCTACTCAACAAATACTGACTACTTGCTGTGCACTCAGCTCCCTTTCATTGTTGCAGATAGAGCAGTGAATAAAACAATGTGCAAGATTTCTAGCTGATCCTCATTTGAAGAAGGACATAGAAGGATCTAGAGTATAAAACCTCACTAGAGATGAAAAGTGCTCACTTAGCTAAAATATGACCTGTCACATATATCAGGAACCTGCCATTAATATTATGGTGATTTTATTTAACCAAGGCGAATGAGAGAAGAGACAGATTAGCTAGTGCAGAAAGAGAATCCTAAATACTAATTCTCACTGGGCTGAGTTCTATGTCTTTGAGTAAGTCACTTCATTTTGCTGAACTTCTTTTTCATGTGTAATGTGGGAAAAATAATATTAACTCGTTTACCTTCTTATTAAGAGCACCTTGAGACAGTACATATTCTGGATTCAGTGGAATAAAATCAAAATGATGATCAAAAAGGTTATGAGACTCAAGGGCCAGAGTTACTCACAAAGAAGCTGTATTTAGCCCAGTTTTATAATTTCATATTCCCCAAATATAAACATTTAAGATCCTATGCCTTTATGTAGCAAAAAATGGAAACCCGTGGCATAAATTATTTTGAGGAGAACTGCTATTATTTATTTATGTCTGGGAATTATTTTAAATATATTTCAAATAAAATTGGTGATGATTTTAAAGACCTTTGTTATTTCTATATACACAGTCAAAATGAAATGTAATTGTGAATAATTAAGCAGCAAATTTAATCATTATGTGCTTGCTTAAAAATATGACTTCCGTCAAGATGCCAGTGGCATTATCTAGATATTTAAATAAGGATATATATTACGTTAATTATTTAGCCTGACTAACATCATTTCATAGAGACCTTCTTTATGCTTTGTGTTCTTTTTGTCCTTAAACATAAGTATCTAAATATTAACTATTTATTTAATGTTGCCTTGAAATTATTCTCTAGAATTAGTTCATTTAACAAATACGTCTTGAGCACTGATCTCACAATGTTGTTACAGGGATCCAATGAGAAAATATCTATGAAAATGCCATATACACACTAATGTGCATTCTGGAAGGTAGTTGTTAAATCATTCTCTCTTCTAAGACCTCTGTTGGGTGCTTGGGCAAAAGTTTCAAGATGACCTCTCAACCATTATGATTATATATGTTCTATATTTTCAGATAAGCTGGAAATGAACTGTATCTTTTGCAGCTTCTGTAACTGTTCTTCTATCTACCTCCTCATGCTTAATAAAATGTGGATGACAATTACTGTTAACCAATTTTACTAAAATAATTGACTGAAGAATAATTAACTGATAACTGGATCATAATTTGTATTTGAGTTTTGTTCTATAAAGTACTACAGATTTGAGACATATATGGCATTAAAAGAGCTATCTGAACTTTCAGTTTTATTTAGATACAGAATTCTCACCAGGGTTAGTTTCATTCACAAATATATGAAGTGGTTTATTATTCAGCTTTACCTAATGACTGTTTTCTTGAGTCTCATGGGGAGAATTACTTAGCCATAGGTAGAATGTGGACTACAACAGAAACGATCATTTAAAACAAACTATGAATTATTAGAAATTTGAACAATTTTATAATTTTATAAGGTAGAATGAAAAAGGTTGAATTTATCTTTAAATACAGGCTAATAATCAAATCACCATTATTTGACTGGGAAGAAATAATCCATGATAAATGTTTACAATAGGATTTTGAATACTTTAATTACTAATAAGGTACAGAAAACAATCATCTAAATTTCTAGAAGAAATCATACAAGAAAATCTTCGTAACTTTAGATATCCAAAGGTATCTTAGGACACAAAAATATTAACTAAAAAATCGATAAATTGGACTTCATTCAAATTTGGCTTTTCAGAAGAGATTGTTGAAGAAAAGCAAAGAGTAATACTCTCAATACCATAATCTGACAGATTTGTATGCCAAATATGTAAAAAAATATTTTAATAATTAGAAGACAACTCAATTTAAAAATGGACAAAGTACTTGAGTAGATGTCATGATAAGGAGCACATGTATGATCAAAGATGCTCCGCACCATTTTTCATGAATGAAACACAAATTCAAGTTACAATAAGATGCTACTCCATAGTCACTAGCATGGCTAAAATTAAAGACTGGCAAATACCAAGTGTTGCAAACAAGCAGAATAGTTAGGACTCTCATACAATGCTAGTGAGAATGTAAAAGGATGCAATCGTTTTACAAAACAGGCAGTTTGACTTGCCTTTGATCTCACGATTCCATGCCTAGATATCCACCAAATAGGAATGAAAATGTGTGTCCATACAAAGACTTGTACATCAATGTTCACAGCAGGTTTATTAGCATAGCTTAAAACCAGACAGAGCAACATGAACAGCTACTGAAATACCCTGCTTTTCTTACCAAGTAAGGAATTATATTTCCTTGATTGTTGTCAGTTATCAGAGATGAGATTGGGATTTGAAAAAAAATTAATAGAAAACCAACTGAAGATACATGGCCTTGTGTTTTCTTAATCAAGCATCTGTTCAGACTTGCCTGTCCTTGGGGTCCTGCAGAAAGTGAAGCCTTACATAGCCAGAGTCAAAGATCAAGTCAAGATCATTCTCAAAGGCATGAAAACGTCAAGGGAGATGTGGGGCTAAATGCTTCTGTAGGAAAGTTCGTTCACTCCTTCCCATCTTCAACACCTCCTACTTCTCATTCTAGCCAAAGAGAGTAAGGACTAAGAAGGTTTGTAGGGAAAAGAGATAGTCTGAGCGTGGCTGGAACCCTTCTAAGAGATAAGAAAAAAAATATTCTTCCAATTATTTCTGATGGCTTCTGTTCCAGCAGTATAATTCGTTAGTCCTAAGTCTCTTGAGCACAGGTTTTGACTGGGGCCCTATCAACTATCTTGGGTGAAAGGAACAAATTAAACATAACAAACAAAACCTAAGAATTACCTAATACATTATATTAGTTTTCTATTCTACATAGAAATTACCACAAATTTAATAGCTTAGAAGAACATGGACATTTATTACCTCACAGTTTCTGTGTGTCAGGAATATGGGCAGTTTTGCTGGGTCCTCTACGAGACTTTAATCAAAATGCCTTCCAGGCTGCATTCTCATTTAGAGGCCTCAGGGAGGGAAAGGTCTACTTGTAAGCTCCCTCCTTTTTAATACTATCTATATTGGCTAGGACAATGTTAAACACTCAGTAAGGGGTAGGTGTTAACTGGTTATTCTTACATATGTGTAAGAAAATCTTAAAGTGTAACAGAGTTTATAATGCTTTAACATAAACTGTATTCGGTGGCATATTGGTACATGTTTACCTGGCACCCTAGGAGGGAAAAGCCCTGATTTGTAGCACTACCAATTTCTGTGGCATAAATACTCCCACAGTGCCCAAACCCAAGCTTCTGCCACGTTATGACTAAACGTGGTCGTTAGAAAGAAAGATATACATAATCTTCTCCCACAAGAAGGTACGAGCTGGCTCCTACACACCGTTGGCATCATTGCAAGGAATAAATGAGATGTGGATTACATTTAACATAGCTCCTCTCGTATGAACTAAGTGCTTAATAAACATTCTTTTTCCTCTTCCTATGACAATGTCAAGGACGGCTAATGATGATACGGGCTTGTGATGATCACAGTGGGGATGCTGATGGGTAACTTAAAACTTCCTGAACATGTGGGGGAAGTAAAAAGAACTCGAAAAACTAAGAAATTTCACCCACCAAGAAATACAAAACAAATCTCAAAAAAGCACGCACCAATGTTATAAGCACACAACCTGTATTTTAATGGTTGATGAGCTGATCATAAAAAGTGTATTTCAAAGAAGCGTATCTGTTTGAGTTGCTTTGTCTCCTCCACTCTGCCTGTTTCCTGTCCTGAGATGGTCCCCCTACTGGGTGGAAAGCAGGTGGCATCCGTGCTGGCTGTGAACAGGAGTGTGGGGGGCAGAGGTGGGACTCTGGGTTCTGTTAGGGCCAGAAAAAGGTAAGAGGCCGAGAACCACACTCAGGACGACATAAGCCTTTACCTTGGCAAAGTGCTTATGATTTAGCTCATCTCCCTTTTCTAACATTTTCATACTCTTGAAAATGAGTTTGTTTCTGGCAATTTAAATGTGATCATATAGACTGAAAATTTCTAAATAAGTGTCTGGTCAACTAAACTGAGGATTCTATATATGTAACTAGGTAATAACTCCAGGAAATTCACATCTAATTTAAAAATGACCTAAGGAATGCACAAAAACCAGGAAAGAGAGAAAATATGAATAATTTTTATAGAAACAGTGTTATTCCTTTGAGCATTGGGATTCGGGAAGCATTGCCTCAAAATTCTGTATAATTTAGCTGTGCCTCTGAATTTTTTAAGGACTAATGGTATCACAGAAGAGTAAATTTCAATGTTAGTAACTTCCATTATATTGTAAAAATTGATCAAGAATAAGATGGAATAATTCACACCTCAGGAAAGTTAAGAGCATCATGTTGTCCTGTGGGGGCTCTAGGGATCCAGAGATAGGAACTGGAGTTTTGGTCTGAAGATCATGAGTATTCGCACTTTTAATTTAAGGAGATTAATTAGAGTCTGAAATTAGGTGGCCTCGGACCTCCCCGGAGAGAACTGACAGCTGGAGGCCGCGCAGTGGAAAGCCAGCAGCACGGAGAAGAGGCTTGTGTCGTCGCTACCCTCATTGATTCAGCAATTACTCTATGCCAGGTGGCTTACGGGGACTGTTTCATTCTATCCTCACAACAACTATTGGGAAACCTGCAACGATTATTTAAGGAAGCTTAAGTAACTTGCCCCAAGTCACAGCGCCCTGACAGCAGTCGAGCTAAGATTTAACTTCCAGCCTTTGGACTCCAGTAGCCGTGTCATCTGTCTTAGGCAATGGTTGCCCCCTGCCCCCAGAATACATGCGCATTCCTATCCCTCCAGGAAGCAGAGCAAGGAATCCCTGGGACCGCGTCTCTGCCAAGAAGGCCTGATGGGTCCTCACCAGAGGTCAGATGACTACCGCGATGCAGATCTCGAGGAACTGAAGGAACAGACTTGTGGCAAGATGAGATGCCCTAACTGTAGGACAAAAGATTTATGTCCTAAAACACATATGAGGCGTATATATGAGGCAGTATCATTAGAAAGCCAAGGATTGTCTGATCAAGGGGAGCCTCATTTTCACTGAATAGGTCAGTGGAGAAAAGTCTTCTATTCCACTATTAGATATATGGGCAAAATCTAAAATTAGACATTGAAAGACAAAAATATTTTAGTCATATAATAAGACTTGAAATCAGGTTTTATGTTATCAAATGCTTTCAGGGAATACTATTACAGTATGTAATATTTTTAATTATGAATATACATGTAAATATATAATCTTAATACTGTAAACACAAATACATTTACTAAAAGTAATTTTAAATTCCCAGTTACATTATCAATTAAATTCTCATTTACAATGCCAGTATTCAAAATTCCAAGATACATATAAAAGCAACTCCTAAAAATCTTATACAAGAAGCTAAAATTCACCTCATAGTGATTTTTTAAATTCTAGTAATTAGTGCCACAATAACTATATGAAGTAGATCCTATTATTGGCCCCATTTTTCAGGTAAGGAACCTGAGGCAGAGGAAAGGTCCAAGTGTACACATCTAATGTGAAGCCTTATCAGGATCTGAACCCCAAATAGGTACTCTGACTACGCCCTGCTCATAACTCACGTGGTGCCCTGTGAAAGAGAAATCAGAGGTACTTACCTAATATTTAAACTCTTCCCTTTCTGCTGTTCAGCCCCAGACTTGCAGCATTAGATCAAGGATTCTGACTCTGCCTCACTGACAGATTGCCGTCAACTGAACCAGAGACAGACGGAGCTGTATCTGTGCACCTGCATTTCCTGGTGTTTCTCCTCAACATCCGGGACCCTTGTTATATCTGTAATTGATTTTGAAAATACCACAAAATAAAACAAAGTTTCTTGTTACCCAAAGTAGCTAGTAGACTTAAGAGATAAGAATGAACAAATAGGTATGAAACTGGTCAAATAAAGATTGAACATCACCAGAGAGAAAGAGAAGGAAGACGAGGAGGAGGAGGTGGGAGGGAGGGAGGGAGGGAGGAAAATTTTGTGGAGAGAAGTAATTTATTGATACACTTAATTAGATGTAGTCAGTCTTGATCCAGGAATATCTGAATGATTATCAGATATTTCACTCTATTAAGTATTTTTGTTAGGACATATTTTTCCTTGAAGAATTAAGTAATTAGTAAAAACTCACTCTGGGCCCATCCTTCAGTGTGTGGTGACTTCATAAGATGGTGCAGTATTTAGACCTTCCTCTCTCATGACCTCCTTGAAATATTCAACATGAGACTTTCATAGATAAGTTAATATGAAAGTATAAAATTCTTATTCAAATAACATTCTCATTTAAGAAATTCATGGCAAAAAAAGTACATTTTATACATTTTCCAGAAAGAAAAAAAATTGCCTTATCTTTGATGAAATGGCTTAGGTGGGTAGAAAAGTGCAGTTCCATTTTGAACATAAAAATAAATCCCCAAACTAATTTTGCACATTAATATGGATATACGGTAATCAAATCAGATGTTGCTAGTACATAATTATTAGGCTTAATCTAAAACCTTAATTTAGTCTCTGTATGTAAACTAATCCACAATTTATAAATTATTTATTATGTAACTAAGTTTTCATATAAAAATCATTGTAATTTCTACAAATCTTATTTTAATAACTAATGGTAAAATGCCATTAATTTATTATTAGGAAGTTTATTATTAATAATATTACTAGTTGTACAAATTGGAATATAAGCACATATATATATATATGTATCATTTATTGTATGGTAAAGAATATATTAATGTGAGTCCCAAATATTTCAACAGCCTGGCCTCCATACACAGAAATACGAAGAATTTTGTTTGCAATATAAAATAACTTAGTTGTGTGTTGGTACAGTGTATGTGAGAGAATATGTATGCACATCTTAAGTCAGATCTCTCCATTATCTACTATACACATGTACCATTCATAATTATGCATATTTCTGGTTATAAATTGAAGAAACACATTAACGATGGTCATTACTTCTCTATATCCAGCAAACCCATCCTATGTCTTACCTCTTACTAATTTCTTATCTGCCAAGAGGAGAAAATTTTATATCTTTTTCGTCTACAAAACTGTTCAAATATGACTAGTAGCATGTACTACTTATTCGTCCTTAACAACAGAGTTCATATCATGCGTTTACTTTGACAATGAGGCAGCATACTGGAAAGGCATTCAAGTGACTATTAAGAAAAAAGTAATAATGTCCTTCGGAATTTTCTAAAAGATAAAGTAAAAGAGTTTTTATCCAGGTTGAAAATACAACTCTAACCTTCTTCCTGACAGTACCCACTGACACAAAACAGAACATGGGGAAGTGACGTGGGATGAACAGGAAACAAAGCAGATAGGTCGTTAGATATATATGTATTATATACATATATAATATATATGTATTTTAATAATCATAAAATTTCATTATATATATAATATATATTTTTTAATAAGCATAAATTTCAAAACATGAATTAATCATGCATGTGAGAACTGATTCATGGGGTATAACAAGAGAAATAAGTAAATGATAGTTCAGAAAGGTATGTATACTTTCTCTTATGTAGTACTACCTAAACTTCAAAGAATGTTTTTATGGATGGTGATTTCATCTGTAAGATCGACAGGACTAGATCTTTCTTAAAACACATTTGTTTTTAAACCACAAATATTTTTTTTTCACTATTTTTCATTTTGACTAGGAAACCTGACTCTAGATTCCAGAATGTTGACTTTCAGGCAGTACATCTTACATGCCATCAACTGTTGAACTTTATAGTGTTGCTCTTAGAGGCAGTTCCTATACCTGGAGAAAAAAGACTAAAAGACTTTCACAATTTTTAGGCTATAAGTTTATAAAGAAGGGCAGGGCAACCATATTCTTACTTATAGAGGATAACAATTTAAATACTAAACAAAAAGTAGAACTTAAATACATTCACAGTTTGAAAGCCACTTTCGTTTCTATTCCTCCAAGGATGAGTAAAGTATGGACCACGGACTCAAAAGTGGCCCACTGCCAGTTTTCGTAAATAAAGAGTTTTGTAACGGGCATACTTTCTTTTCAGCACTATCTGCACTACTTTCACTCTAACTGCAGGGCTGAGTAGCTGTGACAGAGACCACATGGCTCACAAAGCCTAAAATATTTCACACCGGGCACTCTACAAAAAAAAAAATTACTCCTGTTTTAGACACTGATCGCTTGAATTTTATGTTTTTGAAACCAAATGGATTACAAAGAAAACACAAATATTGCAGGAACTTTTCTTTAAAGAGCTTGGGATTTATATTTGGCTGGTGATCTGAAATTTCCTAGTTTTCCTAATTGATTCAAAGAAATTTTAAAAAGTGATTTTATTAAACTCAAAATTATTTAGGTCCCACATGTATAAATGTGTGTATGTGTGTGTGTGTGTGTGTGTGTGTGTGTGTGTGTGTGTGTGTGTGTGTGTGTGTATGTTGTTCACCCGTCACTGGGCAATATGGTTTAATATTAATCAAAAGGAAATTACCTTCAATATTTGAATCATCAAACACCTCCCTGAGCGCCTTCCCATGGCAGGTGTTGACGGGGGCCGTCCCACTCTCCCCTCTACACAGCCACACCTTATTGATGTTTGGATCATAATCTAAAGCTCATCATTCTGATTTGGCATTTTCCTAATAACAAGTTTTCTCAATTTGTCTCTGTAGGAATTTTGCTTCCAGGATTAATTTTGAGTCCTAAATGAATGTGTGTGTGGTTTTTTTATTAAAATAGAGTCATGTTTATAGAATATTTATATAATGCTCAACTACTAACATAAATATATATCAACATGTTTATAAAATATATTAATGTATAAATTTAAAAGAAATGCAAGTGAAAAATTAGAAGGGATTTTTTTCATTTCTGAAGCCTACTTTTGGGGAAGACCTAAGTTACTTTTCTGAAGATATAGTTAGGGTCAATCTTTAGATTCTTTCCCTTCAACACCTAATAGAATTTTTAAATAGATATAAAAAATATATATATATATATATACCTGGGAGAACATGGCCTAAGGAGAAAGTGTTTAATACTCAGAACAACATGTGAAATGCCCCTAAATGTGTTGCTGCAGACATACATCTTTCAGGAGGTGAGTGGAACCAGAGTAGTGACATACCAGGATCACTTCTCGTGACTTTCGGAGCCAACAGCCGACACCCCAGTCGTTGAGTCCCCGTGTCTACCATCAGCGCAACACTCTCTGAGGGAGGAGTAATAAGAAGAATCTCCCTCCAGGGATTTGCCTCCAAATTAAGAAGATAAAGCTGAATGAGCACATATGCAAAATCCCAAAGCATTAAAAGAAATTTTTTTAAATAGCTTTTGAAAGACATACTCCATGGTGATGGTTTTCAAGTATTTTCTTGCTGTAACCTATATTAAGAAATCTGTTTTATTTTGCAACCAAGTAGGCAAGCAACATGCAAATCCCTCAAATACAACAGAAAGAAGCTGGAAAGAAACAATATTTACCATTTGCTCCAGTAATATGCTCTAACCCGTTCTGTTCCACTTTATGTCATCTCTGATGCAACTGTCCAACATTAAACTGACAACATCAGCCACTAATAGGTCATAACCTACAATTTGAAGAATGCTGCATTAGGTGATGTTACGGAGAACCTAAAGGTTTTCAAATAAGGGACTGGGCAATGGGGTGTCCAAGAAAGATAACTGAAATCAAAAGATCTTGATTAATATTACAGGTGTACCATGTACTGACTCTGTGAGCTACATCAGAGCCTAAGATTTTCATCAAAAAATAGAGAGAGTAAAATTTTGTCTACCCTACCACGTATGGCATTTATGAAAATAAAACAGTGAGAGTGGATGTGAAAACATTTTATGAATTGTAACAAAAATTACAATTTATTTGAATGTTTATATACTTGGAAATAGACCAGACTTAAATTTTTAGAGACTCAGGATCTTTTTATGGTAATTTTAATTTTTCCAATTTTACCTTTATAGTGAGGAAGAGATTCTGCAGCACCCGGGAGTAAAGGGTAGTTCCTGCAGCCAGTGTGTGGGAGTGTAGATACCTGGAGCAGAAGTCAGAGACCATGGTGTCACCCTCAGAGGATGCAGTACATTTTCCATCTCTATCAGTCGATCAGGGTTGCCATAAAAAAACGCCATTGACTGGGTAACCTAAACAGCTGAGATTTATTATTTTGGGTATACTGTGGAGCCTGAAGTCTGAGATCAAGGTGTGGATGGGGCTGGTTTCTTCTGAGGCCTCTCTCCTTGGTTTGGAGACGTACATGTCTGTGTCCTAATCTCCCCTTTTTATAAGGACACCAGTAATATTGGATTAGAACCCGCACTAATGACCTTATTGTAACTTAATTACCTCTAAAGACCCTATTTCCAAATATGGTCATTCTGAGGTCCTGGGGGTTAGGACTTCAGTGAGCTTTGAGAGAACACAATTTAGCCTGTAACACCATCTGATTTTGTTATTAATGTTGTTACACTTTGTCACTTAATACTAAGGAAAACATGCTATTTATTTCTGCATATATTTTGTATATAGCTGAAAATAACTCATGAATGTTTTTTGATGATTTGAAATTGAATCATTCCTATATTACCAAAATGGGTATAACTCACTGATAGTTTTTCAAATTATATTAGCATTTAATAAGATCAATTATTATTTAATAAAAATAATTCTTTAACAAAAAGGAATATTTTTTTTTAAAGCATAGCAGCTGATTAAGTGCCAACTTGAACACGGAAGCAGTAATTTTTTGGAGGCACAGGTTTTAGAACAGAAATTTATATATTGAAAAAGCAAAATGAGGATGCTGATATAAAATATTAATGTATTCACATATTTAGAAGTAAATAAAAGCATTTGATTGCTACCAAATTTAAGTTGTGTAGGTCCCTACCAAAGTAAGTAGAAGCCTTTTTTTCTCTTTCCCAGCAGCCTAAGCCTAATAAAAATTCATTTTAATTAACAAGAATACATTACTGTATTTTCAGCTACTGCACAAATGAATTCCTATATTTTGAAGCTGTGTGAAAATTTTCTATCTTATTTAGATTTTGCATAGTCATACGAAACTCCTTTATTCACAGCGAACATCATTACATTCCTTCAGTAAGACTGAGCAACCTTTCTAGAAGCCGTGAAAAATCATATCCCTTTACATTAAGGAAAAAATTGTCATGGCTGAAGTAGTAATTCAGGAAAAAGGTGGTGCAGATCTCAGGGATTTTTTTTTCTTAAAGATTCTCAGCAAAATAATAGGTTCCATTGTTTTTTTTTTTTCATGGCGAGAGGGAGAAAGGGAGGGTCTCATTTTCTTGAGATTAAACTAGGCTCATTGAAAGAACACGGCCATTTTTGGACTCTCCACGTAGGTCTTAGTACAGACATGTCCAGACCTCCTCTGCTCCCAAACTCATGGAGAAACAGGAAGGAGGAGCCATGGCAAGAACCTGGCCCCACTCTTGCCGCCAATCAGTGCAAGAGACTGCATCCACCCCTTTGTTGAAAATGAAAGAAAATCTCTAGTAATGAGCAATAAATGTAAGAAAAAAGCATTTTGTCAGTGTGGATAATGTATAATCAAGAGAATTTTACCATGCATAGATTTGAAATTACTTAGCAAAGGCTTATATACTCACCCATCCAACCTCTTTGAGCATTTGTGCATCTTGCATGGAATATACTTGAGTGGAAAGGCAACATGAACGGGACAGACGACTCAGTCCCGGGCAGCTCACACCCTGCTAGGGATAGGCACAGAGTAAATAACACAAACACATAAAGCAAGTTCTAGTAAGTGCTTCTCATATAAATCATGGATGCTCTGGTAGTGTCCTAATTTACACAGAATGGTCAGAGAAGTCTTTTTTTTTTGAGGAGGGTGACCGTTAATTTATCATCTCAACCTTGTCACATTTAAAAGTGACAGGTGACACACATCAGTAATGACACTGGGGCCACACGTGGAAATCAAGTTTGTTCCCAGGTAAACCAGAATAAATGCCACCCTGTTCCTGAGCCTTGTTTCACTTAAGCTGAGATCAAAAGAAATGAAAGAAGTCAAGAATGCAGAAGAGCTGGGACTAGAGTGTTCTAAGGGGTGGAACAGTGCCTGAAGCGGGGAAGAGCTTTCCCTGTTTGGGGAACTGAAGAATGAAAAATGGCCAAATGGGGCTGTTGTATGATGACTTAGAGCAAAGATTGGCAAACTATGGCCTTCAGGCCAAATTCACGCTTTTATAAATAGTATTATTAGATACATATTTCATATATATCTAATAATAATAATAGTATTATTAGAACACAGACACACCTATTTGTTTACTACTGTCTAGAGCTCTTTGATGCTGCAGACCAGAGTAAAAACCCTGGCAGAAAATACTAGCAGACTTGCGTCTGTCTGCACACCTGAGCTATCGCCACCACCATCCAGCACACTCCCCCCAGGGACAGCCGGCTTTTGCGAGCTGGACTCACAGGGGAGGTATCTGAACGGGTCACAGCCCCCAGAAAGGACTCGGACAGTTTGCCCTCCTCCGAAAGGGCCAGCCTTTTACCTTCAATGAGGCCCTTTCCCTCCTCACTCTCAGAGACCTTTTCTACTCCTGCAGACGGCTGCCAGAGCCCTGAGGTCCCCAGCGACCAAATCAAGCCGTTTCACTTTGAAGCCGTTTTGCCCGGATTCCAGATCTCTTCCTGTTTGTTCACAGCGTTTCCTCAGCTATGCGCCTACTGGGAACCAAAATAACTCCAGTACTCTGCCTCGCTCCTCAGTATCCCTGGGACAAAAGTCTACTTCTTATTTTCAATAAATGCCAGACACTGTTGAAAAGGGCTAGCTGACTATTTGCAACAGAGACCATATCACCTGCAAAACCTAAAATATTTGCTATCTGGCCATTTACAGAAAAAGTTTGCTAATCCCTGAGCTAGGGAAAGATCAGCACGAAATGCAGTTGGAGAAGTAGGTGCCTTGCTACTAGGACAGAAATATCTCAGAGTCCTCACAGCGAGCGCAGTGCAGTGTCCCAATCTGGATATCCATAATTATAGACTGATAGAAGCAGACGGCGCCTCAAGAGACAAATCTGCCATCATTATATAAATGGATTATGCAGGTTGATAGGATATTTTCCACATGATTCACCATTTGCTTTTTCCATTAGTAATTTCCTTAGATGAAATAGAACCTCTCTTTTAAAATAGACCCATGGTTATTTCAGCTAAACAATAAGGTACATTTTGATAGCTTACAATGCCTTCAGCTGTGAAATATAAAAAAAATATATATATATGAATGATTTCTACCCATTTATAATCTGTCTTTAGGGTGGGAATAAGAATGGTAAGTGAAAAGAAAAAGAAAGGCACACAAAGTACTTGCACAGTCATGTGCCAGGATAACCCACATCTTACGAAGAATGAAACATAATCTATAAATAATGGCTGAGCACCGAAGTCCTGGGGCTGTTTAAGGGTGCCGCAGAGGAAGTGACGTGATGCAGTTCAGTCAGGGAGCACACTTACCTTGAAGTGTTTTTTTTTCTTTTCTTTAATATTTCTTCTTGACCACAGACAGGGAGGGAAGGGGTAATGAAACACATAGGAAGAGAATACTTAAGAGTAAGTAGACACGGATCTTTATTTCAAAACTGTGCCTATTTTGGAGTGCACAGAGGGAAAGGAAGATCAAATTCTTAATCCTGAGTAAACTTTGAAGACTTTAGCTGTGAACACTAAGCCCATTCTACAACTCCTAATTAGGGACCCCATCACCAGAGGAGACTCTGGTTGTGAACAGGAACCCTGTGGAATTCAGAGCCTAGAAGGAGAGCAGCACAGAACTGAGCAATTTACCTCTGGGTCCTATGAAGGGAAGGTTCTGATAAATGAAGTGTGGACCCTACTATGTGTGTTAGGTAGAAAAGAATGGAGATTCCTATCCATATGAAGGGCCACCATCAAGTTAATGTATCATAAATATAACATAGTTCTTATTTCAAAGCTTGAGTTCAGTGATTTCAGTGTGGATGGTTTCCTTGTTTCATAAAGTCTGAGTTATGGAAAGGTTCAAATAGCATCTTACACAGCACTCTTAAATAGGCTCATTTCCCTCTGCATTCGCCTGCATTAAATTTCCTAACACAGACCCTTATTCTCCTGCTCCTGAGAGTTCTGTGAGACAGGTGTTCTTCCTTGATAGATATTTAGACCAATTGTGTATTAAAACAACAATGATTATTTCAGTCATGAACGATGATATTCCAGAAACCTACTACTGGTCTACAATTAAAAAAAAAACACCATCAATACATATTTTATATATTATGTAAATTATGTATAATTATGCATTATGTAAAAATACTCACTGTTAGTATTTTTATTTGTGTTTAGGAGGACCCATAATTTGGTGTTGCTTTGTTTAATTATATATATTTTGTATGCTATGGAAAGATGGGAGATAAACTCAAAACAATTGTTCACAGATTATATCTAGATTTAAGTCTTCTGTTTCTTTTGACAAGAATTACCTTTCACCTTCCCAAAGACTATATACAGTTCTGCTATTTCTTTAGCTTAACATTTTTTTCTACTTACTATACTGCAAAAGATCTGGGAAGAATCTGTAGGAATGGGGCAATTTTGATTATCTGTAGAAAGATTTAGACTGAAATAGGGCCCATATCCTGAAATGGTAAAATAAACTCCATTGAAACCTTTACATATATTTCAGGTTCATTGCACAAAAACAGATCACCAAAGAGAGAAAATGCACCTTCCACTACCAGGAGTCCTCAAGAAAAACCATCACATTATTCCGTTGTGGTTTTGCTGGAGTCATTATAGGGAATTAGAATCCTTCTTTTTCTAAATGCTGACCTTTATTTTAGAAATAACAAGGTTTTTTTTTAAATATACAATTTGGCTAAATGTTACAGTAGAGTTTGATATATTTTCAGTGTTTTATTAATTGTCTTAAGAAAAATGATGAATACAACATAAATACATGGTATAGTTCACTGGTGTATTTCACATCCATAAACTCTGATGATGTAAAAATGTGTGAAATTTCTGTCAAAAGGAGAAATAAAGATTTGACTTTAATGTTATGTTTGTACAAATCTATTTTACCAAATTAAAAAAAAAGTTTCCAATATTAGTATATTTATATATTTAACCAATTAAGCAATATGAAGAGCCCATTAAGTATTAAGACCTATGGACATAAAAAAGAAAAGCAAAGCATTATCTCTGTCCTCGAAAAGCTTACAGTCATTTGGGGAAAAAAGCAATTAAGAAAAAACAACTAGCATAAGGCAATAAATAATAAGTTTCAAGTAAGTTGTAGTAAGTTCATGAAAAATTTGGAACCAAATTATAGGTATTTCTGTAAGGCACAGTATCATCTAAATTTTTATTACAAAGCCCATTTAGACCCTTGATCGTTGGTGATTACACTAGCTGGGACATTTATCTATACAAATTGAAAAATTTTTTAAACTTCCAAGAAAACGTTACCAATTCTACTCTGTTGGGAGTTGAATACAAGAAACTCAATATGAGCAAGGCCCATTGATTTAGTGGCATTTTTACTTTACCAGGGCTGACTTTAATTCCCAGGAAGCTGTGGGGTAGTTTGTTAATGGATACATTTTGTAAATAGAATTTTCAAAAGAATGTTCACAGTTGGGCCTCCTGTTGTTTTCTATTGGCTTGAAAGGGGATATTCACAGCTGCAGAAAGCAGTTCTCGATGATCAGACTGGCTTTCGCCACAACGTAATGTAATACTAACACATGCAATTCCTGGCGTTGTCACAAGAACAACAAGCCGGTCGTTTGCTTTTTCTCATTAGGTGTGAACATTTCCTCTCCGGGTCTAATTGACCTTATCCAAGTTATACAGAAGGAAAGATGAAGAGTTAGAGAAAAACCTATTTCAAAATCAAACCTCTGAACCTGAACCAGATTCAGGGCATTCGAATTAACTGTTTGAGGGATAGGCCTGCTCCTCCCTGCACACTGCTTTCCACGTGTCAAACATCCGTATCCCAGACATATCAAAAAACAGGAATGCCGCCAAATCCAGATATGCTGAGGCAGACAGACTTGACTAAATGCAGACAAGAAGTTAAAGATTTTTGTAGGATCTTACGACGAAATTGCATCCAAATAACACCACATAAGACCATCATGACTGACATATGACAGTGAAAATAAAATGATTAGAATAGCTGAGGATTTATATCCAAGCATATCTCAGAATTGGAGTGTCATTATGTTGACAGATTTTTTTTTAGTTAGCATAAGGAAAAACAATGGAAATGACTGATCTCATAGGTTACATTGTCACAAGTGATGACACACAGTATTGAGGATCGAATTGAGTCAATCACAATACACAGACCACCACTCGGGGAACAAATAGGAAAACTGATCAAAAGCTATGACACAACAGCACAGCAAAGTCGATGTGCACGTTTTAATTACAATTAATAGAGTATGTCAAACGGGCAGTTCTTACAGCTTATGAAGATTGGTTCCTTGTAGAGAAGAGATGACTTTTATAGTTTGATAAGAAGACTATTTCTACTGGGCACACATCATTAACTTGATTTTATCTCCTCTGAAAGTTATTTATCAAGCTACAACTAAATATATTTATTAAGCTTTGAGTAAAGTAGGCATTTAGTAATTTTCAGAGTGGAAAGTGGAAAAGGAAAAGCTGGTATTTATCTTATAAAATGTTAATAGCTTAAGCTAGGGCCCATTTTTAAACACTAATTAATTCAGCCAAAAAGCTAATCATGATTACGCATTACCATCACTTAACGGTACCGGAGGTCTTTGCCCTTTACAGATTTAATATTTACTATTTCAAAAGTATGATACTGATGGTGATTATCTATGACACAGATTAATCTATTATTTTTTTCGAGTGCAAATTTGCATCATGCATGCTATAAGGCTGAATGCTTGAGGAAGTCACTTAACTAGGACATGCCCTCACTCCCCAAACACTTACTTCCAGCATTCTACACACAGTAATTCTATTGTGTGATAAAAATAACTTTCTTAGGTTAAATAGGCATAAAGTTGATGTGTGTTTGATTATCTATATGAAATACATGATTCACATCCCAAATATCATCAAAAGGAAAGTATGTGCCTATATTATGTTTTTGTTAATTTGATGATTAGACAGAACATCAGAAGATACCATACATCTATCATGAAACCTACTACATATTCTAAATAGAACAAATAGACTTTTACTTTTGTTAGTATTACCCATTATTTTTGTAAATAGTTAAATATATGCATGTCAGAAGGGCATATTTATAATTTCCAGCATTACAACCTCCCAGCTCTGTAAATGCAGTAAATTACATATGTGAAAAACAATGAAGAACAGCAAAGACTGGTTGAGATGCAAATATTGAGGGACTCAGCTATATTCACACACAAGCTAAGATTGGGCTAGGCTCACTACACAAGTCAGACAATTTTAACACAGATTCCAATTGAAAATTAATGCATGTGTTTGCAATAGATTGCATACAGTTGGTACTATAAATTATATGTCTATAAATGCCAAGAAACTATTTTAATAAGAGGTAATGCTGAACATAAGCTTTTTGAACCCCAGGACAGGATCTGATATGCCTTAGAATGTGTAAATCCACAAGAAGACATCAATTCTACCCAACAACATGCAACACCCAAAAAAAGCCAGAAAAAAAGCCTACAAAATCTTAACATTTCAAGCCCATCTGAGAACTGAGGTAAAGGGTGAAGTAAATTCCAGCATGAAAAGCTTTTTAAGGAAAGAAGTTTCACATGAACCGTTTTACATTCACAGAGCACGAGAGTAAGAAATGACCAATACAATGAAAAAGTAAAAGAAAGTAGCTGAAATATTAATGCGTCCTTAAAGACCAAGAGAGGACTGGGTGAAAGTTTAGAATATCTAGGACACGTGACGCTAAGCACCCTCTAGTTCTTCACTCTGAACCACTGCCCATGTGCTCAAGAGGAAGCTGGGAGCAGAGCAGGGAACCACATAGAGTTCCTCCTTTATGGTGCACATGCGGAAATCCCTACTCACTTCTTGAACATTTTCTTATATGAATCAAAACCTGTAAGCCACTGAGGAAGGGGAAAGAAAATGTAGCTTCTATTCCCAGCAAAAGTAAATGGTAGAAGCAAAAACTGTCTGACCCTGGGAAGGGGTCAGGGAACTTCCCCTTTCCTACCACAAGCCTTGTTTCAAAGAACAAACACCAGAAACCTGCTGAAGCGAAGGGAGAAACTCTTGGCCACTGGCCACAGGCAATGGCATGTGGTTTCTGATGGAGGTCTAGCAGCAAATCGGTCTGCCCTGTGAAAGTGGTCAGCTTTTGATGCTTGAGGGGCAGGAAAATCTCTCCTACCAAGAACTTCATGGATTCAAGACAATGACTGTCCTGGGAGAGGAGGGAACAGGGATGATGAGAAAGACCCATTATTGTGACCCAGGTAGAGAGAACCCACTGAAGACTGGATCATAAAATCTTAGAGAAATCCCTTATTCCTACAATATTCCTCATTCCAGTAACAATCAACAAACAACCCTTGGAGGAAGGGAAAGAGCATGGATGAGATCCCCTCTGTGGTGCGGCTGTGCAGGGTCCGCTGGAAGCTGAGTGTGGAGCAGGAATGCAGAAAACTCTTGCCAATGACCGGAGGTTGCACACTCAACGAAAGGCAGCAGCAGCCTGCTGTTGGGGAATGTGAAACCTGTGATGCCCTGAAGGTGCTTAGAGCCACAGCAAAATCAGATCCAACTCAACCTCTGCCTGGTTTGGCATAACCCACTGTATTAGCAGTCTGACAAAAAAAGAGGCATGCCTCTTTCTAAGCATAGGAATTATTTGCAAGTTTCTACTGTCCTCTTATAAATAATTCTAGAATTCAATAAAAAATTTCATTGACTATATACCAATAAAAAAAGTATCACATACATACCCAAATAGAGCAGGGGAATAAAATACGTCTTTGTCAAGTGATAAATCAGACAATAGAAACAGACACATAGATGACTTAGGTATTGAAACTCTCAAAGACTTTGTCATTAATATGTTAAAGAAACTGGTGGAAAAGTTCATCATCAGAGAATTTCAGCATAAAGATGGAAATTATAAAGTGTGGCAAAATTGAAAACCTAGAATTAAAAGGTATGATACCAGAGATGAAGAATTTTTGGGATACAGCTGAAGACAGAATCAGTAAACTTAAAAATAGGTCAATGGAAATTCAAATTGAAATAAACAGAGGAGAAAATGAATGGAAAAGAAAAACAAAATAGAAGCATGTTTCCAATGTCAAAGGATCTAAACCTTGGACAGAGATTGCTAGTTTTCCTTGAGTAACTCTCCTTCCCTTCTGACATGATTGTGGAAATTATAGGGAGACATATAAATACTTGAATAAAGACTGAATTACCTGTCTACTTTGTATTTAAGGGTCATCATGCAACCAAATTAGGGTTGGTGGGACTTGAGATGTATGTGTGATTTTTAGGTCAGGCTCTTAAATGAAGGGGAAAACAACTTTTTGTTTCTTTTGCCCACTTACTGGCTGAATGGGGTATAACACCAAGTATCTTAAAGTAACACTTTTAAAAAACTTGAGTCCTCAGTGCCATGGATTTATCATGTCATCCCTGAACTAATTATGCCTGGCCTATTATCTGAGAAATAAATAAACACCTATTTTCCAAGATATTATCATTTGTGGTAGTGTTATAGTGGCCAAACATATATATTATACTGAATATAAGCTCCCAAATAGTGAAAACTTAGAATGAAATTTGGTTACTTAATGATTTCTGGATATAATTAGTGTCACCACTCACAAACAATCATCAGAAACATACAGGAAGATAACAGCAGGATGTATTATTACCATGAGATAACCTTTCCAAATTTAAACAAATGCAGGCTAACTAGTGTATATTTAACAGCAAAATTTTGGATTTCTAAGCATCATTCAGAGAAAGATCAGAAACTGATTATATAGCATAAATACATTGGTCCCTTTGAGCTCACAAGTAAGCTACAGTAAAGGTCACTTTTCAGAATTTTACACATTCTAAACCCAGACTTGGAGTACAGGCATGCCTTGTTTGGTGGTGCTTCACGTTATTGCTCTTTGCAGATATTGCTTTTTTTTTTTACAAATGGAAGGTTTGTGGGAAATATGTCAAGCAAAGTATCAGTGACATTTTTCGAACAGCATTCACGCACTTCATGTTTCTGTGTCATATTTTAGTAATTAAAAAATTTCAAGCTTTCTGATCATTGTTATATTTTTTATGGTGATACGTGATCACTGTTGTTCGATGTTACTATTCTAATCATTTTGGGGCTTCACAAATCATGCCCATATAAGATGGCGAACGTAACTGATAAAGGTTGTTTTCTGACTGCTCCACTCTCTCTCCCCCTCTCTTTGGGTCTCCCTATTCCTTGAGACACAACAATATTGAAATTGGGCCAGTTAATAACCCTACAATGGCCTTTAAATATTCAGGTAAGAGGAAGATTCATACACCTCTCACGTGAAATCAAAAGCTAGAAATGATTAAGCTTAATGAGGAAGGTATATGGAAAACTGAAAGGAAACTGAAGGTGCCACTCCAGTGGACGCGGGAGTGATACGAAAGCAAAACAGCTTTATTGCTGATAGTTCTAGGGGAAAGTTTTAGTGGTCTGGATGGAAGATCAAACCAGCCTAATTCAGAGAGAAGCCCTAACTCTCTGATTCTATGAAGGCCGAGAGAGGCATAGAAGCTGTAGAAGTCTGAAGCTAGCAGCGGTTTCAGGAAAGAAGCTGTCTTCATAACAGCTTCTGAAAAGTACAAGGTGAAGCAGTAAGTGCTGATGTAGATGCTGCAATAACAGATCCAGAAGGTCTAGCTAACTAATCAATAGATTGAATAGATGAGGCGCCTTATATTAGAAGAAGCCATCTAGGACTTTAATAGCTAGAAAGGAGAAGTCAATGCCTGGCTTGAAAGCTTCAAAGGAGACGCTGACTCTCTTGTTAGGAGCTAATGTAGCTGGTGACTTTAAGTTTTATATATATATATGAAAAATAATATAAGTGAAGTCAGTGTTCATTTATCATTCTGAAAATCCTACAGCCCTTAAGAATTATGCTAAATATACTCTGCTTGTGCTCTGTAAATGGAACAACAAGCCTGGATGGTAGCACATCTTTTATAGCATGATTTGCTGAATATATTAAGCCCACGGTCATGACCTACTTTTCATTGGCAATGTACCTGGTCACTCAAGAGCTCTGATGGAAATGTACAGTGAGGTTCATGTTGTTTTCATGCCCACTAACACTTCTTTTCTGCATCCCATAGACCAAAGAATAATTTCTACTTTCAAGTCTTACTATTTAAGAAACATATTTGCAAGGATATAGCTGCCATAGATAGTGATTCCTCTGATGGATCTGGGCAAAGTAAATCAAACACCTCTGGGAAGGATTCACCATCTAGATACCATTAAGCGTTTGTGATTCATGGGAAGAAGTCACTATATCAACATTCAAAGGAGTTTGGAGGAAGTTAATTGCAACCCTCATGGATAGCTTTGGAGAGTCCAAGACTTCATTGTTCAAAGTAACTGAAAATGTGGTGGAAATAGCAAGAAAACTAGAATTAAAAGTTAAACCTGAAGGTGTGACTGAATTGCTGCATCTCATGGTGAAACTTGGCTACTTCTTGTGGCTGATCAAAGGGTGTTTCTGGAGATGGAATCTACTTCTGGTGAAGATGCTGTGAAGACTGTGGAAATGACAAGAGCACATAAGCTTAGTTGATAAAGCAAGCTAAAGTTTGAGAGGATTTGACTCCAATTTTGAAAAAAGTTCTATTGTGTGTAAAGTGCTATCAAACAGCATCATGTGCTATGAGAAACCACTCATGAGAGGAAGAGTCAATCAATGCAGCAAACTTCACTGTTGTCTTATTTTAAGAAATTGCCACAGCCACCCCAGCCTCCAGCAACCACCCGATCGATCAGGAGCCGTAAACATGGAGGCAAAACAATTTGCCAGTAAGATTATGACCTGCTGAAAGATCAAATGATGGTTAGCATTTCTTGGCAGTATTTTAAGATTAAGGTATATACATTTTTTTGGTCATAATGCTATTGCACACTTAAGAGACTACAGTATAGTGCAAACATAACTTCTTTATGCACTGGAAAATGAAAAAGTGCATTTGACTCACCTTATTGCAATATGTACTATGATATATGTTATAATTAGATATCGAAAAATGATATATCTATAATACCCTAGACACAAACAGCTGGAGAAATGAATGACATATCCAAATATGTTGTTTGGCAGCTAATGAACTCCATCAAAAAGTGTGCTCTCTGAAGTAATGAATAACTCTAATCTCAGTCTGTGTAAATACTAATATTATATAAGCCACTGTGAAATGCAAAAGCTATAAATAACGCAAATATACCCTTTGTAATATTCTTGTTTATTCTCAATATGGATTTAACTACTATATCAAACTGCCAATAAAATGAGTGACCTTATTTATAATATTATTTTCATTCAGCATGCTTGAAAAATTATTGACTGTTTACGATATGCAAAGTTCTCTTTTGTGCAAGACATAACATATTGTACATCAAAATGTTCTCACAGAGCTGATTGGGTTGATTTAAATATGAATATCGTACTTTAAAGTAGCTATATGAAAGAAATAAAAGTAAAAACTGTTATGCATTGGTGAAGAAATCAGTAACATTTCTTCTCAGGCTACATTCCATGAGCAAAGATAACATCACTGGGAAAAAATTATGTTTTCATGGAATCTAAAGGTTCAACCATTAAGACTTGGAATGTAAAAGTGCTTTAGTAAGAGAAAGAAACTTGTTATTAGACATGGAAAGATCACTTATTTGAGTGATGGGAAACCTGATTTCTATTTCTTGATTTTCCACTGATTCTTTCTGAACTTAGAAAAATTACTGCACCTAACTTTTTCATTTCTGAGAGGAAAGTAAATTCATATGATCTCTGATCTTTCTCCCACAGAGTAAAGTTGTAATATGTGCAGATATCCATCCCACACACTTACTCTAGACCATTTATTCTAAGGTCCTCATCCTCCCTATACCCTCACCAGGTAAACTGTGACTACCTGTCAACAGGTCTTTGAGTTTTTATGCCATTGGGGGTGTGGACAACTTGCTCCTTTGGAACATATAATAGTAGGGTTCTAAGAGGCAGCTGGCAAAGGTTAAGAACAACCTAAAACCACTGCACATAGTGAACCTAGCAGGGCTACCGTCTCCATGAGTGCATGCCCAAATGAACTGACCATGTAATGAGACCGAGTGCCCAGAGGTTGATCCTCACCCAGATGCTCTGGTAACTTTAAAAACTATGGTTATCTGAGGGGGATGGGTGGGAAGGGAGGTATTTGGGGGAAAAAGGGCTATTACAATTAGCACACATAATGTAGTGGGGGTGGGGGTAGGGTGGGGGGATACAGAGAAGGCAGTATAACACAGAGAAGACAAGTAATGATTCTATAACATCCTTCTATGCTGATGCACAGTGACTGCAATGGGGTATGTGGTGGGGACTTGATAATAGGGGGAGTCTAGTAACCATAATGTTGCTCATGTAATTGTATATTAATAAAGCAAAAAAAACCTATGGTTATATAAAGTCACCTTCACACCATGCCTGCTCATTAAATGACGAACATAGTAACTTTCTTGGTGCATTCTCTGAATGTTTATGGACGCCTTGTGAGGGACACTCAAGTTAGTAAACTGAGGAAGCAAACGATATGAAGTGGGAACAATGGCTCGTGCCGTTCTTCAATTCCTTAAGTCTATATAAAGGCACATTCCCCAAGAGGAAGGGATCAGTGTATTTCAGTCTCCACTTTCAGACAGAGAGAAACACAGGTGCAGGGGGATCTGGCAACCTGGCAAACACAGGCCAGCATCAGAGTTGGGAATTTAAGAAAAAAATCTAAATTCTGTTATTCTAGAGGTGTTCTATTATTCCAAAACAATGTTGCACAACAAATGTCAATCTGACTATAAAATCCCAAAGTGAAAGACACTTCCTTTTGAGAAACTTAAAACCCGGAAAAGGTTGACAAAGTCCTTTGTGAAATCCATATCCCTTGGAAATTACAAGAACACCGTTGATGACTTAACTATTTCAAAAGAGACATTTATCTCTTTATTCCTTTCTACATATGAAGTTGTATCCCACTTCATTCTGCAAAGGATTTCAGATAATCATCATACAAAATTAAAATCATGTAATAAAAAGGGATGAAAGAAGAGGAAAGCACAAATAAATAAAACTAAAAGGAAAATGGTAGTCAAATAGTAAAACATAATAAAAGAAAGCTAGTACATAGAAATGTATATTACAATTCCCCTATAAAAGTTGTTGAAAAGCCCAAAGGAAGCCATGAACAATTACAGAACTATTCATTGTACAATATAAACATACAGTATTTGCTTAAGAGAAGCACAACTTTACCCGACATTGAGAATTGAAAATATTTCCTCTGGTTTCACATCTAGTCTATTCATTGACTGATGAAGTGGAAGAAATTCTCAGACACAATACAATATCCACTATCTTGTGATAGTTTCCTATGGGCCAGAACAGCAGAACTCTTCTTTAGAAAATTATTACAAGCCCTGCAATGCGGGAGAGTAAGGGCTGTGATGGGAAGTGATATATATAAATTATGTCTTCTAAATACACAGCTCTAAAGCTCCGTGATTTAGCTTCAGTTAAAAAGTTAATTTTTCTATTTATCTATAAGAGAGGTTCTTACTTTGAGGCTCCAAGATGGGCTTCTGAGGTGGTATAGAAATTCTAAAATTGAACACATATTTCCTGCGTTTGCACATTTTTTAGAGGGACGATTCATATCTTCCATTATACTCTCAAGGGTCTTTGATCCCAAAAGGTCAGTTTCCACTGATGTAGAAAAGGAAATTGGTGAACTATTTATCTTGCAGTTAATATTTCATTTTGGGTTATGTTTTAAACTCAGGTTAAGATGTATCTGGGACAGTAAATTAGTAGCTGGTGTTATATATATATACATATATTGGCAGGAGCCTGAAGCACAGGTGTTGTGTTGCTAATTATATCATAATTATAGACTTTTAAAACCTTCTGACAAAATAAAAAAAACACCTTCTGAGTAGACATGAAGAAGCTTAGCTAGGAAAATGAAGAAAACTAAGTCTTAAACTGTTGAGATAGACCCAAGTTCTTAAATTATTTATGCCTGAGAATACAAATAAGTGGGAAAATAATAAAGCTATCTCATGGGTTTTGAGAATTAAACAGCTATTATATATAAAATGCTATACATGTTTATCATTATATTTACAACTGCTACTACTATTACTATAACTATTCTGAATTCTGCATCTATGTGGAATAACTGAATAACCGTAGGGAAGTCTGAGATATTCCCTTTAAAATAGCTTTATTTTCCTTTCAACAAATGAAATAAAATAATTCTACATCACACAGTACCATCTACTATATATTTGGTCCAGCATATAATTTGTTTCAGATTTTTCTGCATATTAAATCATTCCATCTTTGGTGGTTTAAAAATCACAGCTATTTATTATGGCCACCAAGACTACAAGTTGGTCAGGTGGCCCTTCTGCTCTATGCCGCCTCTAGCTGACCGGGGCTGAGCCTGCTCACGTGTCTGTGGTCAGCAGTAAGTTAGCCGAGACTGGCTTACCTGGGATGGCCTCACCTCACACATCTTCCGAGTGCCTAGCTGTTGACTGGGCCAGAGTTATTGGGCCATACGGAGTCATCCGAATAACCATCATTCAATTGGTTGGCTTTTTTTATATGGTGGCTCAGGAAGTATCTAAAAGGGAAGACAGAAACATATGGCTTGCCTATGCTTGAAGCCAAGCTTGAAATGGACAGAGCACCATTCATGCCATGTTTAATAGGGCAGACCAAGTCACCAGCCTGCACCAAATTCATAGAGGAAAGAAAGAAACCAAACCTCTTAATGGGAAGAGCCTCAAGTCACCTTGCAAAGGCATGGGGGTACAGAGCGAAGAGGAGATGCCATGCTCTTCTTTAATGCAGTGCATGATTAAGTAAGAAATTAAACACTCTCCACAATGTCCATGGGGAAATTAGAATAAAACATTTAAGAAAAATCTAAATTAAAGTGATATGATGACACATTTATTATAAATTAGGTGTAAAGTGTTCTCCTATGTGAAGACGTAAAATAAGTAGAATTAATGTGCTACTCAGGATCGGTGAAAATGTTTTGGTTTTAGTATAAGGAGTACCTGTCATCTTGGGTAAATGGAGGTGGTTTCAGTACTGGGATCAAGTGTGTGTTCCCCTTATGACCACAACATATAAAATAATATTTATACTGTGTTTTGCCATTGGGGAATAAATCACATGGCTAATTCTAAGGGAAATTTTGGGAGTTGACAGCATGTAGGCATTAAGAGTGAAGACAAAAATCAGACTTTAAATTCAAGTCCTGTTATCGTTTACTAGCTTTGTAACATTTAGCAGGTTACATAATCTTTCTGAATCTCTTTCTTTATGAGTAAAGTTGAGAATGATAGAAATATCTATCTTATAGGGATTTTATATAAAATAAATTAGACAAGATAAATTTCTAGTACATAATAACACAAGTCACACAGTAAATTATTTAAGAAATGCTGGCTATTTTTATTGTCAGTATTGAAACCCAGTGTAAAATAAGAGTCTAAAACATACCATGAAATATTATTTGAAGTTCATTATTTATCATAACAAAATTCTGACTGACCTGAATTCTAAGATAGTATTAAAATTCGTATCCTAAAAGAGTTAAGGAACCAGCTTATGATGTACTTAGCCTGAAACAAACTTCTATCTATGAAGTCACAGGATGAGAAACAATAAGTAATATTATAAGTCACAGCAGATAATAAAAACTATAGTAGGAAAAGCAGACCTGTGAAGAGCTTGAAAGTTATTCTTCAATTTTTACAAGAGAAAGTTGGAAAACCTGAAAACCAGTGACTTTTCATGGACCCATCAGAGAGCTGAGTTAAGGGCAAACTGCCACCTCAAAATCTGGCAAATCCAGAGAGTCATAGCAGAGATGTGCTTACCTAGAGCAGAGGCTGCTGGATCCATAAAATGATAAAAGATTTAAATGGTAACTTTGATGAATTCTGGGGGGCTAAATTAGATAAATGTGAATGAGATTTCATTAATCCATTTGACTAATGAGAATGAGAAATATCTAAGGGCTGCACCCTTTCGTGGGGCTTCACGCTGTCACAGGCTTTACCTCCAGAAAGCCCAGCAGATTTGTACAACGAAGATCCTAGAAAGACCAACCATATGATTCTGGCAGGAAGACCACACAAGTAACTTTGTGAAATATGCCCAGGACTCTCCATAACAAAAATCTCCTTTCCTTTGAAAAGCGAACTTTTCCAGAGCTTTATCCAAACATACCTAACCTGGAGAGGGAATTCCTCCCACTTCAGCCCCCTTTAGCCTTCCTATCTCACTTAAAGCCCGTAGGTGTAGGGGAAGTCATGTCATGAGGGTCACAGTCCTTAGACACAGGACTGCTTAAAGTCAGATTTAATTGGAAGAGAACAGAACTCTTCCACCCCCTCATAACTTTATCACTACGCCAGCAGGGCTCCAATATAATAGTGGGTCACAGCTGAAACATGTACAAAAAGCCACTGTGTCTGAGGGAGAGGACTCAGAAAACCCAAGGTGAAGACAGGAAGCAAGAACAAGGACATTAGAGACCCATGAAGCCTGTGATGCCTGCAGCTATAGAAAACGTTAAACAAAGCCCAACTTCTCGTCAGATTTACGTAAATCCTCACAGACAAGACCTATTTATCTCCAGTGTATCCAATTATGTCCAGCTTTCAACAAAGTTATACATCAAAGGCAGGGAGAACAATCTGAAGAGACACAGTAATTATCAGAACCCAACTCAGAAAATGCGAACGTTAGGAATAACAGGGCATTTAATATACGTAAGACTAATATGTCAGATGCCCTAACAGAAAACCTGACAACCTGCAAAGACAGAGGGCTATTCAGGCAGAAAGATGGAAATTCTAAGAAAGAGTCAAAATTAAATGCTACAAATAAAAAACACTGTAACAGAAGGAACATCTTTGACTGGCTTAACAGCAGACTCAATAAAGCTGAGGAAGAATCAGTGAACTTGAAGATGAGTTCATAGAAACTTTCCAAACTGAAAGCCAAAGAGAAAAAAATGGGAAAATAATTCAACATCTGTGAGAAAATTTCAAGTATCTAAGATGTGGTTAATTGAAATACCAGAAGGAGAAGAAAGAGAGAGAGTAGAGCAGAAGAAACGTTTGAAATAATAACAGCTGAAAACTCTACTATAGATCCAGGAAGCTCAGAGAACAGCACACAGAATAAATACCAAACACCACACCTAGTCACCTAGTCGCATCATCTTCAAACTCCAGCAAACTGAAGACCAGAAGAAATACTGAAAGAAGCCAGAAGAAAACACCTTACCTACAGAGTGGATAAAGGTAAGAATTACAGTGGATTTCTCATAGAAACCATGTAACTAGAAGAGAGTGAAGTATTTAAAGTGTCAACAGGAAAAATAAAAGCAAGTCTAATATTCTGTATCCAGTGAAATTATCCTAAAGGGAAGGTGAAAGAAAGACTTTCTTATACAAATAAAACCTGAGAGAATTCACCAACATCAGACCTCCCCTACAAGAAATATTAAGAGAATTTTTTCAGGCAGAAGGAAAATGACATAGGTCAGAAACTTGTAACTACATAAAGAAAGAAAGAATATAAGAGAAGAAATAAAGTTCAAAACATTACTTTTTAAATTATTAATTGACCTAAAAAGATATTGTTTGTTTAAGGTAATGACAGTAATCATGCATTTGGTAACTATTGCATATGGATTATGGAAATTAATGAGAGCAAAGTCACAATGGATGGAAGGGAGAAGTTATAAGGTACTGGTAGTACACATAGCAGAAGAGGGCCGTTTGATAGTATGCTTGGATTTCTTGAAAATGTGTATCAAAAACTCTAAGGAAAGAACTAAAACAATTTTTAAAGAAATATATTTGATACACTAAGGGAGGAAATAAAATGGAATCATATAAAATACTCAACTAAAAAGACAAAAAAAATCAGAAAAAACACTGGTAACAAATAGAAAACAATTACAAACATGGTAGATATTAACCCATGTATACTAATAGTCCTTTTAAATGTGAGTGGTCTAAATATATAATTAAAATACAAAGATCACTAGAGTAGATAAAACAAAAAAGACTCAACTATATGTTAGCTACAAGAAACTCACTTTAAACATAAAGGGGTGCAGGAAGATATACCAAATAACACTAATCAAAAGAAATATGGAGTTGTTATATTAAGTTTAGACACTTCAAAACAAAGAAAATTCTCAGACATAAACACAGGCATAACATAATGAGTTAATTATCTAAGACAAAAATCCTAAATATGTATGAACCTAAAAGAAGAGGGTTAAAACATATGAAACAAAAACTGATAGAACGGAAAGTAGAAATAGACATGCTATCATATTTGAAGGATTCAATTCCTCCCTATCAGTAATTGAAGATCAAGCAGGCAGAAAATCAATAAGCATATAGTTCATCCAAAGAGCACTATTAATCGACTTGATCTAATTGAAATTTATAGAAGCCTATTCTATCCAACAGCAGCAAAATATGCATTTGTCTTAAATGTACATTGAAGTTTCACCATGATAACCTACATCGGATTCACAAATCATACCTTAACAAATTTAAAAGAATATAAATCATACAAAATATATTCTGAAAACACACAGAATTAAACTAGAAACCAGTTAAGTTCAATTAAACTAGAAATAATGGAACAAGAGCTAAAAACAAGGAACCCTCTTTCCCAACATTTGGAAATAAAACAACACACTTTTAAATATCATATTGGCCAATAAAAATCTCAGGAAATGAAAGTATATTTTGAAGTAAATGAAAATAAAAATATTAATTTCAGAACTTGTAGTATGCATTTCTTTTAAGCAGTGTTTAAAGGCAAATTTATAGCACTAAGTTCATATGTTAGAAAAGAAGAAAGATCTAAAATCAATAACCTAAACTTTCACTTCAGTCATTTTTTTCAGCCGTGTTAGATTGTGTGGGTGCCCGCACAGGGTAGGAGATTTTATTTTAAGTATGATTGATGGCGTCATGAAGAGAATGCATGGAGCATGGCTGCTGAGGAGGTCAACAATGAGGGAATTGAAAGAATTGTAGGTCATCGAATTCATGCTGATTAATAAGAAAAATAGGAGGACCTTCCTTTAGGGCTACTAGAGGTATTGACCTGGAAAGATAGAACAGGGTGGCTAGAGAATGGGATATCTGGCAATGGGATTACAGGGGGCCTGCAATTATTGTTAACAACAAGGTCAAGAATATGGCATGGAAGTGTGTGGCTGAGGAAGGGGATGACAGGATCACAGAAGCAGAAAAGACCAAGAGCAAGAGGCTAGGGTGTTGGAAAGACCATCTACACTGATTTCGAAATCTTCAAGAATGATGACCTATGTAGTGTTACTGACAGTAACACTGAATCATGACCCCAAATCTTTAAGCAATGAAGAAGAGTGACTAAAAATGGGGAGGGTGACAAGTAGATGGCTTGGAACAAGGCAAGACAACAGTTTGATGACATGAGCTTCATGCAAATGACTTGTAAGGTTGAAGAAAGGAGAATCAGTGCAAGTTGCAGAGGAGCAACGAAAATAAACCTTCCCACCTCCAAGTGCCGAGGTACAGGAGAGGCAGAGAAAAACATCCGCCCCCTTTACGAGTGATGCAAGAAAGCAGAGGAGAAGCAGGTTTCAAGAAAGCACAGCAGGAGGTGAGGGAATTTCACAGAAGCAAAAGACACGGAGAATGACTTCCAAAGGCCAAGTAAGAATGTTTCAAGACATTGCACAGAGCTGAACCGGGACTGGAGCCTGCTGGACGAGGGACAATATGGTGGCCTACACATGGGCATGGTAGGGCTCGTCCTGAGATGTGAGGCCAAGAGTCAGCCTGAGCTGCGACGGTGCATTTGCTGGAGGGGTTGACGACTCATGTGTATGCAGAGTAGCAAAGGTTCCTGTTTTGTTTTGTTTGAACAACTGGCCTTTTAAATCATCCAAATATTATAAGGAATATTACTGGAGTCTGAGCCACACAGAATTCAGCCAAAATTGTTACAGGATTACAAATCTGGAAAATTAGGCCTCCTATTAATGAGGATCTGGGCTTCGGATCTCATTCAGCAGAGTCCTGTCACAGCCTATAACATTCTAGAATCTGCTTTATTTTTTTTTAGTGCATTTTTAGTGCTGTCATCTCTAAGTTAAAAAGGTTGAGATCAAAAAGAGGAAAAATATTTATTTTCAGATCAGATACCTGCTGTGTCCAATTTAGATTTTGGGTAAACTATTGGAAGTGAAAGCAGCAGAGTGGAATGCACTGTGTTCTAACTTTCCTAATTAACAGCAGTCAGTTCAGAGCAACCTTATTCAGGGTCTCCTTTTCCTCGCTGAGCTGACCAGGGGAGACCTTGAAGGCAAAATGTGTGAGCCCTGTTAAAGAAGACCTCGAACAACAGATAAGCACTGAAGTCTTTGAAGAAACTGTGAACACCCTCTGGGGAGAAAATTAGACTTGTGAAGTTATAAAATGGCACACAAACATTTTAACACAGAGCCGAAGACAGAGGTCAACAGGGATATTGCCAACTGAAGATTGCCTGTTGAGGAAGAAATTAGTTTTGAACATCAAAAATAAATGAACAAAGGGAACAGAAAACATTAAATTAGAGTGCTTTCCCTCAGGACAAAAATCCCCCCCACCCTCCCCACACACAAACACACTAATCAAGCTTTTTACTGAAAAAGAAAATATTTTTCCAGATAAGAAAATCTAACTCTAGGAAACCAAATGTAAAATGTTGGCTTTGTAAGGATCTCTGTATTGCTGCTACTTCAGTGAAGCTGCTGATTTTACCTGATCTCTGGTTCTTAAAGAGATTAGCTTTATTCTTATATTTATCTGTGATTTTTATCTTATCCTATTAATTTATCATTTTATCATTCTATTTTTAGCATAAATTACCAATGTAAAAGCTTTCGGGCCAAGCACAGTTTATGTCATTTTTTTACTCACAATGCAGGTCTTCAGGTGAAGGGTCTGCTATAGTCACAGATCTTCAAGGGATGTATGTAGAGTGGATATTCAAATCAAGTTCCTTTTCATTACTGTTAGACTTTCTCCAAACCCCATGTGAGTTTCTTCTGTGTAGGTTGCTCCAAACATCAGGAAAATCATCCCTACCTGGACTGTAGTGATGGTCTCTAAATGTTCTTGCTTGAGGATTCTGTTAAAGACATTTGAAAAACATGTGGTCCTCTCCCTTTTTTGCACTTCTCATTGGATGTCTAATTTTTTCCCTCATTAAGTTGAAGAGTTGCATTTTCTAGTGTACTTTCATATAAAACTGTCAATTCCTTTAAACATTTCCAATATGTGGTAACATAGTGATTCATTAAAAAATGTTACATGAACAATCTCTCCTTTAAATGTTTCATTGTTCCTTTGAATTCTAGAAACTATACCAATATCTACTTCACTCAAAGAATTTTCCCCAAATATATATATATACTTATTTTTTTATTGACATTCACACTGATATATGTGTGTGTGTGTGTGTGTGTGTGTGCTCTTAATGAGATGAATAAAGACAATTTTATGGGGCTTTTATTAAAGAAGCCTCCTCTGGCACCAGTATTTTAAACTTTTCTTTAGTTAGCCTCCAAAAGATTTCAGGTTGGGAGGAAGGTATAGTCTTCTTTTGCAGAATGGGAGAAACAGGAGGTGGAGAAGCAGGACAGCGTGAGGCCTCCAGCCCAGGTACTTCATCGGGCAGTTGGGTTTTAGGAAAGAGAACAGATGGACACTGAGCGTCTGGGGATTGGCGCGCCTGACTCCGCCCGTGCCCAGTCACCCACCGGGGAGTTCTCGCAGAGCACCGAGAAGGTATTATGAAGACCATCGCGTTAACGGCACAAGTGACTGCTTGTCTCCGTGCCTTTCCACCCTGGCTGTAGGGCGGCCTAGGGAGCCTAGGAGAGGATTGTTCACAACACGGGGGAGGACTGTTCACGGGGGCACAGCCACGGGGCACACGGGGCGCTCTCAGTCACGCGCTGCTTCCGTGGGAGGCCAACTTGGCACGGTGATTTTCTCAGCAGAGGAGAATTCGGAAAAGGCCCATCAGGAGGGCGGAGAATAAAAGCTTTACAATTTGCTCTGGGATTGGATTCTCTGACCTTGGCCCAACCCCTGGGAGAAGCAGGGGCAGCACAAGTGAGGGAGGGTTAGATTGCCCCAAAGCCTGGCGTCTGCTGCTGGCAAACTAGCCACAGAGCCAAGGCAGGCCCCGGGCTTGATTGCTGCAGGCGCTGCTGCCTCGGTGAAGTGACCGACCCTCCCCACCGGATCAGTGGGGACAGCAGTGGTACTCCCCTCAGTGCTTCTCGGTGAGGCCACACTCTTCATAATTTGCATTTGCTCTGCACAGGGCCTGGCTCCCTTCTGGGGTTCAGTCTGTCCCGCAGTCATCACCCTGCTCACACGGACCTATCGCAGTCCGGCGTAGGCTTCCAGCCCATGGAAGGATAGCTTTGCATTGGAGCTGCTCGCATCCTCACCTTTAACCTCTAGGTCTGAGCTAATCGGCTCCGTCTGTGCACGCCAGCAGCTCTTTTGCATTAGTCCCAAACCTTGCTAACTAACCCTCATAATGGCCAGGGAGGTTGGTGTAAACTATAATTTGTATACATATATACTTTCACTCAGTAGATCTGAGGTGGAAACTCAAAACACTTTTTTTTTAAATCTGAACAGCTGTTCTGATAATCAGTCAAATTTGGGACACGCTGACAACATAATCTTCAAGACCCTATTCAATCCTAAAAAAATACAAAATTTGTTTCCTGGTATTTTAAATCCTCTTTGTGTCCCCGTTTACTGTTGTGTATGGCAGAGGAGTGCAGGGAGAGGGAACAGGCGGGGATCCCAGGAAACGGGTTTCAATTTGAGGGATTTTTTGTGGGAAGAGAGGAGTGAGTTTTACTTAACATACAATATTATCTTTATGTAAAATCTTCTGAATCAATGGGCTTCTCAACTGAAAGTTAGAGACTGCAGTTCATCTTTCCAAAGGAAAGACTGTATGTTCACTGGGTGGCACCTTGACGACCTCTAATTAATGTCAAAAGATGTAACCTTCCTAATAAAATATTTGAGTGGCGTACATTAACTGAGAAATTCAACAGAAGAATTTTTGAAAATACACACATTCTACATTCCCCTTACATACTAAATAAAGGCAGAGAGAGGAGGGAAAAGTAGATGAAAATAAAAGAGCAGAAGGAAATATGTATTTTTTAGAATGCCTGACAACCATATTTGTCAAATTTCTATTTTTAGATGATTTTGTTGGTGAGGTAAATATTTCCAATCTATTCTGTCTGGAAATTTACTTAGAGCGTGAGATTCTGCAATGACTTGATATTTTGATAGCAAGACCACTAAAAAATTCAAAATAACTATTGCACATAAACAATTCGGGAAGTGTTATTCCACAAGTGATGTTAAATTTAATAAAATAAGGCTGAAAGGAGTCAGCAGCATTTATATCAAGTGCATGTATTAGCTATTTTCCCAGATCTCCCTTTTGAGTCATGGAGAAACCCTGTTAGTGAAGTTCGATGCAATTACGGGAAACAAAAATGAAATTTTCAAAGTGCAATATAATATTTTCTACATGTTTTTATTTATTTAGCTATTATCTAGTTCAGGCCTTAGGCTAATTAAAAAAATGATGTGAATTTTCAAAAAGGTAGAAATTTCACTTAAATGAAAAGCATTTCACGGGGACCTAAGAGGTATGGCATATGGCTATGTTTATGTCTTTTCAAAAAAACCCTATCTGGACTTTTTTTGCCCCAGTATCTCTTAAAGACCTTCATATAAACATCAAGTGGACAAAAATGAGCTTAAGCTATTTAATGATAAATTTTACCTGGAACACTTACTAGAAATTATGATGCTAGGAGATTTTTTTTCCCACTTGAAAAATCATTTTAAAATTAAACCTGGATTTAAACATAAATATGACATGACATATTTCCTCCTAGAGAAAGTCAAAGATAATTTTCAGTTTTGATCCTCTTCCTTACTCATTTTTATTTCAATGACTGGTTCCCTGAGCTTATTTTTGATTATATATTTCCTTCTGTATCATATTTCAAAAAGTTTCTTTTTATGACCTCCTGAAATATTGCAGGGCAGATTCAAACATGTCCCAAGCAGGCACTGAAATTTTAATGCATTTTTATAGGAACCAGTCTCAGTCCCTTCAACACAACATTTATTTGTCCAGAAAGATGTTAGGGGAATATCCTCCTGTTTATAACTCAGTAAGCAAATTGTTGCCATATTCCAAGAAGGTAGAATTATTTGAATTTTTCAATTTAATTAATTAGTTTTCCTATGTCATATTAAGTGTTGTAAAATAAATGCCTGTTGTGCATCTGAATAAGTTCATCATATTAGCTAATCTAAGAATGCTAGGATGTCCAAGTAGTCTTTTAATTAATGCCTTTTCTAAAGTTCAAAACAACACTGTTATTGCTTCCTGTGTTAATGTCTGTCTTGACACAGATCAAATAAAAATCTTGCTACCAGTGTTGTTTATCATACTAATTCTGCTGCTTAGAACACACAGCATAAAGGAGACAATAAATATATGTTGAATCAATATACTGCCACAATGTTTTCCTCTTTTATGAAGGATAGCTACAATGAAGGTCTAGCAGTACCTCTTGCTTTTTAGGTGCAGAAGCAAAAAAGGTCATTAATTTTCAATATGTGCAAAGTGAAATGGAGAAATAAGGGTAGAACCTCCATAGCCCTAATTCTCTATATCAATGCAATAAAGTGAGATTTACATGAGTAAACCAATTAACTTTTTTTTTGCTATTGTTAATATACAATTACATGAGCAACATTATGGTTACTAGACTCCCCCTATTATCAAGTCCCCACCACATACCCCATTGCAGTCACTGTCCATCAGCATAGAAGGATGTTATAGAATCTCTACTTGTCTTCTCTGTGTTATACTGCCTTCCCCGTATCCCCCTACCCCACCCCAACCCCACTACATTATGTGTGCTAATTGTAATAGCCCTTTTTCCCCCTTATCCCTCCCTTCCCACCCATTTTCCCCAGTTCCTTTCCCTTTGGTAACTGTTAGTCCATTCTTGGGTTCTGTGAGTCTGCTGCTTAAACCAATTAACATTTTTAACCACATGACTTTATATAGTTAGATAATTTTAGACTTAGAGACATGTGTATTGATTTCTACTTCACTTGATAAAGGATATAATTTTTCTTCTCATCTCTTAATTACAACAAATCACTGCTATGATTGGGTGTTTCCCTCTTGTTTTGCTTCTTTTTGGTACAATTTCCATTTATTTATTTCAAATACTTGTTGTTTTAAAATACTAAATTTAAATACTTGAGATTGTTCCCTAGAGTTAGGGAAAGGAAAGGTTCTACCTTGGAGAATTCCAGTCATTTACCTGAAACTGTCATTTCATTTCATTGTGTAGAATAAGGGTTAGCAAACTACTGCCCCTGGAGTCAAATCTGGCTGCAGCTGTTTTTAAATGGTCCCCAAGATAAGATTGTTTTTTATATTATTAAATGGTTGCAAAAATATGTAAAAGGATGTAGCAAGTAAAAATTGGAAAATTTGAATTTTAGTGTGCATAAGTAAAGTTTTATGGGAACACAGCATCAGTAATTTGCTCCTATATTGTCTGTGGACACATTAACACCATAATGACAGAGCTGAATAGTTGCAACAAAGACCACATGGCTTACAAAGCTTAAAATATTTACTACTTAGTCCTTTACAGAAAAGGTTTGCTCACTTCTATGATAAAGCATTTATATCTACTTTCTCTCTGACAACACTATATATTATCAATGTCTTCTTTAGTTATTGCTTTTTTTCAAATGGTGTTTCTGGGGGGGCGTTCAAGACTAGAAGACAGATTGTACTGCAGTAATTACAATCCCCACCTATGTTTGGATCTGAGGCTCTAAGAAATATTTCCAATCAGTAATTTTTCCCAGAAAACCTTTCGTTGTGGTCCATTTCTATACCACCAAATATGGGTCCTATTTCCCCTAGCCTCAGGATGTTCCCAATATTAGGCAGGAAGTCAGAGATAAGCTGGAGGAGAGGTTGGGGTGACCACAGAGAGGTTGGGACTACAGATAGTTGCCACCAATGAGAAAATCCCTGGCAGGAGGAGTAAGACCACAGAAATGTTCCACAAGCGAGAGTCCAGCTGGGCATGCTCCTGGGGTGTCCTGAAGTTACCTTTCCTCATTATAAAGTCATTAAAATAAATTTGCCTTGAGGCTGAGTGCTTAGTGGGTAATCAGAGGATTCTGGGAGAGAGCAAGTGAGGTAAAAATTAGCTTACATCATTGCCAGCCTGTCAGTAACCACTTGCTTGCATAACAATACCCTTCTTAAAAACTCCTTGCAGACCCCACAGAAAGGATCTCTCCCTGAATATTTGGGACCTGTCTGACATTAGGTCAGGGCCCCTCTGTTACGGAGTGTAATAAACCTGCTTGCTTTCTTAACTTCCTTGCCTGTTCAGCTTCCCTGCGTCATCAAACCAAACTCCTTCCTAACACCAGCAGCAGTCTGTCAAGTGTTTAAGACGTTATGCCATAACTGACTTAAATATTTTTGACAAGTAGAATGATATGTAATTATAAAACCACCACAGTAATATCATCAAAAAATGGCAATGAACTATCCTCATGAACCAAACATACAACCAAAGAATTTTCAGTGGTCTTGCTAGGAGAACTGCATTGTTCTAACTTATAAAAATTAACATAAACCCAGTTCTGCAAACGTTGTGATTGAAAAGAGGAAAATTCTGGACTGGTATTAGACCTTCATGTTCCTGACTGAACACATGTGATACTTTTCACTCTCTCTCTCAAATGTCAGTAAAATGCACAATGACTCATGGAACAGTTGAGTGTACAATCTCATTCCACCTCTAAATTTTCATAAAACTATTTTTGGGAATATTTTAACTTTTTGCTACATATTCTCCTATCTGTTTTCTACTTCGAGCAGCTTAACGGGTGTTAAGAAGATTGAATCTGAGAAAGAACATGAGCCAGAAAGGTGGCAAAAAACACAAAAGTTTCGAAAGAGAAGGCAGAAAGAAAAAGTGGTTTCCAGTTGTCCCTTCCTACTGCTTGTTGTAGTCTTTTGCCTCTTCCTGGCTTTTCAAATTCCTCAGGGGTTGCAGTTCATCAGCTCACAGAGAATTAGCTGGCCTATGGTTCTTGTTTTAACCAAAGGTTTCTTACTTTCAGCAAAAACTTGAAATTAACACTGAGAGGTTCACCCTTCTCCCAGAATCCTTTAAGCTCTGTAAGAAGAGCAACTGTAATAGTTAATAGTTTTATATAAAGTAAACATGGCATTTAAAATTAGTGGGGAAAGGAATAAATAGTACATAAACCTCACTGGAGTGACTACTATAATAATAATAATAACAATTATAATAAATAATAAATATACCATATTCCAAAATGCACTGTTAAAAATCTAAGGAATTACATTTCCAAATATGAATCATAAATTAATTTTTTAAATGGGCAAATATTTATCTGATCTAGTGTGAGAATGGATTTCTAAAGAGCTCTTACAAATAAACAAGAAAAGTATAAACCGCTTAGACAAAAATGGAAAAGTATATTAGTCATTGTTATTCTGTGTACAATGATTCACATTAGATGGAACTATATACAATTTAAGGGTCATATTTTTTACTACTAAAAATTTCATATGGTTGATTCTAATACACTTATGTGGGAGGTTGGTCAAAATTCTCTAGGGATGCATGAAAAAGCCTCAGATAAAACATACACTTGGTCTAATTTATTCCATGTATTATATCTTTTAAGGAAAATTAAGGAAAAGCTTGAGATTTATTAACAATAATTCTATCTACACCATGTTTAAAATGAGACATTGAACAAATCTAAAAGCCCAACAATAGTATAATGGTTAGATAAATGATAGAACATCTTTATAGCAGCAGTCTTTGTAGCTAATGAAATCAGCGGAAGAAAAGTATGATTTATGTAGGTAATGTCTTTTCTTTTTTTCCTATTTCTCAATAATTCATCCTCCACATTCTCCCTTTCTAGCTACTTCTGCTCTAACATCATTTTGCTTCACCTTGTGGGACATCATCTTAATAATACTGTTTCTGTTTGTCCAGAGATAACAGAAGAATAAAAGCTGGTAAAAGCAGGGTGGTGAACTCTAACTGGTACACATGGATCAGACAGCAGGGAAATTTAATCACTGCAGCCAAATAAGAAGAGAGAGTCTGTGATATGAAGATATCAACAATCCTGGACCGAGGGAAAGTGGTCAGAAAGACCACAGGGTAGCTCAGGGATGGTGGAGGTTGGAGCTGATATGGAAAGTAGGGGTCTGCAGCTTGAGATGAGCTCTAGATAAAGTTAATATTAAGGAGAAATCTTTGAAACTATGGACCAGGGCAGAAATCACTTGTAGTCAATGGAAGTTTATCCAAATGTTCCTTGGCCATGTGAATATCCTTTGCTATAATGTACTATTATCTTATTTTTAGAACATTATTTAAAAATATTGTACATTATTCAATATTTTTCTTTTCATGACTGATATGCTAGACCATAAAGGCATTTGTAGCTAATAGGTTTTATTTGCCTTTCAACTTATTTTTAAGCACTTGAATATTTGTATTTTAAGAAATTGACATGGAATATTGGTCAGTAGTAAAGTATAATAATAGTGATAGTGGTATTAAAAAAACAATAAAACAAAATTTTTAATCAGTTGAGAAGCAAAGATTATTTGACATAATGATACTCTTGGCAATTAATTATTATGGTTTTCTATTTACAGTAGGAGATTTTGATGATTGGGAAAAAAAAAATCCCAACATTATTTTACATTGTTCCTTGACTGAATCACTATACAGGACACAGTAACATTTCACTCATGTAAGGAAACACTTTCTTTTTTTCTTTCTGGTAATATGGAATGTTCTTGAAAACAAATATATGCCACAGAATAACATGGCTCTATAGTCTCCCCCACCATCAATATAATGTTACAAGGTGGGGGGTAATGAAATTAAGGGGAAAATATATATCCTTTTAAGACACAATTAAATGTGAAATATTCTCAAAATGATTGAAAATGTTCTTAAAGTCCAGGTTCACATATAATATTTTCTATGGAAATGAGAACCGGTTTTCCCTGTTTTAGGTTTTCATGAAGTACTGACTGAAACGCCCTGCAGGGGCCCAGCCCTGACAAGATAGACTTGGAAGAAGACCCTGATCAGTCTGAGCTACAACCTCTCTGAAGTCTCTCCTCCTGGAATATGAAGAAAAGGACCTCAACAATTTCAAATGGAGCAGAGCTGTGTCAGAGAGGAACTGTAACAGACGGGAGTGCGCCGGATGAGGCGATGGTCACCACGGAGTTAAATGGGCGAGGAAGACTGTATTCAAGACTATTGCAATAAGAAAGAGAGATTGAACTCAACTCCCTGACACAAAAGGCAGGAGAGTTTTTCAGGCACTGGGCTGAGCCAGTGGAAAAGTACTGGAGGACACTGGGAGTAAGGTGTCGTGGTAGGTGTGGTCCGTGTGATCGGGCCGTCCGCGCTGGTAATCGGCATTTTTTGGAGTTGGGCTCCTATCCTTCCACAGAGACTGGAAGACAGGGACGCTATTTTTCTTGGTGATTACAGTTCATAAGGATGGCTCCCAGGTCCTTGAGGAAGACATTTCTGGGTTGTAGAAGATGGACATTTCAAAGGAACAGAGAAATAACTTACAAGGTGCAAGTTTTCTAAAGTAAATGCTCTAAGAAAAGGAAAGTCAAAGGCCTAAAGTCAGGAAGAAATCTGTCTAAAGTTTAGTCAAAGGTAAGGGGAGTGGTGAGTTCTCCTTGGTGAGCTGCCTTATGTGACTTGCCAGCACATAGATGCTCAACCCACCAATTCACGGTGGCAGAGACACTATCCAGCAGAAGACAGGCAAGCCTAGAGTGGGAGGTGACGCATGCTGGCACGGTACAATGATGCCTGCCTTTCTGAAGGCTTCTCTACACTTGCTAAGAAGCAAGGTCAGAGTCAAATTTAACCTCAGTCTATATTAAATACCAGTAATGGAAGACAACCCTGTTTAATATTCAGAGGCAGGAAACCAAGGCTTTGTGATGGCTCTGGTCTCACACCTACCATCAACATACATTTTGTTTTGTTTTTCTAACTCAGTGGCTCAAAGTAGGTACATTAGAAGCCAAGCCATTATTCCTTTTATTTTTTTCTGATTATCCATAGAGAATGCTTAAAACAGTTTTCTTTATTTCATGGTTGGAACTAATAAGAGAGCATGAAAAGAATTTATAACAGAACAATAGTATGTTAAAGATATTGAATAAAATGGGAAAGATAGATTCTAATTATGGTCCTCCCAATAAATAGCTTGTTATGAATTCTCAGGCAAGACACTTTCCCTCTTTGTACCTTATTTTTGTCTGTGATAACACCTGTTCTGCTTAGCCAAAGGGATCTTGTGAAGATCAAGTGAAACAATGAATTTGAAAACGTTGCTAAAATACCACACAAACATATGTAGTATACTAATGTAACTAGTAGTATAATGAGATGATTGCCTTTTCAAAATGTTAGAAATTAGTTGTAGTATCTTAAAAGTCTACAACTTCAAAGAAAACAGATGGATAAGAATAGCTTTAGATGCCAAATTTAGCATGCTGTGTTTTCTTGTAGGTATGCTTGAAAGTTGCATCCAAGAAGAAATTGCAGAAATAAAATATCAAGTTCCCAAATAGCACATGAATACAAAAGGGCTTGTTTATTGTCAAATAAGCAAAAGGATAAAAATATAAACTAAATAAGGCATGAATGTACTCATCAAATTAATTTATGGGTTACTGTAACTACAAACAGTTCAAAGGAAGCATTTACTATAGGGTTAACGATCACTGGTCTGTTGCTTGATGTCATCAACGTGATTAACCTTAACCATTTCTGTCTCCTACATTCTGATCCTTAATCACTTCCATGAATGTGTTTCTTCTTCATTGCTATAATAGCCTTTCCACTTTTAGTTGATGAGAAAGTTCACAAAGGCTTTGGCTTCTCTCAGATAGAAAGCTCTCTTACCTAATTGGCTGTTTTTTAAGTAGCTCTTAATTGCAACTGGTTCTTGCATGTAATTTCCATTTCATCAGTTTTCCTTTTCTCAACTGCTCCCTACTTATGTTCCGTAGACTTTATTAACCTACAATCATTTTTATGAGACTGAATGGTTATGATTCCCTCACGATGTTTTTAGAATTGGTGACAGATTTTCTAGATGATGAACTGCCAGAATTATGAAAATCATTGATGTTTTTAAATATTATGAAATTACTATGAAACAAACATCACTACAACAAGAATAATACCAGTCAACTGTAAGGCATCTTGTATGTGGCTTAGTTCGAATGTCAAGGGGAAAGACCAAAATGGTGTTTGCTTACTACATGTATTCAAACATCAGAAAGGAACAGAATCATCAAAAAACAAATGCCATCATCTTTTATAAATTCTAAAATCAGAGTTTTTATAAATATGATAAGTATTGGGCAAATTCTGATGGGAGGAAAAGTGAAACTGAGACAAGACAATAAGGAACATTTCTGAAATACACAGAGGCCAGTTTAGAGAAGACTGCTGGGTGTTGTTTTGTTCTCACACAAGACAAGCAAATTTATAACTCACATACTGAAGGAGAGATCCTGGAAAAGACTGTTAGCTTAAGTATAACTTTTTATTCTATGGTTACACAGAAATAAAGATGTTGAAAATGGTTATGAATAAGGTTTTCATCAGCAACAGTCATGTTGACTCATGCCTCTGAGCCATGAGCTCACCATAAGATGGAAGTTAACACATATATGGGAGTAAAAATTACATAATCAAGGAGTTCTGGGAAGATGGCGGCATGAACGGAGCGGCAGAATGTTCCTCCCAACATTATATTTATCCACGAAAACACAGCAAATGCAACTGTTCCTAAAAGAGAGACCAGAACACACAGGAAAGTGCACACCATGCAGACACACCTGAGAGGACTCGGCAGCTGGCGAGGCGGGTAAGAAACGGAAACGCGAACCACGACATGGCAGAACCCAAGCACTCCCCCACCCCAGCGCACCAGCGGGAGGAGAGGATTCAGAGCTGGGAGGGAGTGGAAGTGCAGGCCCAGGAGATAACCAGCCCCGGATCGGCCCCGGGAACGCAGGCGCACAAAGCGCGGTGTGGCGGAGATTGGAGAGACAGAGGGTGCACGGTCTCAACGGGAACACGCCTGTTTGCTCGGGGCTGGCTCAGGGAAGGAAAAAAGAGAAGAAAAAAAAAGGAGAAAAGCGCGCGCTTTGTTTTGCAGCAGTCTTAAAGAGACGGGAGTCCAGCAGAGAACCTCATCGCCTTGGCACACTAAGCCCAGCAGGCTGGGAGTCCTGGGGAGCGTCGGACCCCTTAGCGGGCGACTGGGAAAGGGTGTCCATATTTAGGACTCCCACAGAGCTCAACAGCCTCCCATTCATTTTCACCCCGGCCACAGCTTTAAAAGGCTGTGCAGAGCGGCATGGCCACGGCTCTGGAATAGTGGAGCAACAGCGCCACCTACAGCATTCACACAGAAACCACTACTGTCATAAAGAGCCCAGCTGACATACGTGATCACTACCAACAACCAATTCTATAGTCATGAGAAGACAGAAGAATATAATACTAACAAAGCTTCAAACACCACCCCTGAGAGAGAATCTGAAGGAATGGACAAGCACAGTCTTCCTGAAAAAGAATTCAGAATAAAAGTCATAGCCATGCTGATGGATCTACAGAAAAATTGCAGGAGCTGAGGGAGGAAATGAGGAAAGATAAAGCAGAAATGAGACAAGCCATCGATGGGCTTAACAGCAGACTGGATGAGGTTCAAGACACTATCAATGAAATACAAAACAGGGAACAGGAATACAAAGAAGCTGGGGCAGAGAGAGATAAAAGGATCTCTAGGAATGAAAGAATATTAAGAGAACTGTGTGACCAATCCAAACGGAGCAATATTCGCATTATAGGAGTACCAGAGGAAGAAAAGAGAGAAAAAGGGATAGAAAGTGTCTTTGAAGAAATAATTGCCGAAAACTTTCCCACGCTGGGGAAGGAAATAGTCTCGCAGTCCACGGAAGCCCACAGATCTCCCAACACAAGGGACCCAAGGAAGACAACACCAAGACACATAATAATTAAGATGGCAAAGATCACAGATAAAGACAGAGTATTAAAGGCAGCTAGAGAGAGAAAAAAGATCACCTACAAAGGAAAATCCATCAGACTGTCATCAGACTTCTCAACAGAAACCTTACAGGCCAGAAGAGAATGGCATGATATATTTAACGTAATGAAACAGATGGGCCTCGAACGAAGAATATTGTATCCAGCACGGTTATCATTTAAATATGATGGAGGGATTAAACAATTTCAAGACAAAGGAAAGTTGAAAGAGTTTGCCTCTCATAAACCACCACTACACGATATCATAAACGGAATGCTCTAGAGGGAAACACCCCTAAGGCTAAAAAGATGTCACCAGAGAAAATAAAATCATAGCAAAGAAAGCAGACCATCCAAATACTAACTAAAGGCAAAGAATAAGACACCTAATATATAAAGAAAGGAGGAGGAAGAATAGGAAGGGAGAGATAAAGAAACATCAGACGGCGTTCACAATAACTTAACAAGAAAGTTAAGTTACATTCTTAGATAGTAAAGAAGCAACCCTTGAACCTTTGGTAACCACGAATCTAAAGCCAGCAATGGCAATAAGTACATATCTATCAATAATCACCCTAAATGTAAACGGACTGAATGCACCAATCAAAAGACATAGAGTAACAGAGTGGATAAAAAAGCAAGACCCATCTATATGCTGCTTACAAGAGACTCACCTCAAACCCAAAGATATACACAGACTAAAAGTTAAGGGATGGGGAAAGATATTTCATGCAAACAACAAAGAGAAAAAAGCAGGTGCTGCAGTACTTGTATCAGATAAAATAGACTTCAAAACAAAGAAAGTAGCAAGAGATAAAGAAGGACATTACATAATGATAAAGGGGACAGTCCAACAAGAAGATATAACCATTATAAATATATATGCACCTAACACAGGAGCATCAGCATATGTGAAACAAATACTAACAGAAGTGAAGGACGAAATAGACAGCAATGCAATTATTCTAGGAGACTTTAACACGCCACTCACTCCAAAGGATAGATCAACCAGGCAGAGGATAAGTAAAGACACAGAGGCACTGAACAACACACTAGAACAGATGGACCTAACAGATATCTACAGAACTCTGCACCCAAAAGCAGCAGGATACACATTCTTCTCAAGTGCACATGGAACATTTTCCAGAATAGACCACATACTAGGCCACAAAAAGAACCTCAGTAAATTCAAAAATATTGAAATCCTACCAACCAACTTCTCAGATCACAAAGGTATAAAACTAGAAATAAATTTTAGAAAGAAATCAAAAAGGCTCACAAATACATGGAGACTCAACAACATTCTCCTAATGAATCAATGGGTTAACGACCAAATCAAAACAGAAATCAAAGAATATATGGAGACTAATGACAACAACAACACAAAGCCACAACTTCTGTGGGACGCAGCAAAGGCAGTTCTAAGAGGAAAGTATATTGCAATCCAGGCCTATTTAAAGAAGGAAGAACATTCCCAAATGAACAGTCTAAAGACACAATTATTAAAATTGGAAAAGGAAGAACAAATGAGGCCCAAAGTCACCAGAAGGAGAGACATAATAAAGATCAGAGAAGAAATAAATAAAATTGAGAAGAATAAAACAATAGAAAAAATCAATGAAACCAAAATCTGGTTCTTTGAAAAAATAAACAAAATAGATAAACCCCTAGCCAGACTCATTAAGAGAAAAAGAGAATCTACACACATAAACAGAATCACAAATGAGAAAGGAAAAATAACGACGGACCCCACAGAAATACAAAGAATTATAAGAGAATATTATGAGCATCTATATCCTAACAAGCTCCAAAACCTAGAAGAAATGGACAACTTTTTAGAAAAATGCAGCCTTCCAAGACTCACCAAGCAGGAAACAGAAAAACTAAACAGACCAATCACCAGCAACGAAATTGAATCGGTAATCAAAAAACTACCCAAGAACAAAAGCCCTGGACCTGATGGATTGACCTCTGAATTCTACCAGACATATAGAGAAGAAATAACACCCATTCTCCTTAAAGTTTTCCAAAAAATAGAAGAGGAGGGAATACTTCCAAACTCTTTCTATGAAGCCAGCATCACTCTAATACCAAAACTGGGCAAAGACCTCCCAACAAAGAAAATTACAGACCAATATCCCTGATGAACATAGATGCAAAAATACTCAACAAAATATTACCAAACTGAATTCAAAAATACATCAAGAGGATCATACACCATGATCAAGTGGGATTCATCCCAGGGATGTAAGGATGGTACAACATTTGAAAATCCATCAACATCATCCATCACATCAATAAAAAGAAGAACAAAAACCACATGATCATCTCCATAGATGCTGAAAAAGCATTTGACAAAATTCAGCATCCATTCACGATTAAAACTCTCAACAAAATGGGTACAGACCGCAAGTACCTCAACATCATAAAGGCTATATATGACAAGCCCACAGCTAACATCATACTTAACAGCGAGAAGCTGAAAGCTTTTTATCTAAGATCAGGAACAAGACAGGGATGCCCACTCTCTCCACTGTTATTAAACATAGTACTGGAGGTCCTAGCCACAGCAATCAGACAAAGCAAAGACATACAAGGCATCCAGATTGGTAAAGAAGAAGTCAAATTGTCACTATTTGCAGATGACATGATACTGTACATAAAAAACCATAAAGACTCCACTCCAAAATTACTAGAAGTAATATCTGAATTCAGCAAATTTTCAGGATATAAAATTAACACACAGAAATCTGTTGCTTTCCTATACACTAATGATGAACTAACAGAAAGAGAAATCAGAAAAACAATTCCATTCACAATTGCATCTAAAAGAATAAAATACGTAGGAATAAACCTAACGAAGGAAGTGAAAGACCTGTACTCTGAAAATTACAAGACACTCCTAGGAGAAATTAAGGAAGACACTAACAAATGGAAATGCATCCCATGCTCTTTGCTAGGAAGAATAAATATTGTCAAAATGGCTATACTACCTAAAGCAATCTACAGATTCAATGCAATCCCTATCAAACTAAAAACAGCTTTCTTCAGTGAACTGGAACAAATAATTCTAAAATTCATATGGAACCAGAAAAGACCCTGAATAGCCAAAGCAATCCTGAGAAGGAGGAATCAAACAGGGGGAATTATGCTCCCTGACTTCAAGCTCTACTACAAAGCCACAGTAATCAAGACAATTTGGTATTGGCACAAAAACACACCCACAGACCAGTGGAACAGAATAGAAAATCCAAACATTAACCCAAACATTTACAGTCAATTAATATTTGATAAAGGAGCCTTGGATATACAATGGGGAGTTCACAGCCTCTTCAGCAGCTGGTGTTGGAAAAACTGGACAGCTACATGTAAGAGAATGAAACTGGACTACTGTCTAACCCCATACACAAAGGTAAACTCAAGGTGGATCAAAGACCTGAATGTAAGTCATGAAACCATAAAACTCTTAGAAAAAATCATAGGCAAAAATCTCTTGGAAATAAACATGAGCGACTTCTTCATGAACATATCCCCCCGGGCAAGGGAAACAAAAGCAAAAATGAACAAACGGGACTATATCAAGTTGAAAAGCTTCTGTACAACAAAGGACACCATCAGTAGAACAAAAAGACATCCTACAATATGGGAAAATATATTCATAAATGATGTGTCTGATAAGGGGTTGACATCCAAAATATACAACGAACTCACGCACCTTAACAAACAAAAAGCAAATAATCCAATTAAGAAATGGGCAGAGGACATGAATAGACACTTCTCTTAAAGAAGAAATTCAGATGGCCAACAGGCACACGAAAAGATGCTCCACATCGCTGATCATCAGAGAAATGCAGATTAAAACCACAATGAGATATCACCTCATACCAGTGAGGATGGCCAACATCCAAAACACAAACAACAACAAATGTTGGCGAGGATGTGGAGAAAAGGGAACCCTTCTACACTGCTGGTGGGAATGCAAATTAGTTCAACCATTGTGGAAAGCAGTATGGAGGTTCCTCAAAAAACTCAAAATAGAAATACCATTTGACCCAGGAATCCCACTCCTAGGAATTTACCCTAAGAACGCAGCAGCCCAGTTTCAAAAAGACAGATGCACCCCTGTGTTTATTGCAGCACTATTTACAATAGCCAAGAAATGGAAGCAACCTAAGTGTCCATCAGTAGATGAATGGATTAAGAAGATGTGGTACATATACACAATGGAGTATTATTCAGCCATAAGAAAAAAACAAATCCTACCATTTGCAACAACATGGATGGAGTTAGAGCATATTATGCTCAGTGAAATAAGCCAAGCCGAAAAAGACAAGTATCAAATGATTTCACTCATATGTGGAGTAGAAGAACAAAGAAAAAAACTGAAGGAACAAAACAGCAGCAGACTCACAGAACCCAAGAACAGACTAATAGTTACCAAAGGGAAAGGGACTGGGGAAGATGGGTGGGAAGGGAGGGATAAGAGGGTAAAAGGGGTATTACGAATAGCAGACGTAAGGTAGGGGGGGCACGGGGAGGGCTGTACAACTCAGAGAAGACAAGTAGTGATTCTCATCTCACTACACTGATGGACAGTGACTGTAATAGGGTTGGTGGGGGGGACCTGATGAAGGGGGTAGTTTAATCACCATAATATTGCTCATGTAATTGTAGGTTAATGATACTAAAATAAATTGTAAAAAAAAAAAAATTACATAATCAGTGTGCTGCACATCTGGGCAATACATTTCTTTTTACAACAAGAAGAAAACCAAAATCAGAATGTTTGTCTGACAAATGGGGTCACTGATGTATGCATGTCAGGCTATGAAGATGCTGGGAATGTGGGCAGGAGACCTGGAAGAACACTGGTCAGTCACTCCATGTCCTCTCAAACTAACCCTGCCCACAGATCCCTTCCTTACACAGAAAACATAAAGGGAAGTGACAATTATTTCATAAAACTTAAGGAAAATTTTACTAACACATTTTCTCTATGATAAGAACTTCAACAACAACAAAAAAATGGGGATTGGAGGCAACATGTGGTTACTAAAAGAGGGAAGAATTTAGGTCGACTTTGCGACCTGTAAGTCACCTCTAAGTGGGTAATGAGGATGAAGGGAAGGAGTGAATGCTGGCACTTACTGCATAGCAACTGCGGGCTTAGCACAGGCCAGGCCTTAGACAGGATGTGGTCTTCTGCAATTCCCATGTAAATAGGGGGTGTGCCACGCAGTCTGTACCGTGAGTCAGACCACTCCAAAATTAACTACCAAATCGGGTGAAAATCCATTTGAACGTATTTATTTGATGTCGTGATAGACAAATGGACAGAACTACCATTTTATTCACAATGAAAATTACTTTCCAGTTAAAAAAAAAAGCTACAGTTAAGTTTAAAAAAATAGTAAATAAATACTTATTGCTTCTTTCAGTAAACCACAAACTTAGTCACATGGGGCCTTTTTTTTGCGCTCTGATCTAATGGACTTCCAGTGGCCTCCCTAAGCATCCAACTATAGACAAAGTGAATTAGGCGATAGGGAAAACTGGCTCATTAGGACCCAATGTGCTGTAGTCAGAATTAAATTAGAGTGTCACCCCATCAAACTCAAGAATCCGCCAAAACCCACGCACTGATGAACAAAGACCATTGTTTCACAACAGAAGGTGGCTCTGTCTTTTGGATTCTGAATGTATACGCAGCATAGCCTCCTATTTTGATGTTTCTGGTCCATTCACAAGGTCATTTGGGTTTTTCAAAGGTTACATTCCAGAGTTTCCTATGGGTGTCCTGGGACGGAGCCGCTCAATGTCTTTCAATTTATTTCTTACCACGTTTCATCCAAGAGTTTTTCCAAGTGCACCTCTGCGCTTAGACTGCGAAACAGCCCAAGCAATGCGGGGCTGAGAGAACAGAAGTGAATTAGAGCACAGAAAGACATGTTAAAGTAGGGCTTCCTTAGTGCTCTGTTTATTTCTGAAATAAACTGATATCATTAAACTTTTAGAAAATGTTTTTTAATATTATTTTGCAGCCACAAAATGTGACCATTAAGGCCACTGAATATAATCAACATATTTTAGAGGAAAAATGACTAACTGGAGTTTTCAGATGGTTTGTTAAAACAAAAAGCTCTCAAAACACAGGAACAGAGAATCAGGAAAGCAAAACTTTTATAAGGGGAAAAAATGGCTATTTTTTGACTTTTTGAATGAGGGATTAAATTTATTTTATTTTTTTGATTCCACTGGCAAAGCTAGAACAATTTGCCAACAATTTCTGCATCATTTCCCAAATATTTGGACATTGAATTTCTTTCTTGAGCAAATAATCTCTTCTAATGGGATAATGTTCTACAGAAAATGCTTTTAGAAGCATTTTGAAGGATACCTGTGGTTTGTTCATTTAAGCACCAGAATGATCCTTTATTTTAACCTCTCTGTTTATAAGTGCTACAGAATTTCATGTTTTGATATTACTGTTTTGGTTGTATTTGCTGAACCAACCCCATCAACCCTTTGCTGGTGTCTTGGGTTCAGAATGAAGCAGGCCGATAAAACCACCTGTATGCAACGGTACTCTGAGGACACAGTGAAGTACGTTGATATGCTGGCCCCTATACTGGAAATCTATAAACTGCAGGTTTTGGCTTGTCTGTTGTCAGTTTTAAAAAATTAATTTGGGGGACTGCGTTTTACTTTTCCTGCATTTCACATTATGGCTTGTTCTGTATCATCCTTTCTAAGCATGAAAACCAAGTACAAAACTTGTTAGAATGTAAGACACCTGAGGAGCTTTTCTATCAGTGAAATAAACATAAAAGGTTGATAATGACTTGAACTCGTACTCTATAGTTAACATGGGCATAACTATATTTAACAGGCTCCGCAGTCTATCTAGGGTAATTCTGATATGAATTTCCAATTCAGAATTTGAGGCTGGCAAAAGCCCTGAACCAAATATATTGTCTGTGATCCTGTTTCATCTTTTTTTTTTGTCCTTATTATCTTTTGCTATGTGTTGTGTGCTACATTATTCTTTGATAGAATATTGATTACTTGTAACTGAGTCCTTGTTATTATTTGAGGAAACACTAAATCTTGGCTCAGGAGTTTGAATGAAGTCTACTTTCAATACACTTTTTAAGTCAATTTAACTGACTTAAAGAGAAGAAGATTTTTAAAATCTGCTAGAAGTCACTGGTTATCTTCTAACAAAAAAATTGATTCTCTTTGTATTTTTGATAGCCTATGGCTTTCATTTCCTTTCTACTCTGTATCCTCTATGTTCTCTAGTCAGTTGTCTCAGTGTTCTGACCACATTGTGCCAATGGGAGGTATTTTTTATTACCTTTTTAGAGAGAATAAAAGACTTTTTAATTGTATTAATGCTGAAAATAATGCGTAGAAAAATGGATACTACACTGCTTCCTTTGTGGGGCAACACTTCCCACAGTAGCTCAGGTCAGCTTCTTAACTGTTTTGCATTCAGTATTTATGTGGGTTGCCAAAGGACTGTGGGGAAGCAGGTGTAGTAGCTGAAGATCTTTTAAGATTACTCCTGGTGTTCAGGTTCATTCAGTAGGAAAACTTGTAAAATCTCTGTGTTTTTAACGGGAAGACAATGCTTAGCATGCAGTGTAGTTCTTATAATTTAGGAGAAAATGAAAGGAAATGATAGAACATTAAAGGATTGGAAATGAAAGAAAATTAAATTCTATAAATAGATTCTTAGTATAGCTTGCCAGCCAGGAGAGACACAGCCACCAAGGAGACGTGGCGAATCGCTTGGCGCTTTTCGATTCAATCACAGTAATTGAATCTAGTATGTGCCAGGGACTATACTCAGGTACCATGCATAGGATATAAAAATAGGTAAAACATAATTCCTATTCTTAGGGATTACTCAAGAGTAGATAGACAGAATAATAATGCAACAATTACAATAATAAATATTTGTCTAAGGAATCAGTCTGGACAGAGAAGAAAAGGTGACATTGAGGACGACATCAGAACTGTGTGTTCAAGGGTGAATAGGATCTCGCCAAGTATACAAAGCTAAAGATAGACAGTCCAGGGAGAGAGACCAGCATGTACGTGTTAGAATTGCCTGGAAGTAGGGTGTGTCCTGGTAATTCTGACAGCCCTGACTGTAGGTATCCTGTGATAAGAGGTGAGCGTATAAAAGGAGATAGAAACCAAATCATAAAGGGCAGGAGACACGCAGGGCCCTATAACTAAAAGGGTAGATGTTTGGCTTTATTTGATGAGAGACAGGAACCTACGGCAGGTTTACAAATTGAGTATCAATTTGGGGAAGTAAGGCAAGGTCAGGAGAGAACGTAGAACTGTAAAGCCAAAGAGCCACTGCAAGTAGGTGATGAAACATTTATGGAGAGAATGTGCCCTTACCTCCTCTGCCCCTGGGAGACCGTGACCAAGCTGTGTGTCACAATGAACTGAACTTGGTTAACCGGCCTTTTTTCTCTTTGTGCTGCGATGATTGTCAGTTCCTCCTGATATTCTGCGCTGACTGTTGTTTTCCGTGACTGGAAAATGAAAACAAGGGTCAAGGACTCGAGGTATAAATCCTGATACACACTTACCAGACTGATCTTGTGAAAAACTTTCGACAGAAAGCAGCATACATTGCCAGGAGAAAATATCTTTGAAGTTTTAACAAAGGACAACAGGCGCCCACACTACTGTATTCTTCACAGAGCTGGTGAAGCAAGAATTCTTTGGGCCATCCATCTTTCTGTGACCAGACCAAGCATCTCATTCCAATCAAAGACTGTTCCCATACTTAATATTGGCCATGGGGTGAACGCTTCGATAGGACTCCAAGAAAAGGGCCATTTTATTTCTTCATTTCTCCTTTACTGAACACCACAAAGATATTTTAAGTAGTCACTAAGATACAGGCTGTCACAGATTTTTCACTACAAAAACAGAGTATTTTTCAAAACTGTCCTCTTCGGAGCAAATAGAAAGGACCTTATTTTATTTGCTAAGGTTTGACCCATAGCTTGTCAGTTCTGTATTGAAAGAAAAATACCCGTTTTTATTGCACTAAATAATCAAGAGAGTTAAACAGACACTATCATATTTTCCATTGTATAAAAGACTCCAGAGTTATGCAGTAAAGCAAATGTTTTACTATTGTGCTGTATACAGTGACCTACAAATTTCTCTTCTTTTTGTTCAGCAATATATTCCAGCTGAAATGCATTCTTTTATAACATAGTTTCAGAATCATATGCTTAGGTTTCATTTACAAAATAGCAAAATCTGAGTAAATGGAAAATTTTCAGTTGTGGGCAAAAATGAAAGTAAAATGCAGTTAAACTTTAATTCTCTTATATTGAAAATAAAGACACAAATCATGGAAAAATGTGAGATTATAATAAAGTCACTTCGATGCTTTACTTTAAAGCTATTTCCAGAAATGTTTTAATCTTACAAAAGCAAAAGTGTTTTCCATGTAGAAATGAAAGTAGACAATGGTCACTTATCATAGGGTAAGTGATAAGAACATATTTTTTTTTCATATATTGCTGTTTTCAATTCTGAAAAGGAGAAAATTATTTCTGTAATTCGGAATTCTTAGTTTTACTCTGGAGAACTAATTAGGAGATACTTCCTCACAGGTCTCATGAAGCAATACATGTTCAATCTCTGAATTCAGAGCAATTTAAGAGTCTTAAGGATGTCTTTTATGTATGTGCATTTCTCAGCATTGTGCCTTTCTCTAAGGTACTATTAAGTCATCTATTCAACATATTTTCACCAAACATTTACTCTATGTTATACACTGCGAGATGCTCCAATCAGTTGAGTGTTATCCGCAGAACACCTAGTGAAGAATGTCCATATCAGACAACAGTGGCACTGAAGCCAGCTCGTGCAGCAGCGTCACTCTCACATTGTCTAGGCCCCGAGCACGCTGGCGTGGAATTCTGTAATGTCTCTTTAGAGTTTAATAGCAGTAGTGCTTGCAAAGAAATCATGTTACTATCATACCCAACAAATTCTAACCACATTAAAGTGGCTTAATGGGGTTATTTCCTTTCTATCTAAACAAGGTTAGATGCTGTGGGGGATGCAAAGATGAACTCACACAAACCTCTTCTCTTGGTCATATGTATGCCTGGTGGAACGCATGCCAATAAGAAAAAGAAATTGTAATGTTGTGGGTGTTTTTTCTCCATTTGTAAAAAATAGATTATAGAAACATAGAGGGGAAGTCTTCTCTTAATGAGAGAGGATGGTTGACAACAAAGTTCTACAGAAGTGGACCTTAAAAGATGAATAAGAGATCACCTGATAGAGCGAGAGAGGAAAACCATTTTAGACAGAATGAGTGAAGTTGATAAAGGCAGAGAGATAAGACAACAAAGGCTGCTTATGGGAAACATAATCACACTAATGCTAGATATTGTGCCTGAGTGGAGAAAGCCATAAGAGATATTCACAAGTCCACTGAATATAAATTAAATATGTAATAGTTGTATGGTGCCATCAAGCAGAAAGTATGTGAAAAAGAAAATGCAAGATTCTTTAAGGTCTTCAGGCTTTTGTGGGAATGAATTTATCTACCTTAAGAGCCAAAGAAATACAAAATCCAATCAAACGAATAGAAGGAGGCTCAAGTTTGCAGTCTCTTCTTATTATAAGGGAGAATTAGGTAATATAGAATTTGAATTGAAATTAGATTATGTCATCACCTCGATCTCTGGGTTCCGTCTCAAATTATGGGGTCCATGAAATAGCAACTGTGTGTCAGGTGGATACACACCCCTTAGGGTGTGTACCAGGGTTGATCTTTATATATCATCAGCACTGAGTACAAAAATTCAGTCGCAGAGTTGCGGAAACTTTCGGTCATTTAGTAAAGCGCAGGAACCGAGGAGGGAAACTCGGGACATTTGCATGAATTGCTGCATGAAAAAATGGCTCCCAAGTTTAGCAGCTGAAGATAACCTTTAGTATTTCATGCAATTTCTAAGGGCAGGAAACTGGGGGTAGTTAGGTGGGTGGCTGTGGCTCAAAGACTCTCGTGAGGTCACAGCCACGCTGCTGGCCGGGACTCAGTCATCCAGAGGCCCACCTGGTCCTGGACAGTCAGCCTCCTGCTCCGTCACAGTGTTCTGGCGGGACTCGGCTCCTCCCTGGCTGCTAGCTGAAGGGTCTCAGTTCCCCACCACATGGGCCTTTCCACAGGCTGTTTCCTCTTCGCAGAATAGCCGGCTTCCCCCAGTGGGCGATCCACGAGGGGGAGTGATCAGGGAGGAGCCTGCTGTGTCTTTTACGACGTAATCTTGAGGGGGACACGCCGGCATTTCTTCTGTGTCCTTTTGATCCTAAAGATCAACCCTGGTACAATGTACAAGGAGATAATAAATCTGAGACCACTTACACGGAAAGTCACTTCAAAAAATTGTTTCTGATGACATAATTATTTTCTTTGTATGTACTCATTTTTAGACCTAAGGAGATTTGGAATTAAGGGCAGAATTATTAAAATAATCAAACCATAATATTTATATTTATATTTGTGTATTTTATGTAGAGTTTAACTATTTTTAATGTGTAGGCAATTTTGGCTAATTAATGTAAGTTATCCTTGTAGTTTCAATTAAAATGTATAATTGACTAACTGATACAGATTTGTGATTTTAAATAGAAATCTTAACAAGTGTAAATGTTATATTGGATCACTTAAGAATAAAGACATGAATAAATTTTATTAAACTTATGAAAAGTGTTCTATTCTTAATATATTTAAAAAGAGATTGCATATGAAAATTTCTAAGTACAGTTTAACAAATTTGAATGTCTGATTTGTAAATAGGATTAAGCATCTCACAAAGTCCACTAAAAGTGGTTGTTAAATTTATTAGATCTTATACTCCATGGCATAATTGTGGGGATTTGAGTAAGGTGATATACACTGTATACGGCACACAGGGTTTAGAGTAGGCAATCATCAAACCGTAATTATTTCCTTCTTTTTCTAGCATATGAGTGAGCGTCTACTTGGTTCTTAACAGATATTTGTTAAGATGAATTATGTCTCAGCATTTTACCATTTAATACTAACCTGTCATTAATTCACTTCTTTCAGAGAAAATAGAAGGAGATCAAGAAAGATAAGTGATGTTCATGATCGTAAGTGCAATTCTGAACAGGAGCTCAGCTCCCTCCTTCCATGTCAGCACAGTCATCCCGGGTGGGCAGGATGTCAAAGGCCTGGTAACAACAGGATTCATTTTACTGTGGGACTGGGAAGGTGTCACCGGGAGAAGCATACATGTCTCCTGGCTACTGACAGTGAAAACAAGAACGGAAAAGAGGGGCCAGTAGGAAACCCATGGAGGATTTTGATAGCAGAGGGACATGGAGGGGAGGAACCGGTTCCTCCCGACCTGGAAATGCTAACACGGTATTCTTTTTCTCTGAAGGAAGCTATGGAGACATGGAGTCATAAATGTGGGTGAGCAAGACTATGCAAAATTGCCTGACAAACACAGGACAGTTGTGAACACCCTGAAGGACTCAAGATTATCATAGAGGAACGGTGAGAAGAAATATTCTTACCAGAGGCAGTATGGGGGTCCGAGGCATTTAGCTGAAACATTGAAAAACAGGTGTTAACATATTTTATAATCTGATCAGGGAACACCATATTTAAATGAGCTCTTTTCCAACCACACACCCTTCTGTATTCTGTATCATCACACTAACTCCTCCCCAAACCAACACTATACACTGTCAGGAGAAGCACAGGGCCTCCTCCTGGGTGAGGCTGATAGCCCATCTTCCCACTCCAAGCCTTCCTGCACATGAAGTTCTTTATTGCTCATCTAGAAATTTCCTTAATGCTAGATGCTAAAAGAAATAATGTCCTCTTCCTACATTATACCAGAAAATACAGAGTGTACCTTTAGGGAGAGTTGTAGGTAAGAATGGGACAAAAGAACATCTTTTCTCTGCTCTTTTAGCAGAAAATAATTTCTGATACACAGAAGGAAAATGCAAGCCCATGAAGCTTCCATTAAGTGATAAATTCTTTGAAAAGTACAAGATTTTTCTTGCTTTATAAATCAGTGTCCTAGTGTCTGTACTTTCATTGCTGGCTAAAATATGCTGCCACTTCATACACTGGAGATACACTCCTTACAACCAGCTACTTTTCATAAGAAATCATTAAAATTGCAATGTGAAAATCTGCTTTGATTACAGACATGCACATATTCCATGCTGCTCATATAAATGTCAGACATTTGACCAGTTTTTCTTGCCCAGAGAGTTGATATTAAGGAGCCATTAAGAAAACGTAAATCATGGATCATTACTCAATCAACAGTCAAAATATTTAAAAAGTACCTGTGTGTTAGATGCCATTAACACATGGCAAATGCCAGTTATAATGATCCCATTAAAGCAGAGGTGATGAACAGTTCATGAAGTCTGACTTTGTTGTTTCTGGAACTTCTGTTTATACCTATTTTTTTCTGGAAAAAAAACGGTCGAAGGCCTGATGTGCCTGGGAGCTATGCTGCTTTTCTCCACAAGGTTTCTTTGATTCCTGCTCCAGGGGTTACAGTTTTCTATTCAGACACTACAGACAGAAAAGGTCATCTCGCAAACACTGTGAAGAGGCCATAGATTCTCTGCCTTCTTAAACCAGAGGTGGAAAATGAACAAGAAATCTTTTTGAGAGCCTTTCAGGGTTCCTCCTGTATCTCCTTCATCACCTTCGCTGTTCTGGTGGCAAACATTTCCTATTCCACTCTCAGTGGCACCACTGCATCTTCAGGATCTTGTCTTGGGGATGGAGCTACTGTGCAATGTTAAAAGGAGTCAATCAAGGTGGCTTTTTAAAGCTACCTCCTCCGGCAGGGGCTCTTTCTTTAGCGCTCTCAGCATTGTAACAAATCAAGACTCAAGCGTGGTTCACCTGGCTGACCGGTGGTGACACCTGGAACGCTAACACGCAGGCTTTCCCCAGCACCCAGCGTGTCGAGAACTGCTGGTGAGGATACCAGATCCCAGCAGACCTCAATAAACAGAAATTTTGCTTCTGGATGAAAAAGAGAAGAGCTAATACATTGTAAGCATGCTAACGGGGGGCCAAGACAGTATTTACCATTGCTTCGGCATGTATACTGAGAGACTCCTGAGAAAAGTGATTGGGCTCAAAGAGGCTGTGGTGGTTACAAAGGAACTGAAACCCTAGCCAGAAGGAAGGGAAGGCACCAGGGTGCATTTCCAAGAACTGTACATTTGGGAAATATGCAAGCAGTGTTTCAGTAGGTAAAACATTAGGGGGTGATGGAAAGACTCCAAGAGAAAAGAAAAAGGGGGAAAAAAAAGACTATAAGGAAAGTATAAAATAGGCAATCAGGAACATTTGGGAGACAGGATTGAATCAGCAACCAGACTTCAAAAACTCAAAAAATCTGCTCCTCACATTTTCTGATGTCTGGCGCACACATAGAAAAACATCATCTAGCACCATCTACATAATCTTTGATATGAATTAGGGACTAAAATTATTACTATAGCACAGTAGTAGATATTGACACAAAAGCAACAATGAATAAAAAAGTGTTTATATAATGCATTGATGAGTGAAATGAGAGAAGTTAATGGAATGAGACTTTCCTACTCCACAAAGAAAATCAGTGTGAGAAAATCAGAGCCTGAGAGGAACTCTGGAGTTACCTCGTTCAGCTGCGGGTCCAGACGTCACAACCACTGACTGCTGAAAAGACACTTCGATGACATTTACAGGATGCCCATAACAGGTTTACCCAACATCGTCATTAGAAAGTTGAATTTTGTTAGTTATATTAAATTTCTTTAGATAGGTAATCCCTACCGAACCCTTGAAGGAGAAATACAATTAAAAAATAAAATCTTCTCCCAACACAGAAATTCTCTCCACAAAGGTAGTATAGAGAGAAAACACTTTCATTACTGAATAAGCATTCACCTGGAATGTAATGTGCATCACTATATATGCTCGATTACTGCACATCACCTGGTCACCTCCTATAGCTGGCTGCCCCCTTCTCCCAACCCCTTTGTGGTTAGCAATAGTGGCATTTAAGGCAGTGGGTTGCACCATTTCGGGGAGTTACTCAGTATTTCTGGGTATTTCCCATGGATACAAGACGCACACATGTTATTAAATTTCAGTTTGTTTTTCTCCTGTGAATCTGTCTTTTATTACAGGGAGTCTCAGCCACGAGCCTAGAAAGGGAGGGGAAATTATTCTTCCTCCCCACAAACCCACTACATACAAGTTTTCTACATTGACAATAACTACTCTCAAGCGTTAAAAAGAAAGACACAGACTCACCACGGGGTCCAGGCCGACTCACCCAGAGCTTAATGCTTAACTTGACTGCAGTTTTAACATCCTCCAGAAATACAGTCAGACAAGGATTTTCTGGTCAGCATTGATAATGTCACATGGGCCCTTCTCCATCCCCCAAAGAAATCCACCTAATAAGACCCTTTTGTCCCCAAATGAATCGCTTAATAAAGCCAATTAGGACTTCAAATTTACTTGGATGAGTTGTTTTTAATGCAAGTAGAAGACTTGAAAACAGCATTTGTCATTCGTAGTTTTACCTGGTAAAACACCATCATTGCAGTTTTACCTAATTTTACCTAGTGGTTGGAGTGGCCATCTGTGTTAGCTAACTAGCTTCAACTAGAGGAACAAATTTCTCATTTCTTTACAACAGGAGATAATTTTGCAGGGTGACAAAGGTGTCCACTCTTCCACAGAAACTGGGAGATGGGGTGCTATCTCCTCAATGTTTCATTCAAAGATAGAGTTCCCAGGTGCTAGAGAAAGACATTCCTAATGAAAATCCATTCCAGGCATTGCTGACAAATGAACTATCTAGTCTTCAAAAAGATTTGTATACATTTCAAAGACAAGGGAAACTACTTACAGTTTTCTAAAGAAAATGTTCTAAGAAAAAACAGGAGAGGGAAATTTCCTTGTTTTCAACAGGGAAAATTAAGGCTTTTCTTTTTAACGGTATTTGTCCTCATACCCTCCTGTTTTGCACGGCCTTACTTTTCCGGTACTACCACCCTGAATCAGCACAGCCCTCCACCTGCTGGCCATTTCTCTCCAGTGGCCGGTTAAACTTGGAGTCCATGGATGGCAGTCAGAGGAGAGCCCATGGATGCCCTGAAATTGTTGCTGAATATGCTTTCTTTTAATGAATGGGTAAAGGATTCACAGCTTTCAGCATCTTTTTATTTTCAGGAAATCCTTCTGCATATTAGGTCATTGCTGTCTACTGCCTAACATATTTCTATTAGTATCACCTTCCTCAGAGCCTCCTAAAAGGGGAGACCCTCATTTTCCTGCCCTCCATGTATCAAGTCCAGCATTCCCCTGGATCCCTGTTGCCAATTTCCAGCCCATTTTTCTGCAAATCTCCTTAAATAACTTAATATTCCTCTGGTCTGCAAAGAAGTTAAATAATTTAAATGACTTATTCTTCTGGTCTCTGCTTAAGCTCTCCACTTTCCTCCACTTTCCTCCGCTCTCTCGGTCTCTCCCATTCTCCATAAAGTCCAGTTGTCTATGCTGGTCTAAGAATCAAATGGACATGAGAGAGAAAAGCAGAAGAAAAAAGGTTTAATTACATACATATGGGGAGGCAACAGACACAGATTCCAAAGACAGGAAGAATGAGGTATATATGTCATTCTGAACCAAGGAGAAAGGGGTAGGGGTCTGAGACTTCAAATGAAAAAGGATGTAATTCAGAGGAATATGAAAAGAGTAAATGCTTGGTAAACAAAACACTTGATGGGCCACAGGGAAACACTGGGGCACAGAGACAAACAGGCTTTGTCACATTCCTCCCTGTCATACCTAGTTTACATTACAATGTTGTTATCTATGGCAAGAGCTCTCCTCCTGGCACTTCCTTCATCTAAATTCATTTTATGCAGTTGTGGGGTTGGGGGAGGTCAAAGTTTCTTCCTAAGTCTTTTGTGCTTTGATAGTTTTCAACTCAAACAATCTGCATGTCACAGTGGCACATTTTGGGGCAGCCTGCCCTTGGTCCTTACATACTTAGTTCTGGCTACCTTTTCCAACTTTATTTCCACACCCTCCTTTCTCTTCTACTCTATTAGATTGTCTGAATATACCAATCATTTTGCTTCTCTGTTGCACCAGGAGGTGGGGGTTCCCCATCCTGGGCAAGTTCACCATGAATTCAAAGGGACTGAATGAAGACAAGAGCAAGCTGGGGGCTAAAAGGGGTTCATACCATGTTTATTCTCATGGCGGTCACCTGGCTATGTACACACGGCCCATTCCAACGCACTCCCTAGGCCAGCTACAGGTTCTGCTCCCCGGCGCTGCCTCCTGCTGGTGGCTCAGTCTTCCTGCTACTTCTTTTTCGCAGCACTGAGCCTACCTAGCTTCTTTCCCTTGATTTCTCTTTCCACCCCCTAAGCTCTCTGCTTCTGGCTCTGCTCTCTCTGGTCTCTCCGGTTCTCCACTTCCCTTACCCTTACACCAGGAGCAACTCTGTGGGCAGGTCTCTATGGTGATGGGCAGACTCCAGAGCAATTACGGACCAGGCACTGAGGAGAAGACACAATGGGTGTTTCCCCTTCCCCCTCCCTTAGGCTGGTACTCCTGTGACTGACCAGCTGCTCTGTCCCCTGTAAACATCCTACTGCCCATAGATATGCAAACAAGCTCTCTAAGTACACAATGGGCGGTATCAAGATCAGGTGAGTGTCCTGGTCAGAAATTTCCATTTTCTCTACATTTCCCTTTATTTATTATATGCTTTGTGAATAGAACATCCCTGCTTTTCAATCTCTTTAATGTGATTTTTTTTTTTTCATTTAAAAAATTCCCTCTCCCACCGGCCCGGTTGGGCCAATGGCACTTAATGTATATCTGGATGGTCACATCTTCCATCTGGTCTCTTTTTCTTCCCGTTCCAAAGTATCATCCAAATACCTACTAGGGATACACCAAACATTGCTTAAATCTTATTATATAAATAATGCTCTTTTACAATTCAGTGCTAACCTATTTTTCCAGCAATATCCATTTTATGTATGTAAATCATTTTTGGTCAAATTCATTTCCTCATTGTTCCAGATCCTATCTCCCACTCCTACTTGGCTAACAATTCCTGATTCCATATTTCTAAATCTAAAACATAATTAAAAGGTTGACTCGTCTCACCTCTTCCCTTAAACCTTTCCTGGCCACTGTAACTTGATTTATCCTTTCTGTGACTTACAGCTCAGTAAGTCTTGCACCTCACACTTTGTTCTTGTGTAGTTTGTATGTGCGTAATTACCTTTACTGATGAATACATTTCACATTTTATGAAAAGCATAGTTTATTATAGATGTTTATGTTGGTCATTATTTGTCTACTTATTCTATTATCTTATATGTTATATCATTAACTAAGAGAAGTAAAGATATGCATGGCTCATTTAGGGAGGTCAGTTTGGAAAACACTTTGTCAGATAAGCTTCAGAGCTGCCAGTCAGGCAGAAGGCAAAGAGCTTCTGACAGAAGCTGTGGAGAGAAATGGCAGTGTTAACTAGCCCTCTGAAAATAGCATGTTACTCTTTGCAAAGTAGAACTCATTTTGAAATGAATGGGCTAGTTTTAATTTAGAAGTAAAATAATATTACTCTACTTAAGGGATATTCATTGAGTAAATATGGCCTCTTGGACTTCTATTATTTTAGAAAGTCATGGAACTTGAATGGTTAAATATCACTATATAAACATGCTATTTATCCTCATCTGGTTTTGTTTTTCCTCAAAAATTCATATGATCAGCTCATTACTCCATAAAAATTTTACACGTTTTCTCTCATCTCAAAAGCATCCAAGTTTGTTTTCATACCCTACTGACTCCATCTCTGACTTCCCTCCTGTCTCAAAAGAAGAGTTCCTCTCCTTCCCTCAGTTAGTTCGAACTTTGGTTCCATTTCTCATTGGTCTCTTCCCCAATCTTTTATCATTAGCAGATAAAACTATTCTCACTTAGCATCTGATTTTCCTTCTATTGAAGACAAACATGCAAACCAAAAAAAGCATTAAAGTACTTTTCTTTCAGTCTCTCTTTCTCACCAAAAGTCTCAGAAGTTGATAGCATATCCATCACCTGAAACAGAATCTGTATCTTAGCACAGTTGCTGACCGTCTATGTGACTTTGAACAGACTGTGTAACCTACCTGAGTTTCAGTTTTCTTATTTAAAAATGAAATCATCCTTACCTCACAGAATGTTGTGACCTAAAAAAAGAAGGAATACCCTAGTCAATATTTATCTCTTGGCAAATGAATCTAAAATATTTCTAGGCAAAATCTCTTTAACTTAGTCTTGCAGTTCAACAATCTACTTCTCAAAGCTTCAGAATTTCCTTTTTTTCCCCATTTCATGCAAAGATCCATTGTTCTTACAGCCATTTCAGAATCTTCTTTTCCCTTTTCCCTGTCCTCTAGCATATGATTAGTCATCATGCCTGAGTGATTCCCTTTCTTTTTTCAGACCTGATTTGACTCTTGCCTAAACTATAACAACAGTTCCTAAAAGTTTTTGTTCACTCTTTCAACAGGCCTTTCTTCCAGTCTGCCTCTATTTCTAGTTGCCTTTTGTACATTATATAAATCTCTCCCTTGAAATCTTCCAGTTGCTTCCTAATGGCAACCAAAACAAATCAATATTTATCATTCCTTCAATATGATCCGGCGTTCAAGCTCCAGCCAAACTGATCCATTTACCGTCCTTTGGATATATCTCGTCTTTGAGTGTCTGGGCCTTTGGTATAGCCCCTACCTCCCTCTGGATATCTTCCTTATCCATCCTACTGTGGAAACGCAGCTACATTCTGGCTTTAGCATCCTCTTCTCTGTAGTCAGAAATGATCTTGGTTCTTTCCTGAATACACTGATATTGTGTTTTATCCCGTTGGTGGCCTACCTTCTCAGACAGTCCCATGGATTAAATATCAAATATGCTCTCCAAACACACACACCCATAAAAGGATTACAAAAGAGATTATTTACTTACTTCTATTTACTCAGTGTTCTTTGCAGCAGATAATCAGTGAAGATTTCCCAATGGACAAATATTGAAGATAAGCATAAAATTTACTGCTCAATGGTAGCAGAAATACAGATAGATACATAGACAGAAATAAAGATATAAACATGAAGATAGATTTGCCAGTTAACTAATATTAATCTATATAAACACATTCTCTTGAGTAAGCATAAGGCCTCACAATGATCTGCCTTTGAGAACCCAGCTGTCAGGAGATGTCCCTGACCAGGGTATAGATCATAAGTTATTTAAGTGGAAAGATATTTTATGGATGTTATTATTGAACCCACTCATTCCATAGATGAAGAAACAGATGCCCTGAGGTATGAAAGGACTTCTCAGTCTGCTGCTCTGTATTTATGACCAGGTAAGCATTTCTATTTATTCTGTGCCTAAACTTTTGTAGGCTAGGACCTGTTAATTAAGTAAGTAGGTAGGTAGTTCAAGAATATTTTAGCTATTTCTCTTGAAATGATTTCTTGATTAATTTTTTAACTGATAACATGCAATTCCCTAGAAATGGCCGTAACTGCCTTGGTCTCATCTAAAGGAAAGGAATGATTTGGAACCCAGCTATAGGACTTTTGTGGGGTAAATATAGAACAAAATGTATGGAGGGGCACAGCCGGTCTTCTATGTGGCAACAGTCCCCAACATGAAGGTCTCCCAAGTATTTAGGAAGGAAAGATCTTTCAAGATGAGGTAAAGGATTTAAGAAGCCCCCCAGTTGAAAGGAACAGACACGAACCAAGAGAGACAGAGAGTCACAACTCCAATGCACCAGAGCTGGGAGGGGAGGTAGGGCCCCCATGCCCCACAGCAACCTGGCTTCAGGCATCCAAGGAAATAAGTAAGAATCTGTGTTACAATAGCCTGTGGGAGATGAGGTACAGACATGGGAGCTAGTGATGTCATTGACCAGAAAACTATGCAATTAATAGATGACAAATATAAATTAAAACAGTGGGAATGCAAGCAACAGAACTTTTCTAGATCTGCTTGTCAGTGGGGCTCGGGACCCAAAGTGTTTCCCTTTACTTGGCTATCCCGAGACCAAGTAAAAAATGGGGCAGCTGATTCAAGGATAGTACAGGCCGAATCCAAGAGAAGTCATACTCACTCTCTAAACCCCCTTGGTAAGTTACTGTAAGAAATACCTAAGTTGATAGAAGATGACTTGAGAATGATTAATATGAAATAGTTCCACTTGAATCATTAATCATGTATAAAAGATATCATAAAAATAATTCAGTAATGTATGCGTGGATATTTGAAATCTTAAAACTCAAAATCAAAATGTAAAAATAAGTTATTGTAAGATGTATTAAATATAAGTGGATGCTCTAGGTATAAGCATTTAGCCTTTACCATATGTTTTAATAATGTAGATTTATTGGTTAATATAATTTCAAATTTTATTTATAAAGGAAGTACTTCTTAATATGGTTCATAAAAAAATCCTGTAAGAAATGGTGGCCTGGAGTAGCTAACAATAAATATGGGATAACTAGTTTATGGTAATAGCAAAACAAAGGAATTGTAATAAAATTGGTAGCTAGAGTCACCATCAGCAGAGGTGAAATTCACCATTACAATGATTTTATTAGTTATTTATCTATTTCAATGTCAGGAATACTACCTCCCAAATATTAGTCACTTAATAAATATTTTTGATTAAATGAATTATAAATTTTGTCTTATTAGAATATTTGGCTTATTTTGGCCTTGGGAATCAGAAAGACATAAGTTTCAGTTCCAGAAGCACCCCTTGCCATCTACTTGTCTCCTAGGACATTACTAGCTAACTTTCCTAAGATTCTAGATGAAATTTACTAAGACCTACTTCATTGGTTGTTTTGAGGAGTTAATGATGTAAGATACGTCATTGTTAACTTACTCCCTGACATGGAATTCCCTAGTACTGTTCTGTTTGAGTTGGAGAGGTTAAATGAAGAAAACAGAGATGTCTATTTCATCATTAAGCAACAGCCACTAAAAACATTTTCTGAACACAATTAGATTATGATGCTGTATAACACTGAGAAAACCTTTTTAGTCTTTGGGGAGTAATTTTATTTAAAACCTTTCTTTAGTTCAAAAACAAAAGGGTTTCTCTGACCAGATGCCCTCATCAAGGCAAAAGCATCGCCGTCTCATCAGGCAGTCGCCCTGATTGTTCTAAGTGCGAGTCCTCCTGGAGAACTCGAAGGTTTGCTCACTGAACCGCAAAACTAAAGTGCCATGGAAGAAGAAATCCAGAATAGCCACAATGCCAAAATATGTATCACACAATACTGAAAACTTCAAAATTACTGTATTTACAAAAGGGTTTAACAGATGAAATAAATGAAAGTTTTATGGTCTAAGAAAAGAAACAATTCTAGTTAACTAGCACATTTCTACTGTTCTAACCCTTTTAATGGGTGCAGAGGGAATTGGCACTTACTGAAGTAGATCAGTGAAATGATAATTTGTCTTTGAATAGAGTACTTTTATCCCATTAATTTCTGCCATTATGGTGGGAGATAAGATGTAAGCCGATGACTAACTGAAAGTTAAGGTCCAAAAAAAAAGGAAAAGAAACAAAAGAATAGTTTATGTCACATTATACTGTAGGTATGACAAAATGAATCTCACATGACCATTTGTTACAGTCATTTAATGTCAATTACATGCACTTAATTTACTTGATTTGTCTTTATGGTTATTACAAGTCAGTCCCTTCAAAAGCTACATTTTATTGTTTTTTCACAGTTAACAGAAGAGATCTAGAGCAGAGACAATAGAGAAAAAACAAATAGGTTAAAAGATTAAAAGAATAAGTAGATAATTTTAAACCCTTGAATTGGAAATAAATGTCTTAAAATTATAATATTTCCTCTTATATGTTTCATAGGTTTGGTGCTAAAGAGCAAAATTAATGTCCTCTGAAAAACAATGACAAAGGAAAAAATACCCACATAATATTTTGGCTACATGGCATTTTAAAATTCAAAATATATTTGCTAAAGGTAAATTAGTAATGAGTAAGTTACTAATCAGGGAGATTATTAGGTACATTTTGGAAACTTTTATTTTATTATTTTGTTTATTACAAAATCAATTTTATTTAATAAAAATATTATTATGAAGAAGACCCATAGACCAATGGAACAGACTAGAGACCCCTGATATAAACTCAACCATATATGGTCAGTTAATATGTGATAAAGGAGCCATGGATATAAAATGGGGAAATGACAGCCTCTTCAACAGCTGGTGTTGGCAAAACTGGACAGCTGCATGTAAGAGAATAAAACTGGATTATTGTCTAACCCCATACACAAAAGTAAGCTCAAAATGGATCAAAGACCTGAATGTAAGTCATGAAACCATAAAACTCTTAGAAGACAACATAGGCAAAATCTCCTGAATATAAACATGAGCAACTTTTTCCTGAACATATCTCCCTGGGCAAGGGAAGCAAAAGCAAAAATGAACAAGTGGGACTATATCAAACTAAAAAGCTTCTGTACAGCAAAGGACACCATCAATAGAACAACAAGACATCCTACAGTATGGGAGAATATATTTGTAAATGACATATCTGATAAGGGTTTAACATCCAAAATATATAAAGAACTCACATGCCTCAACACCCAAAAAGCAAATAACCCTAATAAAAAGTGGGCAGAGGATATGAACAGACAATTCTCCAAAGAAGAAATTCAGATGGCCAACAGACACATGAAAAAATGCTCCACATTGCGAATTATCAGGGAAATGCAAATTAAAACCACAATGAGATATTACTTTACACCAGTTAGGATGGCCAACATAGAAAAGACTAGGAACAACAAATGCTGGCGAGGATGTGGAGAAAGGGGAACCCTCCTACACTGCTGGTGGGAATGTAAACTAGTTCAACCATTGTGGAAAGCAGTATGGAGGTTCCTCAAAAAACTCAAAATAGAAATACCATTTGACCCAGGGTATTCCACTCCTAGGAATTTACCCTAAAAATGCGAACCCCAGTTCAAAAAAAACATATGCACCCCTATGTTTATCGCAGCACTATTTACAATAGCCAAGAAATGGAAGCAACATAAGTGTCCATCAGTAGATGAATGGATAAAGAAGATGTGGTACATATACACAATGAAATATTATTCAGCCATAAGAAGAAAACAAATCCTACCATTTGCAACAACATGGATGGAGCTAGAGGGTATTATGCTCAGTGAAATAAGCCAAGCGGAGAAAGACAAGTACCAAATGATTTCACTCATTTGTGGAGCATAAGAACAAAGCAAAACTTGAAGGAACAAAACAGCAGCAGACTCACAGAACCCAAGAATGGACTAACAGTTACCAAAGGGAAAGGGACTGGGGAGGGTGGGTGGGAAGGGACACATAAGGGGAATAAGGGGCATTACAGTTAGCACATATAACACTGGGGTGGGCACGGGGAAGGCAGTATAGCACAGAGAAGACAAGTAGTGACTCTATACCATCTTACTACGCTGATGGACAGTGACTGTAATGGGGTTGGTGGGGGGGACTTGATAATAGGGGGGAATCTAGTAACCACAGTGTTGCTCATGTGACTGTATATTAATGATACCAAAAAAATATTATGAGATATTTCATCATATAGAAAGCATAAACTAATACAACTGCACACATATGCACTTGCCATCCTAAGATATACTTTGCCAAAACACATTTTCTTCTGTTCTACACACAGGTAGCCACTATCATTAATTTGCTGTTTATCACTATCATGAATTTCTTTATACAGTCATATGTACAGTTACTTCTTCTCACTTTATTTTCACTCATTATGTGTTCTTTTCTAACTTCATATGTGGGATGCTTGCTTCATTAATTTTCAGACTTTATTCTTTCCTTATAAAAATTTTTAAAAGCAAATTTTTCTCTACTAACACTTTAGATGGATCTCTGAGGTTTTGACATCTAATTTCTGATTGTCATTCAGTTCCAAAAATGTTCCCTTTCCAATGATAATTTATTTGATTTGGTGCTATTTAGAAGACATTTGTTTGAAGTATCTTTTAAAATTGATTCCTAACTTTATTAACACTAATACCTTGCTTATACTAAACCAAATCTTTGAAAATTTTTGAGATTTTATTTACGGCCTAGTACATGGTCAATTTTTGTAAATGCCCCATGGGTACATTTAAAGAATGTGTCCACTGACTTCTAGCAAAAAGTGCCCAATATCTGTAAATAGCCACTTTGGTTTGAAAAGTTTGCAGTATACTAGAATTTCATTTCATATAATTCTGCTGAAGTACAGCAAAGGCACTTATAAGGATAAATGTACAAGGTATTCATAGCAGCCTTATTGAAAAAAATTAATGTCAATAGGAGATTTGTTAGTAAATTGTGGATATATGTGAAAAAAAAACCACTGTTCATTTAAAAAAAATGAGATGACTTCTTAGGTATAAACATGAAGGAGCAGATATTATATATTTTTGGGTCTTGGAAAACCAGGGAGTGAATGACTTTTTCCAAAAGCAATCAGCACCTATCAGTAGAATACAGGAAGCTGTGTTTTGGCATACCCAACTTGAGAAATCACTGTATCTTCAAAATTAAATTTAGTGATTCATAGTTGAGAAAAACCTGATTGTTGATTTGAATTTTGGCATCTATATATTGAAAATAAAATGTGATGGATTAATAAGAAATGGAGCTCAAATACCAAGAGAGATACAGATTGTTTTGATATTAATTAGCATTGCCATGTTGAAAGCTTACCCATGTGTGAATCTTGTTAGGCTCCAAGTTCATTAATCACTTATATTTAGTGAGTCTCCTAAGAGATGCTGCCATATGTTAAATAAATATGTAAAATTTTAAAGTAATAATTTTCTCAAAATTGAGCTCAATTCATCCTTCCGGGACCTGTGAACAACACTCAGGTATGATCAGAATTCCCACAGTTAAGTAGAAGCAGCCCTACTGTGTTTTGCATGAGCTACAAAGAGAATGTGCTCTGTGTTTCTCCAGGGATTACTGCCATCTTTATTATTTGAAGGAGAATCAGATACAACATATTCTGATTGCTGACGCCTTTGCTCACAATTCAGTCATTTACAGTAATTATAGTCTAGCCATCTACTCCTAAAATGCAAATCCCCCTAAGAAGTAGGTAAATGAAGCTTCTCACATCTAAAAGGATATGTCCTTAAAGTGGAATTTACAGGCCCTCTTCTCCAGAAGCCCCTCAAAAAAGCCATCAAACTCCTGAAAAATGCCAAAGGTTGTGTTCAGGAGACAGTGTCTACACCACCAATAAACAGAAAGCCCCAAGGTGTGGAAAGATGAAAAAGCACCAACTTGGGAGGGAGTTCTATTAAACAGCTTTCTGTGAGTAGCCTTATTTCAGTGCTATATAAAGGATTCTTCACGTTTTTTTTCCCCACTGTGCTCACAATGTAATGTACACAGCAACATACTGCATTGTATTTTTGTCTCATAATTTACCCAACATCTCCCTTATTTTCACTTAGTGTCTTTTGTTATTTCCCTCTTGTAGATATTTTTTTATTATACGTATTTCGTGCCTCCATTTTGGTACAATTCCCAAGAGTTGATTAAGTCTAAACAGAGCTTTTCTGTACCTCAGCTATCACTAACCTGCTTTTTAAACAAAATCTTTATTTTAATAAAAGAAGAACTATTTTATACACTGTACATATCTGACCTTCTTTCCAGAATCCATTTTGGTGAAACAGCTTGCTGATGACCTATCTAGACATCATTAGGGGTGTTCCCTTGGGTTTCAGGCGCACTGCCAAGTGAGGAACTTACCTGGCTTTAGAGGGCTAGCTTGGCCAATTTAGCTCCATTTCAGGAAAAGCAGACATTAAAAAATCCACAATCAATGGAAGAGAGTGCTGCTATAATGCTTCTAAGCCCACAGGGCTCCTGGGAAAGGACGGCACAATTGCCTATAACAGAAGTGCCTTCATTACCCTTGCTTCTGCTGGGCCGCAGGAGGTTTTCAGTATAGGATTGGGATACACTGTGATAGAAGCCAGTATCAAACTCTGCCATGGACGGCTTTGAATATCCTACAGATGTGAAAAGTCACAACAGGCACAGGTCAGGATTGTGCGGCAAACAGGACCCAATACATGTGGAAATAATAAGACAGCAAACAGCACTTGCTAAGTAATATGCAATAGTCCTGAGCTGCACATAGGAGCAAAATATGGCTCCTGTGCGGTAGAGGAAGAAATAAAATGAACATAACTAACACCAGAGGAAATCTGGTATAATCACAAGTGCTCTAGACGAAGGAATTTCCAAATATTCACAGAAGGTACTAATGGAAATTATTTTTAAGCAGTATAAAATTGTTATCATTACAATGGAGTTTGAATTTATTGCTTGCTGGGCAGCAGCGATAACCTGATCTTCCTAAAGGGTACCTTGGTTATACGGCACCACCAGAATGGCTGCAGGACGTGGATTTTAATAGAAACATTGCAGCCATCCAAATATATAGCATACTAATTGTGTATGCCAGCATTTCTCTCTTCACTTTCCTTTAAGGTGTCTAGAAAAAGAAAGTGGATCCTTTTCATAAGAAATCTAGTTAGACTAAATTACATCCAGTTAGACTAAACATAATAAAATGCCTATTCCTACTAGACAATGTACTTTTTTAGAGCAGAGTCTATATTTTACTGTATACGAGTACTGTATGACCTAGAACAGTAACTGACAATGTTGGTGTTCAGTGTCTGAATTAATGAATGAATCCTTCATTACGAGTCTGGGTATGATAGCTGCCTCTAAGCTGGACCCTGGGGTGGTGAGTGAGCACACAGGCCCTTTAAGAGGTATTTTTCAGACCACTACCACCTTGTGGTCTTGGGGTACAAGCCCCATTTGTTTTCAAAATTGGGTGTTTTTGCCTAAATAACCAATAGATCAAAAACGAAATTTAAGGGGAAATAAAAAAGTTTGAGTTAAACAAAAAATGGGATAAAGAAATAGCAGTTTTAAGAGGAAAGTTCACTGCAGTAAATGTCTACATTAAAAAGCAAGAGAGATCCCATATAAACAGCCTAAGTATGCACGTTAAGCAACTAGAAAAAGAAGAAAAATGGAGCCCAAGGCTAGCAGAAGAAATCATATGAAATAGAGAACAGAAACACAATAGAAAAGATTATCCAAACTAAGAGTTGGTTCTTTGAAGTGAACAACAAAATGGACAAATTCTCAACTAGACTAACCAAAGAGAAAGAATCAGGACCAAATTAACAAAATTATAAATGAAACAGGTGACATTACAACTGATACTACAGAAATTCAAAGGATCATAAGAGGCTACTACAGACAACTACACACCAACAAATTGGACAATCTAGAAGAAATGGATAAATTCTTAGAAACACATAACTTACCAAGATGGAATCAGGAAGAAATAGAAAATCTATACAGACCAATTACTCATAAGGAGATTGAACAAGGTTATTGAAAACCTCCTAACAAAGCCCAGGGCCAGTTGGCTTCACACCAAACATTTGAAGAAGAGTTAACACCAACCCTTCTCAAACTCTTCCAAAATATCAAAGAGAAGGGAACACTCCCAAACTCTTTTTACAAGGCCAGAATTATCCTGATACCAAAATCAGGAAAAGATACTACTACAAAATAAAATAGGCCAATGTCTCTGATGAATATAGACATAAAAATTCTCAGTAAAATACTAGCAACTGAACAGCGATATAGTAAAAGGATCGTACACCATGATTAAGTGGGATTTATGCCTAGGATACAAGGATAATTCAACACATACAAATCAATAATGTGATACAGCATATTAATAGAATGAAAAATCAAGAATCATATGATTATTTCAATAGATGCAGAAAAAGCACATTACAAAATTTAACATCCAATCATGATAAACAACTCTAACAAATTAAGCATAGAAGGAACATATCTCAACATTATAAAGACCTATATGACAAGCCCACAAATAACAGCATACTCAATGGTAAGAAGTTGAAAGCTTTCTTCTAAGATCGGAAACAAGGCAAGGTGCCCATTCTCACCAGTCCTATTCCACAGGTGAAATAAGTGAGAGAGAAAAACAAACACTAAGATTTCACTTACATGAAATAGAAAAAGACACCAAACTTGTGGTTCACAAGGCACAGGATGGGAGGAGGGGAAGTTTGAGGAAGGTAGTCAGAAGGTACAAACTTCTAGTTATCAGATAAATAAGGACTAGGGATGTAATGCCCAACATGATGGCTACAGCTAACATTGTCATGTGATATTTAGGAAAGTTGAGAGTAAATCCTATTCTAATCACAAGGAGAGATTTTGTTGTTGTTGTTCTTTCTTTTGTATCTATACAAGAAGATGGATGTTAGCTGAATCTACTGTGGTAATAATTTCTCAATATGTATAAATCAAACCATCATGCCCTATATCTTAAATTTGTATACTGATATATGTCAGTTATTTTTCAATAAAACTATGGAAAAATTTACATGTTTTGGGTGTTCATTTCTCAAATGAAAGTCTTAAATTTGAAGTGCCTTATGTGGAAGTTTGAACTCTTCACCCTTCAGGTTGAAGCTCCAGGTTTTGAAGGCCCTCCTAGTTTTTGGTCACTGCACCAGGGGTGAAGTTTATAGTGAGACTGTGTTCCAGCCTCTGCTTTAATTGTGTCCCAGTACCTGCTTTGATGTGGCTTTCTTTCCATTTGCTTGATGTACAGCCATCACTCAGCTAGGCTTCAGGTTTTTTAAGGTGAAATTGTTCCATGTATTGTAGACTCAGTGTATCCATGGGAAGAGGTAATTCAAGATCTTTTTATATTGTCATCTCGAACCAGGACCAAAATCCCTGATGAACAAAGATGCAAAAATCCTCAACAAAATATTAGCAGATCAAATTATACAATAAATTAAAATGATCAAGTGGGATTTATTCCAGTAATGTAAGGATGGCTTGAAACCTGCAAATCGATGTGATACACTACAAAATGAAAGATAAAAATCTTATGATCATCTTATTATATGCAGAAAAAGCATTTAATAAAATTTAACATCCATTTATGATAAAAATTTTCAAAAGAGTGGAGATAGGAGAACATGCCTCTAATAATAAAGGCCATATATGATAAGCTCAGAGGCTAACATCATACTCAATGGTGAAAAGCTGAAAAATTTTCCTCTAAGATCAGGAACAAGTCAAGGATGCCCACTTACCAACTTTTATTCACCACAGTATTGCAAGTCCTAGCCAGAGCAGTTGGGCAAGAAAAAGAATAAAAGGCTTCCAAATCAGAAAAGAAGAAGTAAAACTATCACTATTTGCAGATGATATAAGCAATGAGCTACAATGAAAAGACATAGAGAAAACTTAAATACACATTAGTAAGAGAAAGAAGCTAATCTGAAAGGGCGGCATACTGTAAGATTCCAATCACATTACATTCTGGAAAAGGAAAAACTATGGAGACAATAAAATGATCAGTGGTTGCCAGGTATTTAGTGTGACAGGACGGATGAACAGGCAGATCAGAGAGGACTTTCAGGGAAGCAAAACTACTCTTTATGATATTATAATGGTAGGTACATGTCATTTTATTTTTGTCCCAACCCAAAGAACATACAAAACCAAGAATGAAATCTAATGCAACCTATGGACTCTGGGCATTAATGATGTGTCAAAATAGGTATGTCAATTCTCTTTGTGGTGGGGGATGTTGTTAGCTGGGGAAACAATACACATGTTGGGGTAGAGAATATATGGGAAATCTGTACTTTCCATTCAATGTTGCTGTGAACCTAAAACTGCTCTAAAAAAATAAAGTCTATTTAAAAAAAGAGATAATTCAACAAAAAAACTCTTTTAATCTAGTAATTTTCTCTCATTTTTTTTCTGCAAAGTGTCAAGGAGTGTAAGAGTTGACTGTAGTAGGATTTTGGATTAAAGATGGCAGGCGTGAGAGAGTGTATATCAATGATACCTTAATAAAAAAAAAGGAGTAGACTGTAGTAGAAGATCTAAGACCCCATGATGGGTTCACTTAACTAAAAAATTAGTCATGGTAAAATATCAAATGAGAATCAAAGCTGTCTCTCAACAGACCTTGGCTAAATCATTGTCATCTACAGAAATAGCATGTACTACAAAGGTTTCCACTAAAATAATTCTAACACAAACCAAAATATATTTATGATGAAACAAAAAATTCTCAGGGTATATCATTAATGGTTATAATGAAAATAGCAATCTCAAATAGCATAACATCTCAGCAGAGACCTTCTTATCTGAATCAGCTACCACAGCACGGAGCGCTTGGGGATGCTGACGGCAGAGACCGAAAAACACATAGTGGAACTAAGCCTTGAACCTCACGAGCCAGCTGGGCTTTTTCTAGTGGAAGACAACGCAGACAGGATTTCACTCATCTGAGTTGTGCTGTGTAATACTCGTGTTTTTGTTCTTTGTTTTCCCTCTGCTTCTTCTGAGTTGGAAGTAGAGATCTGGAGGGGTGAGAGAAGTTACAAGATCAAACTTTCAGAGGAAAAAGAGTATTACAAGAATATAAAAACAATGAAAGTTAAGTACATGCCTAGTTATTTTAAGGGAAGACCAGCTCTAAAAGGCAATTTCCACATCACAACCAGTCCTGAGTATCAGAAACATGCTGCAGCTCCTAATCTTTTTACTGAATTAACTTCCTGAGTTATCCAGAAGCCCATGATGGGTTCAGGCTGTTTTCCCATCAGTTTTATTTAGCTACAACCGTTTAAACATTTTTGGAAACTGTCCTTACTGGTTGATATTATATGCCTCTTACATGTGTTTTATTATCAAAAGCCTCAGCAAAATGTCTGTGCAACCACCCAGCCTTTTCATATACTACTGTACTAGTACATCAGGATTAATTGAACTATGCATCAATTTTGAATTTTAGAGCTTAAGTCCAAAGTTGTTATTTCAAATGGAAATCACATTTGGCATGGCATTAAGAAGTTATTTTTACAGAATTACATTTAATGGTTCAATAGAATTCTATTGCATAGATTATAATGCATTTTAATCAAACCTACATTGTATTCTCAACATTATTTCTACTTGTATATGTATACCAACAATACACTAGCATTCTATAATTAAATTTTAGTGTTTCCCTGAGTTGTTGAAAAAAAGTTATATACAATTTTATCTCTTGACTAACATTTTAGTAAAGTTTATTTCTTTTTATATTATTCCAACTGCATGTGCATTTCCTCCTACACCTACCAGCTTTAAATATATATTAAAACAACTTGCTCCTCCAAAAAAAAGCTACTCCTGTGCAGATGAAATGCAGTTTGTTGAATGCAAGTAAAAATATCTTTGAGAACAATGGAGGTCGAATTAATTTATCAGATATGTACTTTTATCATTTAAAAATGTTCTAATTTTGTTCCTTTGGCTATTTTTATAGGACAGCTACTTTTTATTGATCTGTAATGTTTAAAATAATAATAATGAACCTTTTGTTTTTTCCTCTCATTTTCCTTTTAATATTATTTACCTTTTAAGTGCAGGATTATATTTATGAGGTCAAATTAAACTGTTTTAAAGGATATATTCCTATTTATTCATGCCTATCTCTATACAAAATTCTATAAATATCCACTCGATTTTTAATTCTAATAATCCTATGGTTTCCTTTTTTCTTCTCTTTTCTTATTTTAAGCTTTAAAAGCAGATGGTTAAAGATAGTGATTTAAGTCAAATCCCTGAGTACTCCTCTCCCCACATTTCTAGCTGGGTGTGTTATACCTGAGAAAATGGCTTGTTAGGAAGTCGGCCTTTTATTCCTTCACAGTAACAACTAAGGGGTGCTTTGGGGTTTTGCCAGTTATTTACACCTCTTGGGCAGAGGATACTTTATTTCTAGAGGACAGAGAGGAGAGACATCGTCATGAATGACGAGGGGAGGGGACCTTCTCAAGGGATCAGCAGAGTCCTCACCTTTACCTGGGGTATCATCACATTAACCAAGAGGCCACTACTCAAATCTGGGATGGGGGGATCCTAAGTGAATTTATTTCTTACCAATCCTTGTAAAGCAAAGATCTAATGTAATGTAAATTTTGGCAAAGTGTGAAGTTAGGGATTAGCAAATGTTTAGAAGCATGAGTGTTAACAGATTGGTATTTTTAGGGGTAGAGGATAGGAACTACTTATTTTCAGATGTCTTCTAAGGGATTTTCAGTAAGGAGAATGCTACTAAATCTGCTCCATGTAACTGTTCATTTACCTACATTAAACCTTTGCCTTTTTTAAAAATGTATGTTTCTATCAATCATTATCACCCATATGCATGATATCTATTATGAAAAAAAAGGCTGCAATAAAAAATGGATATTTTCAAAGAGAATCTGAAAGTTACAGTGCAGATATTAGCCCATAATTCAAATCCATGCATGTACAAGAGAAGCTCACCTGGAGAACTGGTCCACTGGGTTCCTGGAATGGATTCCACTAACATCCACATTTAGAACTATAAGGGCCTGAGGAAATAATAGGCTGGGGCAAGTCAATCATGAGAAAATTCCGGCTGTGCTGATAAATTCTGAGTACTTGGGCATAGTGAGGCCAACTCAGTTTTTCTTTTTCTGACCTGTTGAATTTACTTTGAATTTTCCCCTGAATGGAGTTGAGTTTCAGCTCCTAATAATGTAATGATTATTTTCTAACATATTCCAATTGTTGCTTAATACTTATTTTTACTTCTAGTTTGCTTAATAATTTCATTGTTGTTGTGAATTATGACCTGTATATTTTAAATAATAGGGAACTTATTTAGGGATTTGTGTATGTGTATGTGGGTGTATTCCGTGTTGAAATGCTCCCAAGTTTTCTATACTTTCATTGGAGTATATTGACCCCATTAAAATTTTACTGCCAATACCTGGAAGTGGCACACAGCCCTTCTACTTACCATTCATTGTTGAGAACTTAGCCACTTGTCCATACTTACTCACCAAGGAGTCTGGAAAATAACGTCTCCAGCTGGCCATTCATGTTTCCAATCTAAACCTCATAACTATGGGAGAAAGAAAGACAGGTTTTAGGGGTAAATTTAGCAATATGCCACAAAGACTAAGAAGGTATTAAACTCTCCTTTGCTCTTGTGACTCAATCGTATCTTATGATTCTATATATTTTGTATCACGTTACTCAACTCAGAGGTTAATACTCCCTCCCATCTTGCCCCCAAATAAAACAGCAAATTTACTACATTATATGAAAGCACTCATATGCAAAGGTATAAATATACACATCTGCATACATAGCAACCATACACACACATGACCATACATACACACACAGATATCCAGGCAAAATGTCTAAACCCAAAGGTGAGAGAAAGATTTCTGTAACTTCCAGGAAGAAAAATTAGTGTAGCTACAAAAAAATGAAACTCAGATTCTCAGACTTCTCATATGGGGCTTAACAATATTTATAGAGTTTTGAGGGTAGGAGTCTTTGAAACCAGTATTTGACTAAATTACCATTTGTATATGAGGACAAGATAAACACTTTTCAACCAGGCAGGAAACTGAAATGTATCCCATATATTCTTCCTTTCTTTAAAAAAAAAGATAAACAAAATGTACTTGGAAAAAAAAATTATAATCAGAATATAACAGAAAATACACAGTTGTTTTTAAATAGCCATTGTTATCATAGTGAAATTTTAATTATTAGGAAACAAAATATAGAGATTAAAAATAATGCCCTCTTTAAGACTGTTGCTGATTTCAATAAAATCTTGGCAGTAGGGGGTTCTAGAGAGGAAGAATAAGCATGATAAAAGATGTGTGATAGGTATAATTTATTTATACTGCTAATCTATAATTTATGTTAATTTAAATATGCTTTTTGTGGGTTAGAAATTATAGATACTGCTGGGCTATAATTTTATTTGATGAAGAAATAAGTAAGTAATGTCAACTTTAAGGATATACACTAGATTAAACAAGTAGATGCAGAACTCGTAAACCACTACAAGTTAGTAGGAGATGGGACAATAAACAATACTCAATTCTTCATGAAAGGGCAGGAAATAAGGAAGATTAGTAAACAAGAAGCATATGTATATTCCATTAAAACAAAGTAAAGTAAATTATGTCAGCAACAAGACAAAATATGACTGATTATAAAAAATCTGAAATGGCAAAATAATGTTACTAAAGTTCAAGCATTCTTGGTTTGAATTGAAAATGCAAAACTTAGCTATGCCCCATTTACAAATGTCATTTACAACTACATAACATAAAAATAATTGAAAATAAAACAAATATATAAATAAACAGCAATGGAACTCTTATCCAAACAATGGAATTTATGACAAAATGAATGAATGAGAATAACAGTGTTTAATATTGAGAAAATGGACCTGCCCTAGGATAACATGCAGGAATCACCGAAGACACTGTTGAGAGGGATAAAGTATTGGACTTCATTTATACGCAACCCCTCAAAGTGTGGCCCTTTCAATTGGATGCAGAACCTAGTCCTTCCAGAGCCTGCAAGGCCCAGCTTTCCTCTCCTTTCCTGTCTCAAAGAATCCTCTTCCCTTCTCCCCTCCCTCCTCTCCCATATATTCTTATATTGCAGACACTTTAGCGGCAGGTGATGTAGTGAAACCAAGCGGAAGCCACTCCCTGGTGATGGCTAAAATGGTCTGGAATCTGGAACTCCAAGAGCATCACCCCTTTTCCAAATTACACAAATCAGCACTTCTTTTTCTTGTATGTATCTTTCTTGATTGTTTTTGTTCCCTGTTTTGGCTTCCTCTTCCCAGTCCGAAAACTACCACAAAGCTGAGACCTGAGCTGCTGACACTATTAGGCTCAAGTCCTCATCATTTTGGACCCCAGCAGAAAGTGGCTTCTTGCTTCCAGGTCTAGACTGGAAAATCCTGGGACGGACTCTGCGGAGTCGGGCCTGTTTTCAGTCAGGTTCTGCTTCTACCGGCTATGTCACCTCAGGCAAACGACTTAACTTCCCTTTAAGGGTTCTCAATGTAAGACGATGTTAATAAGAGGGCCATCTTTATAGGGTGTTGTAAGGAGTAAATAAGGAAATGAATATTAACTGCAGTGTGTTTGCCAAAGCTAAATGTTAAAAAAGTGTTATTTATCATGGTGCATATAATATGAATTATTGTATTAATGCAAATATTCTTGCTCTAACGGGCTGTTCTTGATCATGTATTTTCCAACATTCTGATCAATTCCTTGAATGAAGGCACATTGGGAATATGTATTAAACTTATACATATTAAAAAGTTAGGAAGGGTAGCTATTTTTCCTACCTGTATGCAGATATATAACTAAAATGATGAAATTTAGCAGGAACATAAATTACATTCGTTGTGCATTAATAATAAGGGTCAAAATACATTTGTATAAATTTAGAAGGGGGGTCAATTAAGCCAGCCATGACGATTTCATATGAAAAGTAAGTACCCAACATTGATCAGAAGCTCGTTAACAATACGCAGTAACCACAGTGATTTGGCTGCTCACAGATCTAATGCCAATTCAGTACAGAAAAACAAAGTACACCTTTTAATGATGCTATGTCATATTTTTCTTAGTCTCATATTTATTTGTACCATTTTCGGGATGAGTACTGGACAAAGTCTGTGTCTATAGGCTTTGACTTTAAGTCACGTGGAAACCCTGCCATCTACAACAGAAGGAATTTTGTTGGAATATATAATTTAAGGTCATCTTAGAGAGAATATAAGAGTTAAAATAGGATTTGGGTTCGTTTAAACTCCAGGTTTGCCGATTGCTATCTGTATGGTGTTGCCCAAGTTGCTAAATCTCTCTAAAATTTAGTTTCCTGTTCTGTAATACAGAGAGGATGTTAGTATCCACCTTCTGAATACATGGGAAAAACTGATCAAATCGTTCAAATTTCAAGGAAACAAAAACAAAAACATATGGCTCTGCCTTGTGAACTAAAGACTTCTCCTCCCATCAGTAGAATGGATAAATCACCTGTATGTCATCCTAACTCTACTAGGCTGACATTAGTCTAGAAAATGCCTGGAGTCCTTTCTGCTTGGGAGTCTGTATTTCCATAAAGTGCAAAACTCGGAACTACGTGCAATGAAAATGCCACGCTTTTTTCAATTAGTTCTATTCACAGGGTCACCCAGAAAGCTTTAACAGCATTTCCGTTGTGGTTATTAGTCCTTCATTTGGAGCAAAGCCATTTTATTTTTGTCAAAATCTAGCTTCCTGTAGCTACACAGAAAATGTTTAATTCAATTTTTGAGTCCTTTGGTATGACAGTACTCTCACAAGTACTCAGTTGTTTATTCAGTATTGTCCATATACCTCATGGAAAACATTTTCAGAGTAGTAGTACTCTTCGGACATAATGCCGCCGGGCTGATGGTTCCTTAAAATAAGCGACAGCTCTGAATGTCATGAGCATAACCTTTCGTGGCTGTTGTTCAGTTCATTTTTTCTAACTTGTATCACAAGATAATCAATCCCCTTACTCTTTCAAAAGATGGATCCACTGCAGAAAATATTTTGATGTAATTTAAAAATGACACACATTTAACCAAAACACTAAAGCACTATCAAAAAGTAGCCACAAATTAGGCTGATGGTTTTGAAAAGAAATGTTTAGTTATTTTCAAGTAATGCAGTATTACTACTTAAGAGTTCTTTTTGTCGTTTCCCAAAAAACATTTAAATTAAATGATTATTTAAAGTTATCCTCAGGCACTATCACTTGATATGCTTAAAAAGAGATCTTGGTGGGCACAGATAAATCCATAGAACATTTTTTTTTTATGAAATGCATGCATAATACTTCTCAATATTTCAATAATTATTTATCTTTATTCTGCTAACATGAGGAGTAGTGCACATGCTTCAAATTCCATTCCTAGATGGGTCTATTTAAACATTTTCACAGTTCAAAACATTTAAGAGATACTATTCAGTATTTACCCAAATTCTGTAAAATTTTGCTATCACTCCATAAAATGTGTGTGGCAGATGTGTCAATAAAAAAAATGTATTAATAAAAAAAACATATGCCCAGATCACAAGGGACATGTGATTTTGGGTCTTAACTACAGGTTTCAGGTAGTTTTCCTTTACTTATTGCTTTTGGCAATTTTTCTGTTTTTCTGATGTGTGGCTATTTTGTATTATTGCTTTTTAATTGTCTACGTTAATAGAGCCATAAATGAGTTTTCTTTGCTAACTTGACTATTTCCCATTGTTTTTACTTAGCTGATACTTAAGAGAAACTAGCATCCAATCATTTTTTCCCTTTCAGAATTTCTTAAATTAAAACTGGTAATGAAATATTCATTTTCTAACTACAGTTTTGACTAGCTGCTTAAATTGTGCTTTCCATACATTAGTACAGTTTTAAATCTTAATTATGTGTTAACTATATGGGGGAAGAAAACTCAAATCATCAGCAAGGATAATTTGTCTTTTATCATGCTATAAAATGAGCCCTTTTGGCATACGAAACATATGAAGAGGTCTGAAACTTTGGATAGATTGTTCTTTCTTTTATTCTCCCAGAAGAGCAGTCCATAGTGGGATTTATAGAGCCTGGAGTGGATTTATGTAATTAACTTGGTCGCAAACCGTTTTTCCCACAGGTCGAGCCCATTAAAGGATAACAAGGGAAGCACGGCCCCAAACAGTGGCGCTAATGCTCACTAGAGAGGGAAAAAAAATCACATGGATTATAACTTTGAAATGAAATGAAAGTGGATGCTGAACTCAAACTCCCCTCCCTTTTTGTTTTTGGCCTGGGCATTTTGCTCCGCACTCTCTTCTCAGGTTCAGCACGTCCTGTTAGGAGGGGGGAGGGGGAGGTTTGAAGGCGTCCCAGTCACCGTGTTGCCTGACACATCGTGGTCTGCTCTCCCCCACTTCTTGGGCCTGTGCGGGGTGCTCACAAAGGATCTAACTTCGATGGCCTCACGTAGGCCCTGTATACCAAGAAGTCAGCTTCCTCCCTCAGAAACCTGCGAGCTGAGCCCAGAGATACAGGCAGACATTCAGTTAGGATCGTTTAGAAATCTGGAAAAAACTTTTGAATACAGTATAAAAATAATATATGAAAAAAGCAGTGGGAATGAATAATGTTACGACTGTATTCCATAGTGACCACAAATAAAATGACTGTCTTCACAAATTGCCTTATGAATTTAGGGTAGAGAGGAGAGATTATAGCAATAAGAAAAATAGAGGTGTGGAGTTACTCGTTACATAGCCAAACTGCTAGATTGTGTCAGTTAATGGTTTTCAACTCAGTGTCCAGAGTGTAAATAGTCAGGCTCACAAATGTGTAGATGTTCGTTATTACTCAATTAAAAGTTCTTCAAGTACTACCGTAGGATTAACTTTAGACTGCAAAACAATTTGCCATCAGCTGTGATGGGATTTGAATCCATTCTGCAGCTTGGTCCCTTGAGTCTGCTCCTTTGCTCATTTTAAGAGCTAAATTGTAAAAACTCAAGCTTAAAAAGTTAGAAAATTGAGCTATTTTTAAGGCCTTTTAAAACGACTTTGCACTGCAGCAAAAATTAGATAGTTTGAAAATTGGATAGAGTACTGGAGATTTCTTTTACTTTCACTTCTGCTGCTAAGTTGCTGCATGATTTGAAACACATCTAATTTTACCTCTCTGTGCCTCAGTTTCCTCATTTGCTAAGTTTTGGGGTCTGGGGGTGGATACATTAGACAGATGATCTGAGGTTCCCTCTACTTTGAAAATTCTAAGAGTGTAATCCATCTATTGTTACTAATGAGATTTTTTTACTCTGCAGAAAAGAAGAAGAGTCGCGGTTGAGATGAGGTGAAATTACTTAATCAAGTACAAATAACTAGAGAGGATAAATGAGTTCCTAATATCACAAATAATTGCTCTTTTGAACACACAAACTAGACTGCTGCATACTATGGCATGTGGCATGTTCCTCTGGCTCGGTGTTCCTCCTCGGGAAGTAAGCTGCAGGTTTCCGATCCTTCCCTCGCTGTGCCTCCTTTCTCACACACCTCTATTGTCTCATTTGCTCGAATCATACGGCCACTGTTCTTTAGGGACCTAGATTCAAAAGACTGTTCTGTGTGGAATCGCATTTGATGTCACTCTAGACATTTATTAACGCCTAATAATATCAGTTTACACACCTACAAATGCTTCATTGAAGTACTACTTTTCTATGTGCAGAGGCTAAGTCCCACTGGGATATACAGTATTCTGCTGTGAAAGATGCATACACATGCGAAAATAATTTTTATTTTTCAAATATGCTGCAGTTGAATTTATAAATACTTGAAGTAACATAGACCTTTTACTGTTCTGATTTATTTACACCTTGCAAATTTTTAATAGAGAAAAAGTTCATGCACTGGCTATTTTATTTCCTTTGAAAAATCCATAAGCAAACATCATTTTTTTCCTGAGCCTGCATCTGGCAAGGGGCTAAAGTTTTTACCTTATCTATATATGCTTTGTACAGAAAATAAATGATACTTCTGCATTTATTTTAAGATGTTACCAGCTGGTAACAAATATTGTAGCAGAATCATCATTTCATTAAAAAAAAACAAAACCAGGTGGGTGTCTGAGGCTTCTGTCATGTCTCTCTGCATCTACAGTGAAAAGTCAGTTCTAAGCACTTTGTGTTGAAGATGACAGCATTTCTATCCAACTCTACATCAGCTGCTGCTAGCTGCAGTCAGAATCATCACCCTTCACTGGGCTGTCTTGCTTTATGATATCAATTAGCAAACAATCTGTTTTGTTGGTACACGATTCAACCAGGATGCAAAACAGAATGACTGTGAAGCAAGACATTTTCCCGGGAGAAGGCTGTTTTGCCCAAGCATGGGGAGGGAGAAATGACACCATTCTTTCAGTCCTTCTTTAATTTGCTACCAGTGTCAGTTTATTGACACTGATACAATGTAATTATATTATTAGGTTAGCTGTTGTTTTTATTTTTTCCTAATGACATTAATATTTGATTTTTTTAGAATTTACAGCTATCATGCCTTTCTTTCTTTTTCTTTCTTTCTTTTTTTTAAGTTTTCAGTTGTTCTAGAATTTATGTTAAAACCTGTACTAAGACTGTAGGAAAAAGAAAATGAAAAAAAACCCAAAAACCACGTACTCCACATAAAACAGCAGAGAAGGTACACTAGAGGGCGCCAGTCAGCTATCCTTTGTATTTATTTTCATATGCCATTATAATTAGCATGTCTTTAGGCAGGCTTTCACTGCTTAATCTCATCTATTTAAGACCACTCGTTTTTCTTTCTTTGTTGCTACTTTTTTTTTAAGACCAATAAGCTCATTTGGTAGTTTTCATTGACCAGGAAAGTTCTAGACCTTCAGGTTCATTATTTTGATAAGCTTTATCCCATCTGGATTGTCTGGATGGCCTTTACACCTTTATTGAAACCCTGCAATATTGTCCCATGACATTTCTGATGCATTTTGAACGAGCATCTCCACAGCTGCAAGTAATTGCTACTTAAGCTCAACTGTGTGGGCTTCCAGATACACTCAAATCACTCCTGGGTTTTTCTTTTAAGCCACATTTAAACTCCAGTCTCCAGAGGTGAAAGGCGAGATATTTAAGTAATCTGCCACCTGGCTCATTCAAACGTGATTGGTAGAGGAGACAAATTCATCTTCTGAAGAATATACAAGAACAATTTTCCCTAAAAGGTCAAATGAAATTTATGCTTCATGCTCAAAACTTTGGCATTTCAATTAACTTTTAAAAGTCACAAACAATATAGTGAGCTCTAAAATATGCTTTAAGAGAAAAATACATTGTGTTTAAAGAACATAAACCAAATTTAATGACTTCCTCAGAATATGTTGTTCTTGTCTCTTCACAAGATTACAAAAAAATTTTCTAAGTTCTATCATACTAGGAACACTATTTCCTCTAATCTATCTGTTGGGTTAGGAGGGTACTTTTATCCTTATAGTTTTCTTCTCTCTTGAAATACTGTTTTTTAAAGTCATGAATAAAATGATATGACAGTTATTTCACAAGTACACATGATGTAAAGAATGTAGGAAATTTATTATAATAGTAATTAGAATGTTAATAGAAATGGTTTTAGCACTGTTATAGTAGGTAGATAGCCAGGCATGGGCAGTGAGGGGGTTGGGAACACTAGCTAGTGTTCATATTTGGTTGGATGCTTGTTTATATGCTAAGCATTCCTTGTAAACTGTTCTCCAGGGATGTAGGGAGGGAAGGTACAGGTAATGGACCTGCCAAAACCGGACTGGTTCCAACACGGAGTTGACCCGGACTTCACCTCAAAGTACATTACACACCTATTCACATACTACAGTCATACTCCTTGGCCCCATGACGGTTCTGAGGCCGACCAGCTAAGGACTAAAAGAGGGCATCACCCCACATCCCGAAGATCCCGTCCCTATTCCAAGAAAACCCCACCTGTCCCAATGAACACTCCACGCCCTGCTTAAACTCCAGCTATAAGGCCACCCGACCGGAACCCCACTGTGCCGCTCACCTCTGGAGCACGCGCCGCCCCTCGAGTGTGTACTTCTGCTTTATTAAACGGCTCTTTGCTTGTATCCGCTCAGCCTGCTCGTGAATTCTTTCTTGATCGGAGCGAAGACCCTCTCGCCGGCTGAGGTCTCACCTGGCGCGAGGAGACCTCCTGGACTGGATTGCCGGTAGGACACAAGTCACACCTCCATCATGGTCCAAATCCAACCTGTTGAAATCAAATATTTTACAGTAAAATATTTCTTAGGATTTCTGCTCTCAAAGACTCAGGTTCATTTCTCAACTACAAAAACACAGGACTTCCAGTATATATCTCATGTTACCATGTTTTCATTCTAATATGCATTTGCTATCTTTCTCAAAACATAACATGGATGGAGGTCACCTCAAAAAAGGATGAAAGAAATTCATCTTGATTCTTTTATCATCCTGAGATGATATTGGAAAATACTGAATTGATCATCTGACCCTCCACCCCCAACTTCCCTACACTATGTACCACTGCCATGGCCGTCTTGTTAAATTATTTTTAAAGTTTAGCAGAATTTTCTGAGTTTGAAATTGTAAAGAGGGAAACTCGTACAAGTCAGAACTCTGCTCAGCTTGATGGCATTTTTTTGTCCCTTCTGCTGTTAGTAGTTATTTTCCAGTTTGTTATGTTTGTGGCCATCAGGTTAAAAAGTCATTAAAAAAATAGAGTCCTCGTGTAATAGATCAAATGGGATTAAAACGAATAATGAATTTGATCAAAGTCACTTGGTAGACAAGGGAGGGGCCAGTCCAAGACTGAAACCAAATAGACTTGGCTTCAAGTCCAAGGCTCTTCCTGCTTGCTATGTAGAAGTCAGAATCTCCATGCAGACATATGCCTACCGATGTTTATCAGTTTTTGAATAAAATTATTATAATGTATTTAAGATTATTATAGGAAGTCAATATTTATTCAATGAAGAGCTCACTAAAATTACTTTTGGATAAAAGTATATAAAGAAACTTAACTTCTGAGTAAGAAAATACCTACCTAATGTTTAAGCATGCATATTCTAAGGGAGTATTTTCCTTCTTTTCTAGTTATGCCTTCTGAAAATCAGCAGTTAGAAAGAGTTGTGTGTTACATTTGTAAATCTGAACAAAACATTCTTGAGTGCTAGAAGTACTCAATGTCCTGAGATGTTTTATTGTCCTAGTAGGTAGGATTTCATTTAAAACACTGTCTGGGGCCATATGCTTTGTTTTAAAATTAGTTTACGGCACTTCCAACTGAAGTACAAATACTGTATTTAAAAGTAAGACAAGCATGACTTCCATAAATCTGGGTTTTATGAAGTCATAAATTAATTATTTAACATTTTGAGTATACTGCCATGATCAGTTCTATTTACATGAAAAAGACTCAGAATATTAAATGCATACATTTATTTAAGTCATTTTGATCATTCGTCATCTGCACAACCATACTTCATGCTGTCTCATTTTTTATAACATGTAATTTGTAGAGAGACTATCACTATTAAACTGTAGTAAATTCAATTCGAATGCTACCGAAATAGTTGTGTTCATGTGAGTACACACATGAATGTTTTTAGGGTTACCAATTACGTTGACACTACAGGCACACATTTAGAAGCTAAAATCACATTTAGAAGGCTATATTAACTCAACCAGTGGAAAGCTGTGTTTATAGTGTTTTTAAACTATAAACTAAAACAAATTCCCAAAGGACACAAGTGTAGTTGCACTTAATTCTTCAGGAAACATGCTGTTTCAAATAACGCACTGCTAAATTTTTGCAGAAACCATGACCCTGTAAAGGTACAAACAACAGACTTCATGTAGATATTAGTTAGTATGTGAGAAAAACAAAGACCTTTATTTTTTTGTTGCAATTAAATAATCTACTCATCCAGTTTGGAGATTATGGGCACCAACCATTTAACTTTGCCCCATTTCTACAGGATGGTCTAAAACTGTTGTATGAAGTAATGTTGTGGGAATATGCTACTGTGACTGGTGACAGGGGCACAAATAAATTCAATTTTACATCACCTCTTAAAATTTTCCAAGAGCATATCAACATGACATTAGACCTCTAATTCAATAGATTCAAAATTCAGGAACATTTTTAAATTAAATAGTTTTCAGAGATTGTAACTGAGAGCTCAACAGGAAAAAGTTTCCCCTGGTCCCAACATGGAAAGAAGGAAAAGAAGGAAGAAAGAAAGAAAGGGACCTTTAATAAGTGTTTCCCTGATAGTCATTGTCATTTTACAATGTTAGCTTATTTCATATTCAATCAAAGTATTTGAAAGGGGATAATGCAGACGTGTTCCAATCTATCAAAAGTAGAGATAGAAGTGCTTGTCTATGAAGTGTTCCGGTAAAGTAGGCTGTTTGGTTGACTAGACTGTTCAGCAGGGAAGAGACACAGCGAATGCAGACTAATAATCTTGTTATACAAGGCATTATAATGTGGCTTGTATGTTTGTGTGTGTGCTCACACATGCAGCTGTATATGAGTGTGTGTATGCGTGTGTATGTGTAGGAAGTGGTAAATTAGGATTGGAGATGAAGTTATTTGATCATGAAATTCTAAAATTAGCAAGTTTATGAATAGCTGATTTTATTCATCTGTCTGATCATTTAAGAGTCAACAAAAAGTCTATGACCTGTTGGAGGGCCCTCAGGCCACCCTCAAGCTTGAGGATTGGTTAGAATGATTGACAGAGTTCAGAATAGCTGTCACAGAATGGTTATGGTTTATTTCACAAATCACATTGCAGCAAAGGAACCAGAGTAAACTGTGAGGAAAAGGGTGCCTGGAGCAGAGCCCCGGAGACCAGGGGCGAGCTTCTGGCTGCTCTCTCCCCATCTCAAGATCTGCAATAGAATCACATCTGAGAGGCCCCTCTGTCGGGTCAGGTAACATATGCACAGGTGCCAGCGATGAGGACATGAACACCTCTGGGGGCCATTATTCTGTCACAAAAGGACACAAGATACCCAGGAACAGCTGGGGATGAAGGACACTTACAGCAAGTTCTCCTTCTCCGTGTTGGGTAGCCCCTCGGGTCCTACAAGGAGGTGGCTGCAACCTTATTCCCCTAGAGATTGCCACCAATCAGTGATGGACTATTACTGTCAAAGGCTCAGCAACATTTAACAGGGATTGGTCCTATTTTGTGGTCCAGAAAAATCAGTGGTTAGCAATTCAAGAGAGACTTCTTATACTAAGGGCTGGCTCAAGCTAATGGGTATGAAAAGGGATTGATCTAATAACTGCCATTTATTTCGTATTTATGACTATGTCAAATTTAACAAACCGAGTGCTTATGTTATCTCACTCAGTATTCACCGCAGCATTTAGAAACAGGGTGGGCTGCTCATCACGGAAGGGAATGAATCTGAGTGTTTGCTACCTGCCCGAGGTGTCTCAGGAAGCCAGCGGACAGAGACAGCACATGAAGCAGAATGAATTCAAGGTCTTGGCTTTCTCCACAGCAGAATGCTAACATGTTGGTTTACAATGTCGGATACCCCCTTCCACTGACCAAATTTTTATACCCGTAATACAGGATATCTCCTTCCCAACTGCCAGAATAAACATATGGTTAATAACTGGGATTTCCTTGTTGAGGATGGATTAAATCTTTGGGTGGAAAACAGTGGGATCCTATCAGAAGGCTAATATGAAGGCTGGTGAAAGCTTTCTTTCCTACAACAGAAAACACCCTTGCTTGAAGTGGTAGAGACTCTGAGTCTTGTTTTAGAAAGGCTAACCATTAGTACAAGTGGTGCAACTATTTTGATAAACAATTAGCTCATGCCTTTCTTTAATACTATTGGAAATTTTGAAATAAATTAAATAAAACTAAAGATAAATTAAAGCGATGGCAATTTTAGAATGTAAGTCATTTGGATTTAAGATAGCCCCCACACCTTGGATTTTCTGATATCAGTGTGATTATTTACTTTCTGTACAAGATTTTTCTGTGTGGGGAGAATACAGAGCATGTTGAATACCAAACTTGTACACTTGCTTTCATAGTGGAAGTTGAGAGAGGGGGAAAAAAAAGCCCTACAACTTCCCAAATATATAAAAAAGGAATAGGGACTGACTTGTGAGAAGACAAAGCAGTACTTCTTACTCCTGTCCAGCCTTTTTCCAGGAGACTTCTTCAGTCATTCAGAAAACTGGTCAACTTTGAGTTCCAAGTATTTTTCTTGGCTACCATGAGGTGAAAATGGGATACCAGGAAGGTATTTCCTTTGCTGGGTCTGTGAGACTGGAAGCTATCACATCAGGAATCTATCACATAAATTCATCCTGTGAAACAAACTAAATTCAATTTTATATATTTTCTTGAAATCATTTCCATGAATCTTTTCTTTGAGTGTATCACTAAGTCAAAAACTGATGTATTTTTAGAACTAGTACACTCTACTCCTAGTGGTATTTTAGCTCTAAGTTCTTGATATATAATATGACAAAAATGATGTTCCTCCTGGTCCTTGAAGTTCGGCATTCATTGTATTTAAAGTTTTAACTGTATCTTCCAAATACACTGAGCTCCCCTGGGGAAAGTCTGAAGCAGTTGGTCTTTTCCCTGGTAGTCCAAAAAACAGGACAATGGCATGTTTCAGCTCATGAATCTGTGGATATTTATATCTCTTTGTCAACAAAAAATCCTCAATGTGCAAAAAAGAGGATTTTGCAATCAATACCAAAATGTTCACAGAACAATAAAAGTAATTTGATTTTGACTTATTTTTTATGCCATTAACCATCTTATGGTTGAAACTGAAGTACCGTAGTGAGGTCACGGTACAGGGACTTCTGAGCAAGTGCTTAACAAGTGAATGACACAGAGTATCCCAATAAAAGTGAAATTTTTTCTGTTTAAATAATCAACATTTTTTATTTTGAACCCAGACTTCTGAGACTATAAACTCGAATATATGTATGAGTTAATATGTACACATGTGCACGTGCATATATGTGGGTGTGACATAGCCTCAAATAATCACCAGCATCGGTGGTGGCCTCTAGACTTTGATCAGCAGCTGTTCTTCTTTATGAGAATATGCACCCTGTCAGAGCTAAGTCCTTCCAGCAGCAGTGTATTCAAAAGGAGAGGTGTCTCTGAAAAGACTGCAGACTAAGGAGGTGATGGATGTGTTTATTACTTTGATTGTAGGGATGGTTTCATAGTAGTATGCATATATTCAAACCCAGCAAATTACATGCATTAAAAATTATCATTTTGTCTATCAATTATACCTCAATGAAGCTGTTAATAAAATAATCAGACACTTAAAAAAAAGCCTAACGCTAAAAAAGGACAATAATGTAATTTCTTTTGCAAGACCATGATATTTTTTTGCTAAGTCATTAATCTACTGATTAACTCTAGAATGTGCAAAAAATACATATTCTGGTTAATTCTTTATCATAGTGTTTTGATGTTGTCCAGGAGCAATGGCTTTGTGAGAGTTTTTTCAGTGGTATGAAGTTCATTTTGTTTTTGTTTGGTAACTAAAAGAGCGGTAACCACATGAAACTTTAATAGCCTTTAAGGTTCCCAATAATAATTTCCAATAGTGTCAAACTGGGTATGCTCTACAATATTGTACCAAGCAGGAAAAAGACTGTTTTAAGTAGTAAAATTAAAATAATGCTTGCATGAATTTTAAATCAAATGCTCAGTGAGAATTCCACGTTGATGACATTGCTCAACTTTTTTAACAAACCCAGATAATTGGGTATCTTCAAAGAGAGTTCCAGCTAACCATCAGTTTCATTTCTTCTGTCTGGAAATGGCAGCTAAATCTCCCAGCCTCCTTTTGGCCTCGTCCTGAGGTGGACTTCCTGCTCGCTTTGAGCCCTGGCCTACATAGATCTGCCATATGAGATCCTTTAGGTGGTCTTTTCTTGCTGATTAGAAGGCAGAGGGCTTCATGGTAAACTTGAGGGCCAAGTGTTGCCATAAAATGGAAGGACCCCTTCTTTAAACTGCTCCTTGGAATAGAGCAACACAGAAGAGCTGTTCAAACAAGAACACCCTGGTTCTACTGTTAAATAAGTCCTGTCAGAGCACGCCTGCCCCTGAGGCTTTGTGTCTAGCAGTGCAAACGAGTTTCCTCTTTCTGATGAATAGATAATATTTAATGCTGCCAAAACTGTGTCGGCACTGATTGTTCCAAATGAGAGCAGGATCCTAAAAATTTGTCTGTGAGTATCAGAATAAGGTAAAAACCAGAAATGTGTCCTTCTGCACTCCTGTTAGGCATCTCTGGGATCACAATCTGATGGCCCTAATTCTACCTTTTGAAGATGGCACTCTAACAAATGCATTTAAAACCATGTAGACCATTGGTTTCCAAACAGGTTAGAATCATCTGGGGATCTTTTAACATTTCTAAGGCATAGGCCACAGCCCAGAACAATTAAATCATAATCTTTGGGGCTGGGATACAGCCTTCAGAATTTGTTGAATATCCCAGGTGAATCTAAATCTGCAGACAAATTGGGAACCACTCAAAATTATTTAAGAATTTTAATAAGGTTACCATGCCAACCTCTCAACAGAGGTTTTATTCAACCTGGATTCATATTAGAGAATGCTCAGTAAAGCAAATAGCATTATTTTAATTCAAAGGTGATAGAAGTTATAAATATTTAACATAGCAAACATAAAAAGCTCTGAAATTAAGTTAACTATAATCTCCCCAACCGATAACCACTGTAAATAGATTTAGATATTTTAGATATTTTCAACCAATCTAAATACTATTAAGAGTGGTGTATATGCATGTGTTTTTTTGCTTAAGACTGTCATACTGACTACTCTATTTTATAGTCTTTTTCTTTTAACATATCGAATCAGAAAAACTGTATTTTTAAATGTTGTTTCATGTTTACTTTCAAATGTGGCCTTATTCTACAGTCTTTTTAAAAAGCTCTTCAGGACCATGGCACCATTTTCTTTTTTTTAATTACTAATCTTTATCTGCCCTTAAAGAACTTTGTCTCTGGGCCAAAGATAGGGGATACTATTCCAGGTGAGTTTTCACGTTTGTCTGCATAAGTGAGTCTTGGATATTTTTCTCTCAGATCAAATCAGAAATTTAGCAGTGTTCCTGCATTTAGCTGCACTGGGGTCACTTGGAGGGACAGTTAAAGTATCTATGCACAGCCACACCGCAGAGTTTCTGATTCACTCTGTTCCAGAGGTGGGGGTGGGGCCTGAGAATTTGCATTCCTAACAAGCTGCCTGCCAGGTAGTGCCTGTTGCTGGTTAGGGAACCACACTTTGAGAGCTATTTTAGGGAAGACCCTTCTTTTTCCTCTTCCTCAGTTTTACTGTTTCATCTCTTTATGTGCAAATAGTTTGCATTTGTTGCTGGCTTCATAAATACCCATTTTTGATTAGAAGTTTCCAAATACTTCGTGGACATATTCAACTTCACCCAAATTGACTTGGACTGAGAGCTCAACTTCTGAATAATAGTTCAAAGTTGCTGATATTTATCTTAAATATAAATAAAGCCTCCTCATATGTCCAATGGATAAGTTGGAGTAACTCAACTCCCTTTATCTTTGAAAGACAGAGAACGATACTGCTTTTTGTTGCAGTAGGTAGTCAGCGGGAGGTAAACAGGAAGAGGGGGCGGCTGTGGCCGGATGCTCGATGCTCGCTTACATGCGACACACTCTGTGCGAGCTGTTCAGGCAGGACGGGAGTGAGAAGATAGGTAACAGAATGGTCAAAACAGGCTAGTTCCCCATGGAGGAGAAACTACCCCAAACTTCCCTCAAAATCCATTAACATAGTAAAAATCACACCGCTCTGTCATTAGCATTGTAAAAAATCACACCTCCCCGTGCCTGACAGCACCCATGGGGACCAAAGGTAGCTAAAAGCCCTCTGCCCAGGGAGGGTGGCGCAAGCCCAGACTCCAGGGAGACTCAGCCTGCTCCCTTTGACAGCTCACCTCCCTTAGTGAATATTCACCTCCGGGTACATAAAAACGCCTCCCTATTGTTCCCTGGGTTTTACCTCTTCTGGGTCTTCTCACAGCCCAGCTCTGGGCCCTGTACTCTTGCCTTTTTCTGTGATCTTGTTTGCCAAATAAACTCTTAATGCTCAATGGCTTTTTGTGTCCATTCTTGAATTTTTTCTCGCAATGAGACCGAGAGCCTGTCTCCAATAAAACTGTCATCCAAATTCTGAGTGAGGCATTCACTGTAATTTTGAGACTTTAAGGAAAAAAGAAACTCTTGTAACCGCTATGGCAAAATATTTGCCTTATCACAGAATTTTTTTGGACATCCACCTGGGAAAAGCAAATTCCTACAAAGTTGCAGGGTTAAGATGAGTTGTGTTTCCTTCTGATGCATTCTTTAAAACCCTTTTTCTTTTCAAGTGTTAATTCCTCCAATAGAGATCATCTGCTCTCTTTTATGTCTCCTCCTTGGGCAATATGTTTCAAAGATTAATATAATATGGATGACATGCCTGTGTGTCTTGCTTAGTTCAAAATACTTAGGATATTATTTCTGGCTTAGGTATTTTGGGGAAATTTATATCTAGGAGGTTTGCAATGCTCAGTTATCAGAGAAGTATTGATGCATGTCTGGTCCTGGCTGTTTGCCCACATTCCTAGCAGGTCATTAATAAAGGTGACAATTCCTCCTACATTCAGATTTTCTTCTATACTGACTCAGGCATAGCAGCCATCATTTTACAATGTCATGGATCATTAAGAAGGTTCACCAAGCAAACTATTAAAAGATGCTCTATTCCTCTTTAGGTAAGACCTGTTCTTTTACCCTAACTCTCTTACCTTTCAAATTCGATTTTTTTAAAAAACAGATACCTGGGGGAAAATGTTTTAATAAACAGTTCAGAATACAGTAACTAATGGTTTCAACTCCAGTTCCTTTGTGACTTAAAAATCAAGTGTTTATTTAGAAAATGCCTTCAGCAAGAGTACAGTTTGGGATTTATTTTATGGCACAGATTAAATTATTGCTAGCTTATTTCCTTCACTTGAAATGCATAATTAATATTTTACAGCAAGCTTAGATTAGTCATTACATTTTCTTCTTTATTTAATTTTCAAAGTTACTTAAAGTCATCTGAGCCCTAATATTTTTACATCACAAACAATAAATCACATTAAATGTTATAGTCAGGGAGCTCTAAGGCTACATTTAAATCCAAAGCACTGTAAAACTGCAGTTTATCTAGCTATGTTACAGGCTGTCACCTAACAATAAATAACCTCAAAAGTTTCACAGCAGTTTTGTCAGAACAGCCACAATTCCAGAATAGGAAAAGTATGGCAATAAATGATTAAATTATAAATAATACGAAAATTCTACTCTTGCTACTCCATTATAAGATGTTGTGGTTTGGGGCTTTATAGTAGAATTTTAAGACCATAAATTTTTCAAATATCATTTTATAAGCATCAGTGTGAAGATATATTCATTTTAAAGAGTTTTTAAAGAACACAACAATGTCAATTTGCGGGGAGGGAAAGTTATAATGCTTCCATCTGAGACTAGGGAAAGCACATGATCTAAAAAACCATTAATCTGTCGCCTCAAGAGTGACTAGTATGGTAGAAAGTAAAACTTAATATTGAAACAGAATCCTTTACAAGATACCTTGCATCACTGGAATAACACATAAGCAATAAATAATCACAGAATTGCATTTTTAAGGAAGTTCTGTTTTCTCCTTGTGCATTTAAAAGTAGCAAAGTAAAAACAACAAAATAAACTAGTAAGAAACTTAATATCCAAACCATAACTGGGGAGAAGTGCAGGGTTTTCATTTTTAGAGGGAGTGTAGTAGGACACATAAGCATAGTTAGCTCTCCAGCTACACAGATGCGCTGACCCTTGGCTGTGTTACAACAGGCAACTTACTTAACCTCCCTAAGCCTCAATTTCTTTAACTTTTGAACCACAATAATAACGTGGTTAATAAGACCTAATGCATATTACCTGTCAGAATTATCTTGAAGTGATGTATGTCATAGTAGTAACTCTGTTGGGGTTAAATTAAATGCTGTATGTACAGCACCACCCCTGGCTGTTGATACATGGTAGGTTTGATATGCATTTGGGATGTGTGATGTGAATGTATGTAAAAGCGAGTTGCCTGTCTTACTCACTTAAGTGATATCCCCAGCACTTAGAACATGTGTGCTGTGTAGTATATGCTCTGTAACACTTACAGGGGTGCATGTGTTCTGTGCCTACGTGCATGTGACAGAGGCATTTCTCAGATGTGTTGAGCTAGTGAATGTGCCAAACTATTGCTGGATAGCAACTAAGAGAAAATAAAGGAAAGATGCCAATATAAAGGTTGCCAGATTTACAGGACACCCAGTTCAATTTTAATCTCAGGTAAATAATGAATTTTTTTTATTGTTAAGTATGTCTTAACAATGCATGACACACTAAAAAAATTGTTGACCTGAAATTAAAATTGAACTGCATATCTTATATTTTATCTGGCAACCCCAACACTAAGACAAAGAAAGTAAAAACTCTCAGTAATCAAGAATAAAGTCATTTATGTGTAATCAAAAATTAATTATAATAATAAAAATAACATACACTTGGCGTAACTTTTACCCCTTTCCCCAGCTCCTTGTAGTACAGGCATAGTGGTCTCGTTTCAATTTATGGTTAGTAGTAGATTTCTGTCTCATGATAGGTTATTTGTGATTTCATCTACTTGAAAGAAACCACCACCTGCTCATCTCCAAACACATCACCCTTAGACAGCTCAGACATCTCAGGCTCCTGGACACCGTCCCTGACCTAGAGTCCCCCCACCCCCCAACTTCCTGCTCCCCACCCTAGGTTTACTGTTATGCTCCCTCAAACAGTGCAGTTTATTTCAGAGTACTTAGCTCATTCTGCAACTATGAATTAATTAATGCAATTATAGCATCAATATCTGTCTCCTCTACTACATGGTAAACTCTGTGACAACTCTTTCTGTCTCTCATCTGTAACCACATATTCAGCATACTGGATCACATATTTAATATGAAACTGTACTTCACTTCAAAAGAAGGCTGCTGAGCATTGCAATAAAGGCATGGTTCCGGTTGCCAGGCATTTGCAGGACCTACACAGCAAACCCCTCAGCTATCACGCTTTGATTTTGCATCTTCAGGACATGTATTTAAACTCTCTGGGCCTCTTCTTTTGGTCACTTTAAGTTGGAGCTAACAACATTTCATCCGAGGATTTGCAAAGCATTTCACATAGTCATGAATCTAGCTAACGTTCAAGAATAGGTAACAAGGACAGTAAAAACAGTAACTGAGAGGCAAAGCTAATAAATAATGGTTACAATTTAAGAGATAATGTACTTCTGACATTGCTCACGGAAGGCTTTTCCTAGGATGTGAGAATTCAGCTAGGTTGTGAAACCGGTGGGGGTTTGGGGAGATATTGGGAGGGGTTGGTGCAGTTATTCCAGGCACTGCCCTGCAACTCAAAGGTTAACACACTGAATGTTCAGTCTCTGTGGCCTAAGAACCCAAAATATAGTCCATTAACATCACCTGGGAACGGGTTAAAAATGCAGTATCGGTACCCCACTCATTCTTAAACTACTGGATCAAACTTGGACTTTAACGGGACTCCCCAGGTGACTGTGTTTACGTTAATGTTTGGGGCTGTGCTTCACAGACATGGCCATAAAGTGCGCTTGCCAGACCAGTGTCATCAGCACCATTTGGGACCTCATAACGAATGCAGATTCCCAGACCTAATGTATTAGTCTATTTTGGCTGCCATAACAAAGTACAAAATCCTACTTCTCACAGTTCAGGAGGCTGAAGAGTCCAAGGTCGAGTTGCCAGTGACAAAGGTACCATTCTGAGGTGTCTTCTCTTGGCGTGCAGGGTGCAGGTGTCTTCTCTTGTGTGCCCCTATAACCCCTTCTTTGCACCGGGCAGCGGCACTCTCCAGCATGTCTTTCTATCAAAGCACTGATCCTACAACGTTCCACACCAGTCTAGGCCCCAACCTCAGGACCTCACTGACCCCAATGCCTTCCCAAAGCCTCCTCCTCCAAATACCATTACATGGTGGCTTAGGGCTTCAATCCCTTAACGTAACTTTGAGAGTGACATACTCCATCTACAGCACCTACTTAATAAAAAACCCTGCCGTAGGACCTAGACTATAGCCCAGTGTAGTGAAAATGGAGTTCCATGGCCAGGGTTCTCACCTGATCCTGGTCTCCTTACACACTGTGAACATGCAAGGCTCGAGGGCACAGGCTTGCACACATGTGGGCAATGAGTTATTAATTACTGACTATATAAAGAGTTCTGCCCAGTTTTATGGTTTCATGACTCTATATAAAGAGTTCTGCTTTGGGGCTGCAAGGTGGTGGACAGGTGCAGAAGCAGAGGCCAGACTGCTGCATGCAGATGTGCCCAAGGTGGACTCCCACTCGCTTCCCCCTTGGTGATAGTCACTTCTCAGTGTCTGTGAGTTTAATGCTGTTTTGTTCCTTCTGTTTTGCTTTGTTTTCATATTCCACAAATAAGTGAAATCATATGTATTTGTCTTTCTCCACCTGGCTTATTTCACTGAGCATAATACCCTCTAGATCCATCCATGTTGTTGCAAATGTCAGGTTTTCTTTTCTTCTTATGGCTGAATAATATTCCATTGTGGATACGTACCACTTCTTCTTTATCCACTCATCTACTGATGGACACGTAGGTTGCTCCCATTTCTTGGCTATTGTAAATAGTGCTGCAATAAACATAGGAGTGCATCTGTCTTTTTGAAACTGGGCTGCTGCATTCTTAGGGTAAATTCCTAGGAGTGGGATTCCTGGGTCAAATGGTATTTCTATTTTGAGTTTTTTGAGGAACTTTCCACAATGGTTGAACTAGTTTACATTCCCCCAGCAGTGTAGGAGGGTTCCCCTTTTTCTCCACATCCTTGCCAACATTTGTTGTTGTTTGTCTTTTGGATGTTAGCCATCCTAACTGGTGTGAGATGATATCTCACTGTGGTTTTAATTTTAATTTCTCTGATGATTAGGGATGTGGAGCATCTTTTTATGTGCTTGTTGGCCATCCAAATTTCTTCTTTAGAGAAGTGTCTGTTCAGGTCCTCTGCCCAATTTTTGATCAGGTTATTTGTTTTTAGTGTGTTGAGGTGTGTGAGTTCTTTATATATTTTGCATGTCAACCCCTTATCGGATATGTCATTTATGAATATATTCTCCCATAATGTAGGATGTCTTTTTGTTCTATTGATGGTGTCCTTTGCTGTACAGAAGCTTTTTAGTTTGATATAGTCCCACTTGTTCATTTTTGCTTTTGTTTCCCTTGCCCAGGGAGATATGTTCATGAAGAAGTTGTTCATGTTTATATTCAAGAGAGTTTTGCCTATATTTTCTTCTAAGAGTTTTATGGTTTCATGACTTACATTCAGGTCTTTGATCTATTTTGAGTTCACTTTTGTGCATGGGGTTGGACAATAATCCAGTTTCATTCTCTTACATGTAGCTGTCCAGTTTTGCCAACACTAGTTTGTTGAAGAGGCTGTCATTTCCCCATTGTATATCCATGGCTCCTTATCTATACTAATTGGCCACATATGCTTGGGTTTATACCTGGGTTCTTTGTTCCATTGGTCTATGGGTCTGTTCTTGTGCCAGTACCAAACTGTTTTGATTACTGTGGCTTTGTAGTAGAGCTTAAAGTGGGGAGCGTAATCCGCCCAGTTTTGTTCTTCCTTTTCAGGATTGTTTTGACACCTCCAGGTGATTTTGATGAACCCTAAAGATTACATCCCTGCCTGAATGTAGAAACCACCTCCGCACTTCCTTAGTGCTGACACCAGGGTCTGGTTAAGGTCTGGAGACTTTAAAATGCAGCCAAGTTTGAGAATCATTAATAAGAGATTTTCTGCCCAAATATATAAAATATATCCCAAACTAGTCCATAAATTTGTCCAATAGTGGAGAATTTTTCTAGACAGCAACAGAAGTAGGCAATCATCATGTATTGATGGAGACACTATGTGTCCTGTATAAGTAATGACTGCGGCCGCCATGCCACTGTGTCATTTGCTGGGAGAAGACACCTCAAATATTAGGACCCTCTGCACGCTTAGCCTTCATGTCACATGACTAATTTTGTATGTCCGAGTGAGAAATTCTATCATCCTTGTATTTAGGAGACTTTTGTTTTGACCTGTGGTATAATTGATTCCCTTTGAAAACTATGTTTTATAAGTGAGTCCTGCTGAGTTTAAAGAAAAATGCACATGGGATCACAATCGCCTGAGGTAATTTCTATCTTAGATATAGTTCTGTCCAGTGTTTTAAGGATATACAAACAAGAAAATAAAAAATGACCCTTTATGAACTTTTTTTTTCATTGAAAATAAATAAGCTTCCAGTGGCAGACTTTCCTGGAATGCCTAGACTTCTTGAAGGCATTTGTTTTTCTGATGTTGGCAATTAAGATCATAAAGTCACGTTGATGACTTTGATACAGGCAAAAAATAGCAGAAGTAGTAAAAGCTGAGAAGTGGTCTACAGTCTGTGTTCATGTTTTCATATATCTCTCCTTTCTGAGTTCTCAGAAAACCATAAACAGAAATAACTATCTGTCCCCCCATCCTGATAAGCAAAGCAAAGCAAAGCATGGTTAACATTACAGAAATATTTTTGTTATGAAGATAATTCCTCCTTTAAGAACCAGACTTCTAAGAGCCTGTTTTAGGAACAGCCTTGTCTTCCCTCCTCATCCATCCTTCCCTTGACTTGGGCTACTGGCATGTGTAATAAATAGCTGGAGTGTAAAGTACCTTCAGAAACTCTGCTTGATACAGACCAGGATCATATAACCAATATGAATCCTGCTGTGCGTGAATTGTCTGTCTGCAAAGACCTCTTACTTTGTGGTTCCCATTTCATTTTGGATTTCCACTTGTGTTTGTTTAAAGCTACTGCTGACCCTATGATTGTGTATACATCTCATCCAGTCGGCTGTAGCCCTGCTAAAAGAAATACAGTGCCAATCAAGTATTTTAGTAAAGATCTGTGTTCTTACAAGTAGGACCAAGAGATTTCTAGCCACAAAAATAGACATGCTTGGAAGCTATTTGATGACACAGAAACCACAAGAAAAGGCCAGCTAATATACATTAAATTGAAACTGATTAACTTTTATTGAACCTCACTAGATATAAATACTATATTGGGTTTTATTCAGTTTTCTGTCCTTAGAATCAGATTCAAAGTTAGATAGGAAATTGGTCCAACCATTGATGCAGGAACTGCTGGGCTAAAGCAGGAGAGTTAATGGGAAAACCTGAGCCTGGCACAGCAGGAAGGTCAAGCAAGGTCAGTTCATTCAAGCTGACACGGAAGTGAGGCTCCCAAGCCTGGGCATGGAGAAGATGGGCAGGTGGGAGGATGGATGGATGGGATCCTGTGACAAGGGATCAGCCTCGGGGGCTAACATTTTCATGCGCTTTGAGAAATACGAGTTTATTCGTATTATCTGTTAGCTGGGCTGCTTTTCCCTAATTCCTAACCTCAGAATTTTTAAGCCAACAGCCAGGGCCCTATTCTTGATCTTTGCTCTGAGATGCCTTTATGTGACTTGGAAACAGTTCGATCCTTTTGGGTTATGCTTGTATGACTTGTGATTTGTTAGGAGGGTCTGGAGCAGTGCTCAGTCTAGGGCTAGTTGTTTCCCTCTACTGAGGCAAGTCCTTCCTGGGTACTGGACCTGATGCCTCATGAATTGTGAGTCTTGCTGGTAGGAATGCACTGTTGGGCTCTGTGTGAGTGCTGGACACTACTCCCTCTATCATTTGACATGCTTTTCCCCTGGGCTCTGGCTGATTCTGCTCACACACATGTGACCCTTCTGCAGACATCTGGGATTCTCTTCCTGTGCAGGGCTCACTTCTCTCGTCCTTTGTTCTACGATCCTGGTCACTTTGGTTTCCCTTGCTCAGCCTTGTCTCCCTCAACACAAAGAGGCTGCTGGGTCCACCTCCGTACCTACTGCCCGCGCCAGGGCCTGGGAACTCTCTCATGGCAGCCCTCTGGACCTGGTGCAGGGTTCACTTCATTTGTTTTCTATCTGTGATGGTGAGTATATCAACTTGACTGGGTCACAAGATGCATAGATATCTGGTTAAACATTATTTGTGGTATGTGTGTAAGGGTGTTTCTGGATGAAATCAGCATTTGAATAGGCGGGCTGAAAAAAAAGGAGTTTATCCTCCTCTCCAATGTAGGTGGACATTATCCAGTCAGTTGAGGACCTGAGTAGAACAGCAAGGTAGAGGAAGGATGAAGTTGGTCTCTGCACACCTGGCCCACCTGGGGCGTCAGCACCCCAGTCCAGTTCCCAAGCCTTCAGCCTTGGCTTAGAATCTACATCGTTTGCTCTAGGTCTCTCAGGCCTTTGAGCTACATCACCTGACTTCCTGGGCCTCCCGTGATAAATCATGGACCTTCTCAGCTTCCATATTCGTGTGAGCCAGTACCTAGCAATAACATTTTCATTCTCTTTCTCGCTATTTATGTATCTTGTTGATTCTGTTTCTGTAGAGATCCTTGAATAATACACCAACTTTGAGGGATCACTGTCTTTTGTTGCTCAATAATTAGGATAATGAAAGCTGTTATTTTATGTATTTGGTTATTTTTCATTTAGTTAATTATTTTTTTCCAGGCAGGAGGGTAAATACAGTCCTAACTATTCAATCTGGCTGAAAGCAGAAATGTTACAGATGAGCATTTAGATGATATTCAATATTTTACTTTTATAAATAATCCCACAATTAATACCCTTGCATACATATTGTTTTGTGTTAACAGAACATAATATTTCAGTGTTAACTTGCAGATGTAGGGCTGCTGGGTCAAAGGTGAATGGCTGATTTTGTGAAGTTCGGCCAAATCCTCCCCCATAAGTTGCACTGATTTGTGACCTTGCAGTTGAGAACGCCTGCTTTCCTGCGGCTTCACTGACAAAGTATGTCGTTGAACTGTGGAAGTCTGCTGATCGGAAAGGAAACACTACCTCAGGGTGCCTTAGTTTGTGTTTCTTTATTTGTCCTCAAGTTGAGCGACGCTTCACATGTTTAATGGGCAATTGTAAAGAATTCACTCTGTCGCCAGCCCCTCACCGTTTCTGTCAGTGTATCTTACCTATTCCAGTCTGTTTATATGTCCATATGTGGACTTTAAAATCAACTTATCTCCATAAAATAATAATAAAAAACAAGTTCCCTGAAGTTTTGTCAGGATCACATTATCTCGTGAGAACTTGACCCATTTTTAAGGTATTGATAAATATTCAGGGTGAAAAGTTAAAGAAAAACTCTTTGCCTCACTAGTCACCTTGATATTTCACCATATCTGTATTTTAGGGGGGAGCATAATTACATATTTTAATTTTTGTCAAATTCTGACCTTTTGCTCATGCATAGACAGAGCAAATTTTCCCCACATATATTTTTATGCAATGAGGGACTAAGGTAATCTCCATATAATTCAACAATGATGCCACCGACTGTAGGAATGACAAACAATAAAACACCGTGAATAAGTGCTGAATTTCTTTCAGTACTGAAAACAAATGGGCTTTACTGCTGCTCTCTTACTGTGCTCGCGCTCTTTGAAAGAATGCATTGTGTTGAGAAGCAAGTGGGAAATTCATTTACTGAAAAAGAAAAAGTTTAAGCTCCTTAATATTAGTAGGAGACTTAGGCACAAAAGCATTCATAAAACACTGCTCTCTTATTGTTGCTGACAGTTTTGCATTTCTGTTGGAATGGTAGTTAGATTGATGTCCAAAAATTGAGATTCTCAAGATAGATGATTAAATTCAAAAGTAGTTATTACTTGTACTTGCAAGAATTAAGCCAAAGCTTTGATAACTTACTGTCTCTCTTAAGAATGCTAAGGAGGTTCTGACTGAGAGCATGCGTTCTTTTGCTATGCATAATGCAGAGCCGAGAGTAAAACAGGACGCAAAATACGAGGAAGGCTTATTTGTATGGTATCATGATTATACTTCCTCACAGGGACATACATCCTTACAGGGATAAATTATGCCCGTTGAGCTAGGTTTTTTCTTATTATAGTGCCATATTAAATCAGATCTTGGATTCAAGAACATATGCTATGTAATTCACAAAAATATTTGCAGAGAACTTTCTAAATGTCAGGCAGGCACTGATTGAACCACCATGTCAACCAGCTATGCCTACACATAGAGTGAGACGTCAGAATATGACAAACCTGAAATGTGTAACATCTCAAGGAAAAAAAATACATGGACACACTAAAATAATCAGGTGAAGCAAAGACATTGAAGAAAAACAACTTGTGTGTTGATCAACACTTAAAAAAACCAAGTTCATACAATATAATCAGGAAAATAATACAATTCTAAAATTATCACAAATTTAAAATAAACTGAAGTGGGACTTGTTGTATTCTTTTCCGTCAACATTAGCTCCCTATGGTAGGTTATATATTTACTGCCATATGGCACGCTGGGGGGAAAGGGTACCTATTTCTAAAGTAAGGAGGAACAGGAGAAAATAGCAGTACCACAGGTGAAAAACAGGACAGAAATGACTATATCCTGGAGAGGGATTAACAAATCACTTCCACACAAGAACCTAACAACCCAGTATATTTCTGTCCTGGGTTTTGAGAAGTAAAAGGTGTTCAACAGGAAGAAATTAGGCAAGGGTCCACTTCTGAAAGCACAGAGTGAAAATGGTGTCAATGTCGGACGCAGCCAGCTAGCTCCAAAATTCCATCTCAAGAATGATAAAAAGAGCAGGACTCAGCCACTGAGAAGTAAAGCTGAAAGGAACAGAAGCCCTCCTCTGAGTTACATGGCAAGCGCCATCGCTCTGGGGATGGTGGAGACCCTACCAATGCAGGAAGCCTGAGCAGAAATGGACCAGGTAAGCAGGTCTGCAGTGTCACAGGAGTGCTGGGGGACCTGTCTGCAGGTTATGTCTCAGGAGGGCCAGCACTTCCAGAGTAAGAGAAGTAAAGACCATTTCAAATTCCTCTTGGTTAATATAATTGCTGAACTGTCTCTCAGTGAAATGGATAAACGAGGGGTTCCAGAAGGAAAAATGGGTGATTTTGATGAATGGGGGTGGCTCAAGCAAATGTGCATTAAGCCTAAACTAAAATACTATTTATCAAGAAGCAGCAACATTTTAAGCAGCAGAAACAGCCTTTTTAGTAATAATTTCATTAGCATTTAAAAAAACTCTCCAGACTGTAAATACTGGGTAACATTATAAGAAGGTAGAAAAAAGTGAACAACACACCACTTGGCATCTTTATTTCATTGCATTTATATTATAGAAAATGGATCAGATTCAAGGATATTGAGGGAGCAGTTCTATAAAAGAACTGATACTGAAGAATAGTTTAAGTATATCAAAAATTATATTTTGAGAACACTTTTTACATAAACACTCACTCAAAAAGTGGTCAGAACTGCATCTCACTTTAAGCAGGAGAAACAGACTTCTGTTCCTTATAGACCTCTCTGCTACTGGATGAAAAAGAAAAAAATTTACATACAGTTATTATACACTATGGGTCTCCTACATTTAAAAAAAGATCTGACCATCTGTCACCAGACATATTTTAATTTGGGAGTCATTTTCGTTTTAGTACATTAGGGGTAATGTTGCAGACGACAACTCGATCAGTTTGCTAAGGAATAATCAAATATTCCAAAAGACAATTATTATTTCAATTTGATTTAGAACTATTACTGATTCTTATTTTGGCTTACAATTCTAATAAGTAATAAAGACTTGATCTACCAATTCATTAAGAACAATTTTCACAGGGGAGGGAAGTTTATATAGATATGTTTAAAAAAAAGTCTTGTATAGTTTAGATTCCAGCATGAGTGATGTTATTAATTTTTGTTAATTATTCACGGTGTGGTTCAGTTCACTGAATTAAGAAGCCCCAGAATTTTGTGATTTAGTCTTCTTCAGTATCTTATGTGGAGACACTCTAAGTTCAATGCAGTTTAACTGCTTGGTTACTTTAGCTGAATATGCATGTTGCACATATACTCTGTGCAAAGCACTGTACTGAAAAGCAAAGAGCTGACTGCATTCAAGCAATGAGCAATGAATTACAGTGACATAAATAATTGGGAGCATTGTTTACTTTTTGGAAACCTAAGTTTGTCAAAGGACCAGTAAAGCTGTCACCTATCTACCCTCTAGGTGAACATGTATTTAAAGCAACAATACAAATGTGCTGTGACCTTTTAAAATTTTCATATGATTTGGTTTAGGAATTTGTTTCTTCATTCATATGATCATTGAGTCCTTCATTCAACATTCAAGGTGGACACATTAAGCATCTGCTATTATCCAGAAATCTTATCAGCTACTAAGTACCCAAGTTAGTCTACTCTCTTCAATAGCTCATGACTTAGAAAAATATGGATAGAGAAGACGTGGTACATATGCACAGTGGAATATTATTCAGGCATGGGGAGAGAACAAATCCTACCATTTGCAACAACATGGATGGAGCTAGAGTACCGGTATTATGCTCAGTGAAATAAGCCAGGCAGAGAAAGACAAGTATCAAATGATTTAACTCATCTATGGAATATAAGAACAAAGAAAAAACTGAAGGAACAAAAACAGCAGCAGACTCACAGAACCCAAGAATGGAATAACAGTTACCAAAGGGAAAGGGATTGGGGAGGGTGGGTGGGAAGGGAGAGATAAGGGGGAAAAAGGGGCATTATGATTAGCACACATAATGTAGAGGGGGGCACGGGGAGGGCTGTACAACACAGAGAAGACAAGTAGTGACTCTATAGCATCTCACTACGCTGATGGACAGTGACTGTAATGGGGTATGTAGTGGGGACTTGATAAAGGGGGGAGTCTAGTAACCACAATGTTGCTCATGTAACTGTATATTAATGATACCAAAATAAATAAATAAATAAAATTAAATAAACACAGAAAATGTCTAGGAGAGTTATCCTCTTTCAGTTTTGGGAATGGGAACCAAGAGCTTCTTAGAAAAATGGGCATGTTAGTGGAGGCCTGAATGATGGTACCTTTGACAGATGAAGGAGGCACCGTGTCATCTGTGTTGCTACCTTGTGGGAAGTGTGAGCATGGGTAGTATCTAGGCCTATCACTTCCTCGTAGGGACCTTCTGTGCATAATTTGCCTGCTTATAGTACATGATCCCATTGTGCTGGACACAGATGGTTGGATTAGAAATGGGTGACTGAAGCAAAATGGGCCTTCTATTAACAAGACAGCAGCCCATGAAGTGTCCTCACCTGAGCTCTCTATCTGAGAACAGAGTCTGCTAGATTATGCCTTGCCAAACAATTAGAATCTGTCTTTTGAGATATTACATTTATTTTTTTACTCATTTATATTTCAACAAATAACAATGTATCATATATGCAAATTACTGGCATTTAGAGATGAATATGGTAAGACAGATATGGTCTCTGCCTTCTAGGAATTTACAACCGTATCATGTGACTCACAAACAAGTGACAAGATGGGAAATAGATACTGCGATGCATCAAGTGTAGAGTGTATGCCCGGAGTACAAAGGACTAGTGCTTTAATACATTAATCTGGATTTAGGTGTCCATGGAGATGCTCAGGGGTGCATCTGAGTGGAAACACAAAGTTAAGAATGAGGTGGTCTGGTAATAGATCAGACAGTGTATTTCAGGAATCCTGCTTGGAAACAAGGTTGGGGATGGGAGGGAACTGCTATACTATATATAACATAAGGAAAGAGTAGACTGTCTTTACTGGGGCACAGCATAGCATTAGGCCTGTAAAGGAAAGATATGAAATAATCTGAAATGGTAAGAAGTGACATTTAAAGAAAGGCCATGAGTAAGTAGCACAGAGTTTGGACATTATCCACAGGATGATGGGAAGCAATTAAGAATTTTAAGACACAGAGTGTTGGAATCAGATTTTCATTAAAAATTTTTTAAATTAAATTTACAGAATGCATCAGATAGTGTAGTATATGGTGCAGCAGTCTGCCAGTAACCTAGGAGAGAATTAATGGCCTGAACCAGGGAATTAGCACATAAAGAAACCAGTACAATGATATCCAGGAGATGGAACCAGTTGATTGATTAGATGAGGGGTATGGATGAGAAAGGGAAGCCAAAGATGAGGAGTAAGTTTCAAGACTGGAGCAGTTTGGTAGATAGTAAGAATGAAAGAAGATGGAATACAAAAGTGAAAGATGTTCAGGTTTGGATTTAGTGCATTTGGTGTTTGAGGACTGCCACGTCGAACCATCTGGAAGGAAGTTAGATGTAATACTAGGGAGCTTTGTAGGGAGATCATCTCAATTTCTCTTGCCGAGTCTTCAGTGTGTTATTAATTGAGGCTATGGATCTGAATGAGATAATTCCAGAAAAAAGCATTGTAATGTGTGATGTGGGCATAGAACAAAGACCTGCTGGGTACAAAAACATGGACAAAGTAAGAAGAGCCTAATCCATATGAAGGTGCAAGAAAAAAAAATAGAGGAGAATAAAGTGGGGGAGAGTGTCACCCTGGAAATAAAGAGAACAGACTGTCTGAAGAAGAAATAAGTGGTTAAAAGTGCTAACAGCTGGTAAGAGCCCAAGCAAGACATGGAAGATTCTAATGGATGTAACCTCGAGGAGCCTTCCTCAGGAGCCGTTTCACATCTGGCAGAGTGATGTAACAGTTTGTGTTTGGAATTCAGATGAGGAATAAAAGGGAGGTGGGGGTGTGAAAGACATATAGAATTATGTCTATAAAAACAATAAAGTACAGATGTATTTTCCAAGATGTATGGATGTTTTGCTTTGATTTTGAAAGATAAAAATAGGTTAACATTTGGAAGGAGGTATATATTGAAGTATAGGAAGTACCCCCAACATTATGGAATAGGCATGATTAGGTTTAATACTTACAGGTAGAGGATGATAGAGAAGACAAACAGGAAGAGGGGCTGTTCTTAGGCACTAAGGAATTAGTGGCATTAGTTTACATGCTTGTGTGATTTTCTGACAAGAGCATATTTTAGTTGATCCCAATTTTTGATGTTTCTGAGAACAACAGAAGGTAAAGTGGGGAGGAGGTTGGATTTGGAAAGGGATGAGTTACACAATTCAAACTGCGCAGGTGAAGAAGGGAAGCATTCATGTTAAAGAGAGAAGTAAGAAGAATAATTTCTTGAGTCTCAGGAGTTTGAAGAACATTTACAGTGGTGAAATGTGTGAAAGTTGTATTATGATGAGAAGATGGAACATTTGGATTTAATATTTCTGAGATAAAGTGGTGCTGGTTTGTGACCCAGTTTTTCTGTGGCAATATGAGTGGGTGGATGAAGTGGGCTAGAGGTCAAGTACATTGGAGGTAAGGAGATCAAGGACGCAAGAAAGAACAAAATGAGATTGGCTTTCCCATGGGCACTGTAGTCACTTCATTTTATTCAGGGACAGGCACACCTCAGAGAGCTGGTGGGTTTGGTTCCAGACCACTGCAATAAAGTGAATGCTGCAGGAAAGGAACTCAATGAGTGTTTTTTTATTTTTTGTCTTCCCATTGCATAAAGTTTACATTATATTGTAGTCTATTAGGTGTGCAATAGAATTATGTCTAAAAAACAATGGACACACCTTAATTTAAAAATATGTTGTTGCTAAAAAAATGCTCACCACCATCTGAGCTTTGAGCGGGTCATAATCTTTTTGCTGGTGAGGGTCTTGCTTCAACCTTGATGGCTGCTGACAGATCAGGGTGGTGGTTGTTGAATGCTGGGGTGGCTGTGGTAAATTCTTAAAAATAAGACAATACCAAAGCTTGTCATACCAACTGACTCTTCCTTTCATGAGCGATTTCTCTGCAGCATGTGATGCTGTTGGAGAGCATTTTACCCACAAAGAACTTCTTTCAAAACTAGAGTCAATCATCCCAAACACTGCTGATGTTTTGTCAACTAAGTTTATGTGATATTGTAAATCCCCTGTTATTTCAACAGTTTTCATAGCAGCCTCACTAGGAATAGGTTTCATTTGAGTAAACCATTCCCTTCGCTCATCTGTAAGGAGTAACTCCTCATCCACTCACCTTCTATCATGAGAGGGCAACAGCTGAGTCGTACTGTCAGGCTTCATGTCCGATTCTAGTTCTCTTGCTGTTTCCACATCAAGAAGCAGTTACTTCCTCCACAAAGTCTTAAAAATCCCTCAAAGCCATCCAAGAGGGTTGGAATCAAAATCTTCCAATGTCCTCTGCATGTTGACATTCTGACTGCTTCCCATGAATCACTCATGTGCTTAATGGTATCTAGATGGTGAATCCTTTCCAGAAGGTTTTCAATTTTCTTTTCCCAGGTCCATCAGAGGAATTACTATCTATGGCAGCTATAGCCTTACAAATGTATTTCTCAAAGAATTAAGACTTGAAAGTTGAAATTCTTGATCCATGGGATGCTGAATGGATGTTGTGTTAGTGGACATGAAAATAGCATTAATCTCATTGTCCATCTCCATCAGACCTCTTGGGTATGACCAGTGCATTGTCAACGAGAGTAAAATTTTTAAAGGCAACATTTTCTGAGTACTAAGTCTTGACATATTCAGCAAACCATGTTACAAACAGATGTGCTGTCATCCAGGCTTAGCTGTTCCATTTATACATTACAAGTGGCATAGATTTAGTGTAATTCTCATGGGCCCTCAGACTTTCAGGATGGTAATTGAGTACTGACCTCAACTTAAGGTCAGCAGCTGCATTAACTTCTAACAAGAGAGTCAGTCTGTCCTTTGAAGCTTTGAAGCCAGGCACTGACTTCTCCTCTCTAGCTATGCAAGTCCTAGATGGCATCTTCTTCCTCAGTTTTGTCTACATGGAAAATCTGTTGCTTAGTGTAGCTCTATCTTCTGGATAACTTGCTGCATCTTCTACATCAGCACTTGCTGCTTCCCCTTGTACTTTTATATTATAGACACGGCTTCTTTCCTTAAACCTCAAGAACCAACCTCTGCTAGCTTCATACTTTTCTTCTGCAGCCTCCTCACCTCTCTCGGCCTTCACAGACTTGAAGAGAGTTGGGGCCTTGCTCCGGATGGGCTCTGGCTAACAGGAATATTGTGACTGGTTTGATCTTCTGTCCAGACCACTAAAACTTTCCCCAAATCAGCAATGAGGCTGTTTTTCTTTCTTACCATGTGTGTGTTCACCTTTAATTTCCTTCAAGAAATCTTTTCCTCTGCATTCACAGTCTGGCTCACTGGTGCCAGAGGGCCCAGCCTTCAGCCTGTCTTGGCTTTCTATATGTCTTCCTCACTAAATTTAATAATCTCTAGGTTTTGATTTAAAGTGAAAGATACGTTTTCCCTTGAACACTTAGAGGCCATTTTAGGGTTATTAACTGGCCTAATTTCAATATGGCTGTGTCTCAGAGAATAGGCAGGCCTGAGGGGAGGGGGAGAGAGGCAGAACAGCTGGCCAGCCGAGCAGTGAAAACACACAACATTCATTGATTAAGTTCGCCATGATGTAAGCACGTTGTGTGGTTCCCCAAAACAATTACAAAGATCCACAGATTACACATCACCATCACAAATATAATAATAATTAAAATTTTGAAATAGTGTGGGAATTGCCAAACTGTGACACAGAGACATGAAGTGACAGACGCTGTTGGAAAAATGGTGCAGACAGACTTGCTGGATGCAGGGATTGCCACAACCTTCCATTTGTAAAAAGAACACAGTGTCTGCAAAGCTCAGTGAGTGAAGTACAGGAAGGTGAGCCATGCCTGCTACGGAGCAAAGAGAGATACCGCTCTCCGGGCCCGGGCATCTTCGTCGAGGGAGAGTGTGGCAGTAGGTACGGCTGAAAGGCCAGAGGTTCTAGGGAATCTCTTCTTTTTGTATGAGAAGGTGGAGGAGAATGGCTGTAGTACTGGAAAGGGAAAGTGATACCAGCGCTGATGTCACTTTGTAATTCTGAGTTTAGCAGCTGCAGAACTGCCTGCTCCAGGCTGTGGAGGGGCGGGATCAGTTAGAGCACGGTGGTGACGCCAACAGCTGGTGAGGAGCGGGAGCAGAGAGGGTTTCTATTATGACACAAAGCTGGAGGAGGACCTGTGAAACAGCTGTAGAACGAGGGTCCTAGTTTGGTCAGAGAGGAGGAAGAAGCGAGTGGTGTGTATGGGGTGATGATCGGGAAAGCAGGGCCTCAGAACTGCTTGTCTCTCGGGGTCTCCCGGTAAGAGTCTGGGTGAGCGGCATGGTCTGCTACTCTGGTCAGAAGGTCGCGGAGAGAGTCAGCTACTGCCCGGGGGGGTTGAAGGCCACTCAGTCTTCCGAGGAGAGGCCTATGGCTTTGGTTGATCACCCTGCCGAGGGACCGCTCCTCTCAGGTAGGGGATGTAACTGCAGCTCTCTGAAAGTTACATAAAGTTAAAGGCCCCTGTTAGAAGAGAGTGTACAAGGCTGGTCTGTGAGCGGCCCAGAGGGTAGAATGCATATTTTAGAGACTGTGTCTGAACCTGATAATGGGATATCTCCCCAGGACAGGCGGAGAGCAGCCTCAGGCCACCTTCTGGACAGAGAGGTCAGGATGAACTCTGAGGCTGGCAGCCGCTCAGCTGTGATCGGCGACCCCAATCGTATCACTTCGGATTGCCATGAAATGTAGAATCGGAGGAAAACAATTTTTTTCCACCTAAGCATTGATTTATTTCCTTACGAAGTTTTCAAAGGGATTTATCCATAAAGAGTGAGTCAGTTTATTAAACCGTGTGGACGTTTAGCCAGGTATTGGAGCCCTGGATCAAATTTGGACAATAAATATTCTAACTAAACCCATTCAGCAGCATGCAGAGGAACCAGAACACGTGATCAATGTGGGCTGGAGGAAAATGAGTCCCTAAACTTTCTGTGGGATCCCTAGAAGATTCTTCATCTCGTCTATTCTCACTTCGCTTACTGGCTGTTACTTAGGATTTCCTTTTCTTGTGTTTGCAGCCTCAGGGGGATTCCCAAGGCTTCCTTGGTACCACAAGATAGCCAAAGGCACCATGATAGCTCAAGACAACTTTTACAAAATGATACTTCCCCCAAATACTCATTCTTCTACCACAGTGTTCACTGTATGTTCTTTCAGGCCTTGCTGCTCACACTTTCAAATGCATTTTACTTAAAAAAAAAAAATCAGTCTGGAAATACAAATTTTGATTCCCTCAGTGTGTCTATATAAAGTTTGAATTCTGACACTTTCTTACTTCTCACAATTTTTCACTACCTAGAGATAGTTTGTATCGGCTATGTGATCTGAATTACATTTGACTTCATTGTTTTAGAAGGCAGACAGAAAGGTTTAAGTTTATTATTCTTCAGCCCCGGTTGTCGGTGGCCAAGAATTTGCATCATACCCTAATCAATTTTTATTTTTTTGGTCTTTTGTGGGAGGAAGGCTGAGCCAAATTCCTTTCTCTCTTCTGCTCTGTCTCTCCGTCTCTCTCTCTCTCACGAGCCTTTACTATGCAGAAAGAGGAAGCTTATCATTCCTTTAAATCCGGGAACAACTGGACTGGAGTGGTGATTCAACCCTTTTCTCTCTCGGCCTTTGCTGTGTTCTTTTATATGGTTTGCAAACATCCAGCTTTCAATAACCATGTATATTATATATATGAGATTATATATAAGACCTAAATACTTTGTAAGAACAACTCTTCATAAAAACTCAGTTAAATATAGCATTTGATCTTCCTAAATTCTTTTTATGGTATTATAAACTAAAGAATCTTTTATCAATTATTATAAATGTTAATAACAAGAACCTATTCCATAAATAACTTGCTATTTGGAAAGAACAATGAATGTGTTTTTCTTAAGAACACAGCAATTATCTTCTAATTTTTAAAATTTTGTTTCAGCCACAAGGAAAAATATTTTCAGTTATAACTTCCTTTGACTTAATAGAACATAATTTCCTCCTTAGTTTTGATGTGATCAAACATTAAACAGTACATTCTGATTAAATGGAAATAGAAGACTGATCTTATCTGAAACAATTACTCAAGTAAACAATGTCTAATTTCATTGTGGCTGTAGGTAGCCATCTGTAGAACCCCTGTTCCAAGTCAACTTATGGTAATGCATCTGTGTATTTGCCTGATTTCTAATTAGATCACCAAAATAGCATGAAATTAACCAAATATCTATATCCTTGAACTTCAGTAAGAACTATAGTTTGAAGCTATATTTTTTCTTGACTATAAAAGAATTAAAATATTTAAATGTGAACATGTAAGTGCATCTTACTAATATCATATCTTTATGACTTATTATGAAGATTTTTGTAAAGCATATTTGTGCTTAAATCAACTTCATCTTTTTTTTCTTCCTTTCCCATCTTTCATTGGTAATATTACACTTCTGGTGCCTATCTTTGAGCTTTTAATTCATACCAAGGCTAGAATTACAAAGTGGTAAAAGAGAAGCTTTCCCTACTCAGCCATAATATTTTTACTCAGAGTGATGTAATTCCCACATATAAAATGTCCTGTCTATAAATATACACTTAGAAATTATACCTATATCCAGAATGGTTACTATGTAAATTCTTGCTTTTTAAAAATTTTACTTGAAAAAACAATCACGTATAATCCCACTATTTAATGAATGTATAAATAGTAAAAAGAGATCATCTCGGTCCCCGTCCCATCCCTCTGGCAACCACCCAAAGTAAGCTGTACATCATAGACTAAAATTTTTGTTGGACCCTATTACCTTCCGTGCGTGGAAGTAACTGAGGTCCAAAAAGCCTTGGAAGGAGCAGTTGCTGGCCTCACACTGCCAGGTTCACAGTCCACACATGAGTGGCTAAGCAAACTTAGAATCAGGAGTTTTGGAACTCTCTGCCCGGAATAAATTAAAAAGCCCATGGTACTCAGGTAAGAGGTGTAAGTGGATAAGCCCGGTGCTGGCAGCCGCACACCAAATAGCGCCCTCTGCCCGTGGCTCTCACTACCATCTTGACTGCTTTTCTTTTTCAGCTGACACTTGGTTATGCCTCTCCTATCTTTTCTGTCCTACTACAGCCCTTTCAGTGTGGCAAGCTCACTTAGTGGCCGCTCTGGCTGTCAACCCCTTTCCCCTTTCACCACATTACCTTTTCTAAATGGACCTCTCCCCGTGAGTACTGGACAGAATGCCTGCTGCTATCCCGGGCCAAGCTCTTTTTCCTGAAGTTCTCCCTGTTGGTTTGCACACCAGCCCTGTATGCAGAGGCTAGGAGAGACCGAGAGAAGTGGCAGGCCGCTCCAGATTGGTAGGTGGGAAGTTTTCATAAGCAAGGGGCCTTACCAAATTTAATTTGTCTCCTCCTTTAATTTGGCCACAGGAGGAGTAGATTTCCACACTGACCTGCCAAATCTTAGATGTTCACAGAGAGGCCTTCACTGAGTTCAGTCACATGCACCTTTGAGACAGCCTCAAACCACAGTTCTATCTCAAGTCTGTCTCCTTGGGTCAAGGTCTGAAAACAGAGAAAGCAAGTGGGGGCACATTACAAGAACAGGGGAGGTAGTGGGGAGCGCCTAAAAGTCCTGATCCTGCCGTGGGTCAGTCTGTGGTCCTGTCTTCTCAGCGACCTCCCTCCTGTATCCACACAGAGTCCTTTTTAAGGGACTCCTTCCACAGAACTAACAACACACTTCTGGTTCCTAATTTTTGATCCCAGAACTGGCACTTGCTCCCAGATAATCTGTCTACCGGACAGCACCTCATAATGTGGCCTTTCAAGGCACTCCCCGAAGCGGGATGATGCAGATTCACCAGACAGCAGGCCTGTTAAAGTGTTGTAAGTGAGAAAGCAGAAGACAAAAACACACGTTCAAAATATCTACACAAAGACAGATGCACAAAGATGTTTAGGGACAGTTTTAGAGTAAAGTTCTTGGGACCGCTGTACTGAAGGATTACAAGGTAACCAGGCTGATAGACTGAGTGCCAGGTGCAGTCAGACCACCCTAGCTATATGCAGTTTTCTGTCCATCAATTTCTGCTTGACTGTTTCACCTCTGCAGGGTTTTTGTGAGAAGTGGCTGAGGTATGCCTGTCTGTAACCTTACACAGGATTTCCATCACTTGATGTAACCGAGGTGAATCCCTCCACTGAAACCAAAAAGAATATAATATCCTAACCCACCTGATAACTTGGTTCTTCTGACTGGTATGGGGTAGAAAAAGTGTGTGAATGAACCGTATCATTCAACACTCCAATCTGTACCCCACTTACCTACATCAGCTTTAGGACCTAATCGACAAGAAAGGGCCCCAGGGCACTAACCCATATTATATGTAAAATTACAATACATTATATTTTATCAACAAATACCTACCACGTGATTGTAAAACCATAAACTGCACTCCAGAATTCTCTCTGACATGGGGAACATTCCCATGTGTGCAAGAGAAGGGCTGACAATTACACTTGTGTACAACATTCAGATTTGTGGTTTGGTATTGTTACTTGTGAATTTTAGTTTTATCTTAAATGTTAAGCTTGGGGATAAAGAGCTTCATGATGTGTTATAAAGATCTTGGCTTAATAGAAAATGTGAAGTAAATTTTGGTTGTCAGATGAGTAATCTAAAATCTCTAGCTACAGAGGGATTTCAGATTCTGAGTAATCTATCTAGACAAGGGTAATTATAGAAAGTGAGTGTTACTTTTCTAAAGTTAAATTTGAAATTTGGTAACTAAAAATGAATTATTTATTCAGCTGCACCATGCTAAGTAATATACCCACCAAAGAGCATGGTTTCACACTCATTCATCTGACTGCCTTATGCCTTTTTTATTTTTTGCAGGAGTTTTCAAAACTTCCTAATGTTGTCATTTTTCTTCCTAGGTATTCTAAGCATGAAACTCAAGGAAAAAACTGACCAGGGGGGTTAAGTTTTTTAGGTAACTGGTAAAAAACCATAGAGATCTATTCTCCTAACAAACTTTTAAGTGTACGGTATACTACTGTTAACTGTATGTACTCTGTTGTACAGATCTCCAGAACTTTTTCATCTTGTATGACTAAAACTCCATGCCCACAAACAGCAGTACCCTATTTCTCCCTTCCGAATGCCCCGACAATTACCATTGTACTTTCTGCTTCTGTGAGTCTGACTTCTTTAGATGTCTCATGTAAGTGGAGTCATGCAGTATTTGTCCTTCTGAGACTGACTTGTATCAGCGAGCATGATGTCTTCAAGGTCAGTCCCTGCTTTTTAAGGTTCTTTGGTGTCTTGTCTGTAGTTCTGCATGTTCTCTGGAGCTGCTACAAATGGCCTAAGTGTCTTTTGCTCTCTGCACCTCCCAGACTTCTAGTATGCTGGGTCCCATTAGTGGTCAGAGTTAGGCCAGACAGAAGCCAGTCCCTTGGGAAGTCCTCTGAAAAGCCACTATATTGGGTGTGTGCTTTCGTTTTGTCTCCCCGTAGCCTGCCAAGCTGTCCTGGCCTCTTTCTGCTGTGCTGTGGGTCTCTGGAGCAGCAGCAGGCTCTCTTGGGTTCTTAGCAGTCCCCAGGCATCGAGGGCATGCCAGGTCGTGTCAGATGAGAAAGAAAGTTCCTTGGGCAGCCCTCCCAAATCCAGAACAATGGATGCACACTCTCTTTTCCTCCCTAGGGAGAAGCTGGGGTTTTCTCCTGCTTATTCCACACAGAGCCAGGGTAAGGGGTTCTGGTGAGTGAGTATGTACTAGTCCAAACCACCCCCGTTCTCACTGGCCCCAACCTGAGGCCGTTACCTGTCAGTGATTAGATCTGAGCAAGATAGATAGAAAATCATTCTGATTTTCCCAAAACAGAAGGAAATGAGCTACATAAATATGTTAAAAAGAAAGCCCAGTGAAATTTTGTTGAGGCTTCTGTTTTAGCGGTGCTTAAAATAGGACAAGAAAGAAATGATCATGTACAGACTGAGTCAGAAGAATGATTTAGAAGTGTGGGACCATCACGGAAATGCTCCCAAACATAAGCCGTGACAGGTGAATCTTGTTTAAAATGTCAGAATTAAGGTGAGAGTTTGACTGCATTAGTATAGTATTAAACCAAGAGGATACAAATAAGCTTTGCCTCTCATTTCTCAGAATTCTGTGTGGTTACTGAGAATGTTTTATCACAAAGAATTAAGAAAAATTTAAGTCAAAAATGCCACACTCTGATATTAACTAGGTTGGTTCTTAGGTATTGTCAGTCTGATAAGCAGTCTCCCATTCCATGGATCTAAATCCAAGCTGTGATACATTTGACCCAGCAATGCTACATGAGTGAGTCACTGGTCTGCAGCTTTATAAACACTGCACAAAATTCCTTGTATATCTTATAAACTACTGTGCCTCTGATCCTTTGTCTATACTTTAGCTTGAGGGATTTAAAAAAATACATAAATTTGTTTTTAACATGGACTTGCTTAAATATAGTCTATGGATGTCATTAGTCCTCAAAGTACAAACCATTAGAAGAAATCAGTGTTTCTGGTTTCCATTTACATATGTCTTTCTTTTGGGGTCTTTCCTTAGCCCCCAGTAATGGGTTAGATACTGTCTCCCTTCATTGTGAGCCTCTATCTCCAAATAAATACTCTAATTATCACAAGTCTTATATTCAATTATAATTTCCTTACAGGTCCCTAGTAGAATAGAAGTCTTTCAAAGTAGTAAATTTTTTTTTTCTTCATGACTGGGTTCCCCATTTGCCTACAACAGTGCCTGAAACATATTTGATACACACACACAAAAATGTTTCTTTAAAAATAAAAGGCTAAAATCAAATTTTAAACTTAAATATAAAAAGCCTGGTTGGGCTACCAAATGATATATTCAAGTTGTCCTTTGCTCTTCAAACTTAAAGATCCTCTAGTCAATGTAACTCTCCTATATTGTACAAGGAATTGAGTGCCATCTGGTAAAAACTATCAGAAAACTGTTAAAATTAAAATTAAAATTCTCTGGGGAGCCTGCTTTGGGTTTCTAGTCTCTTCTGAAGTGATGTAATTATTATATTGCCAGTGAATTAAAAGAAAAGAGATCATTCCAAAAAAATTAAGGTTACAGACGAATGCACACAGTTTACAGTTTTTCTCCCCTAGGTGAGGGTACAAATGATGTGACCACATTTCATCTGCAATCGAAGATGAGCTCAAGCTCAAACAAAGGTGTTCTCTTTAAAAAGGTAAAAGGAAAATGATGTACTGTTTCATATGTCACATTTAATTCTGCTAATAGTCTTTGTAATGACAATGCGATTTTGTGTTTGAACTTTTACAAAAGGAAATGGAGCATTGAGTGGTCTTATCTAGCTGGTTTTGTTAATCAAACAAGTGAAAAGAGTTTAAACCTAAGAGAAAAAAATATATTCTTCATGTTTCACTATAAAATGGAATACTAAAACTCTCAAAAATGTGCATGATTATTTTTGGTGATCTGAAATGATGTGTGAAATAACCTGATTTTCTGCAGTGATGTTGCACCTGAAATAATAAATGTAAAAAAATGTGAATAACAAGATAATTCAATTGCTTACACCCAGTTTGGGAAATTGATATTTATTCATTATATGCCCAGTGAAATGAGGGTCTGCTAGTAACAGAATTTTTAAAGAGCAGAAATATAGAATCCAAGTCAAATAACTTTGGAATGTTTGTCTTTTCATTTAATCATTAAATTTGAATCAAATTAAAAATAAGTTTTAAATATTATTCTCCAATTTAGTTTAAGTACCAAATTCACATTTAAAACATATATTTAGCATTCTGATTCTCAAAAATGGATTCATTGATCAGCAAAAAATGATTTATTACTATAATCAGTCATGCAATATGAAATATAGAGTGGCACTTCTGAGAAAATTCTGTTTTTAGGTAGCTAATATTTCTAAATATCTACAGTGTTATTAAGGTTGATTCATGGATTTTTCTTAAGTAACTTCTGTCAAAAAAGTATTTCAAATGCATTTCTTTTTCCTTTTGGTGGACGGGTAGGAAGAGGAACAGGGACTAAAGGCTTGAAATACGATAGAGGCACAGGGCACCAAAGGCAGAGTGACAGCAGGCCCCTGGCCCCAAAGAGCCCGTTTCAGTACAAATTAGAGCTCAAAATATGATGTGTTACTTTTTAGTCATATTTTTTAATTAAATAAAGTTCGATTCCTTTGTTGGGGTAACTATAGATGTGCATGTGGTTGTGGGTACACTTTGCCTAGTTTCTCCCAGTGGTGACGTTTTGCAAAACTACAGTACAAAGTAATGCTAGGATGTTGATATATACAGAGGTCCTTGACTTCTTATAAAAGCCTGGACTGTAATTATGTTACTTGGCAATTTGTTTTCCTTTTCATACAGTTTCCTGATGTGAGATCAATATTATAACTGAACGCAAACAGTGCTTACGGAAATCAGTGTAACTGCTAACTTGTCCTCATTTTATTCATTTGAAGAATATTATTTATATTACCAACTACATACGAACCACAAAAAGCAAAAATTTTCTTCCTCCTCTCTTAACATGTATATATATATAGATACATATAATTGGTTTATTGTTTTTCTATTTTAATAATTGTGTAATATTCATTCTAATGATAATTATGTTTTCAACTCTGATCATCTGTGTTGTGAGAATTTTCTTTGATCATGTATTACTCGGTCAGGACTATTCTTGACCAGAGTCAAAGGGTTCAAAAGTGCTCAACATATTTCTTGAAACAATTTTGTCAATGGGCTTGGATAACTTTCCCAGTAGACTTTTCACGTGAATCTAATATTTAATGAATAATTTATTCTTGTCTAGTAAATATAATTTACTCATGGTTCCCTCAGTTAGGCAAGGAAGAAGCCAGCAACATGGTTCATGGCTTTTGAAGAGTTATTAATCCTTAAAACATTATTCGTCTTTGATCAACATTGTTACTATTAAAGATAGAGCAGGTACAGGTGCTGGCATCCTCTCAAACATCACTGTATTTTATTACCAGAAGTAAGAAAAAAGTCATGTGTAATTATACGTTTACATTCTCCAAGCACAGAGTTGACTCCATGAAAACTATCAAAACATATTTTCTGCTTCATTTCTTTTGGACAAAATGATACCAAGTAGCAAATGGTTATGCAGATATTTTTGGGATAACACTAATTTACAGTGTGATATTAACATTCTTTAAGTATTTCCAAGAGAATGGAGAATGAATCTTGGGTTCAATATTAGAATATCTTAACAATATCTAGGATCTAGGACACTCCTGAAAAATGAAAGCAAGTAGAAACTGAACCAAAGAAGGAAGCCATAGGACAAACCATGCAGAGCTGTTGTGAACGTGTATTATACAGCCCTCAGCAGAGAGGCCTGGGGGCCTCGGGACTCCCACCTCCCCCCAGCACCACCAACAGGCTGGCAGGGTGGAGGTGCCTCGGGAGGACCAGCCAGGGCAGCCGCTCCTGCGTAGCTTTCTTCCCCACACCCACACCCCTGCCCAGGCAGAGGCCATTGTATTTTCTGCCTCCAGGAGTGAGTGAGAAGTTTAAGAACTTGGCGTAGAAATAGCACAGAACCCTTGATAACTGAAAATATCCTTGAGAAAGGCTCCCCTTTAGACCCAGCAGGACAAACATTCAACAAACAACAAATACAAAGGTGGCTGTGCAACACAGAATCACAAATATTTGTCAAAATCCAGTACCACAGAAGCAGCATGGAACACCGAACAACAAACTGAAAACAGAGGGAACCATAGTCAACGGGGCAAAAAATAAAATAAAAAAAGAAGAGTGTAGAATAAATACTGTTGTCTGTATGTGTCCACAGCGATAAAGTAATACAGATAATATAAATGAAACATTTGTTCAATGAGAGTCAATAAACTAGCAAACAGAAGAGCTCAAAATATGAGCTAAAAATCAGAGGCATAAGAGGAGAAAGGAATTAGTGAGACACAATGACCAAACTAATTTTCCCCAAAAAGCAGAAAGTATGTTTCAAAGTACAGCAAGAGGAGGCCTAGAGATAGGTACAGAATTTGTAAAATCTGTGCACACAGAGATGCACACATACTGACATACTGAAATTTTAAGGCACTAAAAATAGAGAAAAAACAAAAATTTTCTTTAGGAGAGTATCGGTTCCTCCACAGAAGAACAGAGTCACCGTAACCTCAGACCGTTTTGGCAATATACCATCTTGAAAGAGGTAATAGAAAGTCTGTGAAATTTCAGATTACTCAAATTTGGGCTGTGATATGGCCATCCTCTCCTTTTCAAGTTTCCATTTCTGTTTATTCCCTGGGGTCTTAAAAACGATACACTCAACACTGAGAAAGTGAATCTCCACCTTTTTAGGACCACAGATGAGGTTAGTACTCGCTCTGTATGTGTAAGACTCAGTGCTTCAAATTTTTAAAAGTGTTTCTTCTTGTTCTTAATTTTGAATTCCCTTACAAACTCCTTTTTCATTAGCTCGGAGTTGAGAGATGCTAATTATTTCTCCGAATCCCCATTTCCAGGTTTCATGCCACCTAAGATTTTACTTCAAAACTGGACAAAGACTTTGTATTCTTTAGGTTTTTTTTTCCTACCTGGCATTATCGAATTACTTTATTTTCTCTTTTCATTTGTACTTATTTTCCATCCAACTTAATTATATAGGTATTAAAGTTCTGGATTTCATTTTAGGGTCTTGGAGTTGTTAAAAAATACGTGTCCAAGCTGCTACATTGGCTTGGAAGCCTGGTTACTGTATTTTTAATGTTTCTGTAACAGCTCTTCCCCTCTAACATAGTGAAAGGGAGAGGGTAGGCCTTAACCCCCTCCGGCAGCCTCAGAAGCAAGACGATTTGCCTTCTTGATACCGCGCACCGACGGCACCTGCAGAGATTTGGAGGGGAGAACCATGCCCCCCTGCCGCCTCTGAGCTCGTACACAACCTCGGAGGCTTGAGGGGATGCTGCCACAAGCTGGGCTCCAGTACGATGGCAGTGGAGACAGAATTTTCAGTGACTCCATGCGACAACATAGAAAGATCAGGATACTAGGATTGAGTGGTCTGAGAATAAACTGAGTAGTGCACCCTGCGACCCAGCTCTGCCTTTCCTCGGCTCTTCCTGGCTGAGCTACGTTTCCCAGATGCACGGCACGCAGCACCTGCCTCCTGTTGCAGGCAAAATAGGTTCCCTTGAGACAGAAAACATGTCAGAGAGGTTTTAGTTTATCAGAATGAACACTCATATTGAAGAACTGATTTAGAAAATGATACCTACTTAATGCAAAAAAATTTTGGTGGCTATTTCTTCTTTAATAAAAATAAAAAACAAACTTAGAAGAGAAGCCCATAATTGCAAATCTTTTGCATCAATTAAAACTGGAAATGCTGGCTGACGCATGCCGTGACTATTTTATGCTAGCAGTGGATCTGAGGTCGTGGTAAACATTTCAAACATTTGTCATGCTCTTCAGTTATTATCCTGTCAATGTACTCAACACATTATAAACAAATGGGTGACAGGAAAGCAATTAGAAATTTAGTATATATTACCCTCTACTGTGCTTTGTTTTCATTTTTCTTTTATTTGTTTATGTGGTAAAATAAGTGCATAGCTTCTCAAAGGTTGATCTACTCCATAAAGGATGTAAGGAGTAGGTTTTACTTCGAGGAAGAGCAACTGTGAGGTTTTTAGTTTAGCACATATTTTCCAATCACACTGAATTGTGCCCTGCTGGATGGTCTCTGGGTGAGCACCCACATTCCCTTACTCACTGGCAGGGCAAATGGAGATGGAGACTTAACATCAGTGTCCTAAATAAAGAAAACAGTACTCTTTCGTGGGAAAAGTAGACAAAGAAAAATTTTTAAAAAGTGTCTTAAATTCTCTGTCTGCATTTCCTTCTATCTTATCCCTGACTCCGAGGCAGGACAACTGTGGGACTCTGTATTCTTCTGAATGGATATGCTTAGGGATTTTAAAAGCCCATTAACTGGTTTCCTACTTGCAGGTGCTGAGATTAAGTGTGGGTTGTGGGGAGGGAGCACCGCACAGACTGGTCTCCACGCAGCGCCTAAGCATGGACAGCGTTTGCTGCATTGCTGAAGCTGTTCGTTTTCCTAACTCCCTGTTCAGGTCAAAGAGGGTGGGTCCCATTCCAGTTCCCCCAGGGCTGATGAACTGAAAGCAGAAGCTTATTTCTTTGTATGACTTTTCTTTAAGGAAAAAAAAAAAGCATTTAGAGAAGCTGGGTTTATTGTGGTGGGTTTCCTGGAGGGATAAACGCTTTAACACCAAAGCCCCAAGTAATCTGAGAGCCAGGTCTTTATGATCAATTCAGTATAAGTCTTCAAACAATGGATTCTAAATGAATAGGGACCAGATGTGAATTGGTGGTGGGTGGGGGAGGGGTGGCAGGTGTATTTGTATTCTTTTGGCTTTCTTTTATGTTATATGGTCATATTGGACACACAGAGCAGAGTTATAATTTGAGACATTAGCCAGAATTTTCTACTTACCAACCGCCCATACTCTGGCCATGATAAATTTTAGGGAGAAGCTATCAGATCAGTGTTGGAGAAGAACAGCACAAAATCCCTTATTTTTAAAAAGAAAAGCCTAGGATTCATGCACAAGGCCCAAAACTTGTATTGACAGCAAAAGAAACAGTTATTTTGAACACCCACTTTCTCAACTCCTCTGCTGCCCACCCACTCACATATGACTGTGTGGTTCTGTCCTAACACAGGAAAGAGAGGGTAGGCATATAGGTTAAGATGTGGTCAACTTTGCTGGCCCACCCCTCCCAGAGCGCATGACCAGCACAGGCTCTCAGAGCAGGGAACCCAGTATAGATATGAAATCCGAAGAGAGAGAGCCCTTGTTCTTCTCTTAAGGAAACCCATGTCCTCTGAGATAAGATGCCTGGGACATGAGAGTGTGACAGGTTGGCAATGCCAGAGTGAGCTGTTGATGTGTGAGAAAGCCAGAGGCTGCCGGTGTGGCTGCCACAGCTCTGAAGTGCCCTGGGAGGCCATCCGGCATTTTCTGGGGCTTCTGAGCATGGTGTGCAGGTGAACTGAGAAAGCCAGCCACTGGCGGGTAGGAGCAGCCAGTGAACTATGGTCCTCACCAAGTTTGTTTCAACAAACCCCAGGAGTTCCTTGCATTTGTTCCCATTACATGTTTTTTTCCTACATCTTTCTGAAAACTACCTTCCTCTGCCTTTTATTATATAGTTCTACTTAGTATTAGCACCTGAAATAGATATGCAGAAATCAATAGTAAGAGCATGATAAGTATGTCATTTTACAATTCGATCACTTTTTTATAGAGCTTATGAATGGCCATGAGGACAACTACCATGTATTTCTACATCTAGTAAGAAGTTTCACACACACACACATGAAAACACTGTGAAGAAGGAGAAAGAGAGTGTGTTAGGGAGAGAGAGGGAGAGGAGTTTGTGGGTCACAGAAACGTGTTTGATTGAGATTTTAACAAAATGAATAACTGCATTAGAATAGTATTGATTACAGGCAGTGGCTGTGATGTCAGGCTGCCTGGGAAGAAGGACAACTTATATAATAGTGCCACAGTGTACTTACCTGTTAAAATGGTGGTAACAATAGCATAGGACTCACATGGTTGTTTTAAGAATTAAATGAGTGACTATTTGCTATGGAAAGTAGCATGATATCTAACATACAACAAGCACCTAAGAAATATTTGTTGAATAAACAAATTAGTGGCAATCTTGAAAACCAGCCTTAGGTTTAAGGATACAGGAATCTGGGTGGATAATTATAAATTGAAATCCACAGAAAATAATTATGATCTTCCCTATTTTAGTGGTTTACAGAAAGGGGATGTTCCGAGGTGAACAAATTTTTCATTGCCTGTTTTAGAGTAACCTCTTGGAAGAGATGAAAGAGTTCAATTAGTTTTGATGCTCTGAAAAAAAAAAGCCAGTTTTTTTTTTTACCTCTAAATACAACATAGAATATTAGAAACAGAAGACACCTATGTTTTTAAACTACAGTTTTCCCTTGCCTTCTCTCTTCTTTTCCTTCTTTTTCTTTCCTTTTCTTACCTCTGTGACATGTGTGCTTGCTAGATGCCTCGTCCTCTGACAGATTAGGGCCACACCCTGATGAACCAGGTACATTTAAAATCTAGAAGGAGATAGAAAGGATGTGTCATGCAGTGCACGTGAAAACTGGCATTATGGGAGAAGGGTACTGAAACTCACAGGAGGGATACCAAATTCAGATTTTAGACGTGAGAGATTTCCTAGACGTGGCATTTCAGGTAAGATCTACAGAATATACAGCGATTATCCAAGAAGAGAGATGCTTTTAGTTAAGATTGTTTTGCTATGAAAACACATGTGAAGCCTACGAGATAAGAGAAAGCTAAACATAACAAAGAAACGAGAACAGTTTGGGGTGGCTGGTGCGCAGAGTGTGATAAAGGAGGCTATCTGAGGATAACTTCACTGGAGCCCGTCAGCAACGTCGGGGGGTTTAGACTCCATCCAAAGGGCAGGCTAGATGATTCGGTGGCTCATGCACTCAGGGGACCCAAGACATTAAGGGTATCCTAGACCAAGACAACAAGAACGAGGGGCCGAATGGGCTTAGAAGACCCCTGGGGTTTCACAGGGTGATTCGGATCAGCCTCTGGTCCTGCACGAGCTTCCTGTCCAGGCAGTTTGGGGGTCATTCACGTGCTGTCGTAGAGATTGAACAGCCTTCATGGTGGAGAATGAAGAAAAGTCTGCTTATCTGACAGTCATGAAAGTTATAAAACACCAAATGAAATCATTCCTATTGTTCTTTATTTATACGCAGGACTGTGCCCTCCTTCAACTCCTCAGTTAGGTGTCTCTGACCAAGTCCATTCATCTCTTTCAGAGCTGAGAGAAATACCTCAACAAACCAAACTGAAAATGAGCTCTTACCTGGCATATAAACATGCCATTGGGTGAAACTTTAAGGCCATATTTCATAAATGAATTTTCTGATTAATGAATTGCTTAATTATAAAAATTTAATTGTATTATAGAGATATAACTATGCTTTATGCCCTCCATTTCATATTGATTAAAATGCAATTACAATTAAAAACATGGAAGTTTTATCAATATCTTAGCATGATAAAGAGTTCTTAAAAGCATATTTACAACATTCTTCTCTAAATGTTAGTATATTGTTATATTTTATAATTATTAGCTTCCTATCTGCTAAACTGCATTTTAATTACCACAAAAAAGACTAGTTCCTCCTGCATTCAGACACCATCATGTCTTAGAAGGTATAATTAAAGAATGTGGCTGATTACTAATTAAAGCATAGAAACGATACCATTTCATACAATGGATGGCCTTTCATGGCTCTGCCATTACTGTTTTATTTTTCAATTGTCTTGCTTCCTTTATATTCTTGTTTCCAACTTCTAAACAAGCACCACCTTTGTGTCATGTGCAAATTGCTCTGGCCACCTTCCTATCATGAGGCAAAGCTGGAATAAATGATATACTGAAACTTGACGTTTTTGTGTATGCTGTGGACCCCACCCTCCTAAATAGTTACTGTTCATGCTGTTCAGATCTCATCCTTAGTGAGGCTAACTATAACTTGCCGGCTATAGGTCTTTATGTTTTATTTTGTTATTTACTATGTTTTCCTGGAAATTTCCAAGGGATAGTATGGGCTATTAGCCAAAAGCCATTTGGATTCCATTCTGTTTTTATGTTTATTGGAAAAACACATCATATTCTTTTAAAGTATTCTTATCATTGCTAAATCTTAAAAATGTGCTCTCTATTTTTAACACATCACCTTCCCATTCTGATTTTCAAAATGTTTTCATGGGCCTCATGCTAGTTTTCTGTCTTCACTCATCTTTTAATGAGGAGGTCAAATCGGGCCTCATGCTTCCCCTGGAGCAGGGCTGCTGTGATCCCCCCTGCTCCTCACTCTTCACCTGTGTCCTTTTGAGCCCTTCTCCAGACACTATGCTGACGCCCACTGATGTGCATGGTGAATCTACAAGGCTGAGGACAGTGCCACGGTTCTTGCTGTCTGGTGTTCGGATTATGCTGACGTGACTGTATCCCTGGAAAATTTGATGCAAGCTCTGCTCGGTCTGTTGACAAAAGATGTGCAAAACCCTGAAAGTTTACAGCACTAATGCCCTCGCATTCTCTAGCCCTTCCTAATTATTTAGCTCATCTTTCAGTATACAGTGTACATTTTTCTGTCTGATGCAGCTTCTTAACTTATGAAATACTGAGAAACAAATTCCTGCAGTTGTCACAGAAGAAAGGGGAAATAATTAGAAGGGATCTTGAAACAGTTCTGACCAGCCCACACAGCAGCTCCTCTGTGCAGTAAACCTGTCATGACCCCAGTGGGGTGCACACTGATAGCCACAGCAAATCGCACTGGTTCAAGAGATTTTGAACTTCTACATTTGTCTCTATATTTTCATTAGATTTTCAATCAGAAAGTAGGGATGGGGTGAAGGGCAAGTCAAGCAGACTAGATATTACCATCTTTGCCTGAAAACAGTTTGAAACAACTTTCACTGGATTTTCATGTGAAGTCATTATAAAATAAATCAGTGAATTTGACTCTTTCAGTAGCAATTACAGGTAATGTCACCCACCTTATGATTACGGTATTTCTACTAACTCCTAAAAATATATACATGAGACTTTACTCAGGCTTTACAGCTGGAAGCTACCTCAGTGGTGCTGTGCAATGGCGAAGAGCAGCTTGAGGAACACAGTCAATAATACTGTAATAACTTAGGGTGACAGGTGGCAACAACACATACTGTGGTCAGCATGTTGTAACATATATAAGGGTTGAATCACTATGGTGTGCACCTGAAACTAATATATTATATGTCAACTATACTTCTATAAAAAATTAAAATGAGAAAAAAAGTAACTCTATATCTGCATGTCCCCCACTACCTCTACTAGAGCGGCCACATGATTCTCCCTCCGTTGACCCAGTTGTCTTAAGCAACTTACTTTAACTTTAGGTGCTTTAGGGTTTGCTTGTTCGGATTGCCTTGCGTTTTCATATGTACTATGGAAACGGTGATGGTGCCTCCTGATAGACAAGCTTGCGCCCAGGATGAAATGCACTAACTTTCAGGGTATGTGCCGCATGCAGTCAGCTTTCAATTAAGTGTCAGTTTCTGTTAGTTATTACACTACCCAAATATCTATTTAGTTTTTCTTTTCTAAAGATTGTTTTTCCCAAAAATATGCTGAGCACATATTTGAGTGATTTTTTATTGGGCAAATGTACTTGTTAGAGGAATTGATCATGTATACATGTATACACAACTGTTGGTGTTCATGATACGAGGTAACAGTTAAACATGTGCATCTATTTGAAAAATTATTAGTGTGGTGGGGCCGATTAATTTCTTTACAACTACTCACAGTCACTGTATATTTTGCATACATTTTAATATTAAAATGCTTCTTTATTTTACTTGTAAGCTCTCTAAGAGTTAGTACCCTAGGATTATAGAAAATTTGTTAAATATAGAAAAATAGGTACAAGATGTTTACTTGTAACACTACCCATCCAAACCAACAGTCCTAATACACTACTGTCCTCGAGTATCACAAAAGCTCTGTGAGTAAAGAAATTTCCTTTGTTTGGACTCACAAAAATAACAGGAGACAAAGCCAGTATTTGGACTCATATGTGTTGTCTTCAAACTAATAACATTTCTATTAGACAATGTCTTCCCTTTGATTTAAAAATACAGGTTGCCCTTCAATGCCAGGTAATATCTGAAATATTAACAGTAAAAAAAAAATGTCACATTTCCCTCCTGGTTGGCCCCTATGTCAGATAATACAGAATGATAAATATACTTCTGGGATGTTAATTTTTTTTTTGGTATCCTTAATCTACAATAACATGTGCAATATTGTGGTTATTAAACTACTCCCTTCACCAGGTCCCTCAGACCAACCCCATTACACTCACTACCTATCAGAGTAGTGAGATGCTATAGAGTTACTACTTATCTCCTCTGAGTTGTACACCCCTCCCCATGCCCCCTCCAACATTAAATCTGCTAATCGTAATGCCCCATTTCCCCCCTGTCCCTCCCTTCCCACCCATCCTCCTCAGTTCCTTTCCCTTTGGTAACTGTTAGTCCATTCTTGGGTTCTGTGAGTCTGCTGCTGTTTTATTCCTTCAGTTTTTTTCTTTGTCTTTATACTCCACAGATGAGTGAAATCATTTGATACTTGTCTTTTTCCACTTGGCTTATTTCACTGAGCATAATACCCTCTAGCTCCATCCATGTTAGTGAGGAGATTGGTAGTGTTGCAAATGGTAGGATTTGTTTTCTTCTTATGGCTGAATAATATTCCATTGTGTATATGTACCACATCTTCTTTATCCATTCATCTACTGATGGAGGCTTAGGTTGCTTCCATATCTTGGCTATTGTAAAAAGTGCTGCAATAAACATCGGGGTGCCTATGTCTTTTTAAAACTGGGCTGCTGCATTCTTAGGGTAAATTCCTAGGAGTGGAATTCCTGGGTCAAATGGTATTTCTATTTTGAGTTTTTTGAGGAACCTCCATACTGCTTTCCACAATGGTTGAGCTAATTTGCATTCCCACCAGCAGTGTAGGAGGGTTCCCTTTTCTCCACATCCTCGCCAACTTTTGTTGTTGTTTGTGTTTTGGATGTTTGTCATCCTCACTGGTGTGAGGTGATATCTCATTGTGGTTTTAATTTGCATTTCTCTGATGATTAGCGATGTGGAACATCTTTTCATGTGCCTGTTGGCCATCTGAGTTTCTTCTTTAGAGAAGTGTCTATTCAGCTACTCTGTCCATTTATTAATAGGATTATTTGCTTTTTGTTCGTTGAGGTGCATGAGTTCTTTATATAATTTGGATGTCAACCCCTTATCGGATACGTCAGTTATGAATATATTCTCCCATACTGTAGGATGTCTTTTTGTTCTACTGATGGTGTCCTTTGCTGTACAGAAGCTTTTGACCTTGATATAGTCCCACTTGTTCATTTTTTCTATTGTTTCCCTTGCCCTGGGGGATATGTTCATGAAGAAGTTGCTCATGTTTATGTCCAAGAGATTTTTGTCTATGTTTTTTTCTAAGAGTTTTATGGTTTCATGACCTACATTAAGGTCTTTGATCCATTTTGAGTTTACTTTTGTGTATGGGGCTAGACAGTAGTCCAGTTTCATTCTCTTACATGTAGCTGTCCAGTTTTTCCTACAGCAGCTGCTGAAGAAGCTGTCATCTCCCCATGTATATCCAAGGCTCCTTTATCAAATATTAATTGACTGTATATGTTTGGGTTAATGTTTGGATTTTCTATTCTGTATCACTGGTCTGTGGGTCTGTTTTTGTGCCAATACTAAATTGTCTTGATTCCTGTGGCTTTGTAGTAGAGCTTGAAATCAGGGAGCATAATTCCCCGTTTTATTCCTCCTTCTCAAGATTGCTTTGGCTATTCGGGGTCTTTTGTGGTTCCATATGAATTTTAGAACTATTTGTTCCAGTTCATTGAAGAAAGCTGTTGGTATTTTGATAGGGATTACATTGAATCTGTAGACTGCTTTAGGTAGTATAGCCATTTTGACAATATTTATTCTTCCTAGCCAAGAGCATGGGATGAATTTCCATTTGTTAGTGTCCTCTTTAATTTCTCTTAGGACTGTCTTGCAGTTTTCAGGGTATAGGTCTTTCACTTCCTTGGTTAGGTTTATTCCTAGGTATTTTATTCTTTTTGATGCAATTGTGAATGGAATTGTTTTCTGATTTCTCTTTCTGTTAGCTCATCACTTGTGTATAGGAAAGCAACATATTTCTGTGTGTTAATTTTGTATCCTGCAACTTTGCTGAATTCAGATATTAGTTCTAGTAGTTTTGGAGTGGAGTCTATAGGGTTTTTATGTACAGTATCATGTCATCTACAAACACTGACAATTTGATTTCTTCTTTACCAATCTGGATGCCTTGTATTTCTTTGTGTTGTCTGATTGCCGTGGCTAGGACCTCCAGTACTATGTTGAATAACAGTGGAGAGAGTGGGCATCCCGGTCTTGTTCCCGATCTTAGATGAAAAGCTTTCAGCTTCTCGCTGTTAAATATGATGTTAGCTGTTGGTTTGTCATATATAGCCTTTATGATGTTGAGGTACTTGCCCTCTATACCCATTTTGTTGAGAGTTTTAATCATGAATGGATGATGAATTTTGTCAAATGCTTTTTCAGCATCTATGGAGATGATCATGTGGTTTTTGTTCTTCTTTTTGTTGATGTGGTGGATGATGTTGATGGATTTTCAAATGTTGTACCATCCTTGCATCCCTGGGATGAATCCCTCTTGATCATGGTGTATGATCCTCTTGATGTATTTTTGAATTTGGTTTGCTAATATTTTGTTGAGTATTTTTGCATCTACGTTCATCAGGGATATTGGGCTGTAATTTTCTTTTTTGGTGAGGTCTTTGCCTGGTTTTGGTATTAGAGTGACGCTAGCTTCATAGAATGAGATGGTAAGTATTCCCTCCTCTTCTATTTTTTGGAAAACTTTAAGGAGAATGGGTGTTATTTCTTCTTCTCTATATGTCTGGTAGAATTCAGAGGTGAATCCATCAGGTCCGGGGGTTTTGTTCTTGGGTAATTTTTTGATTACTGATTCAATTTTGTTGCTAGTGATTGGTCTGTTTAGTTTTTCTGTTTCTTGCTTGGTCAGTCTTAGAAAGTTGTATTTTTCTAAGAAGTTGTCCATTTCTTCTAGGTTTTCCAGCTTGTTAGCTTATAGATTCTCATAGTATTCTCTTATAATTCTTTGTATTTCTGTGGCGTCTGTCATTATTTTTTCTTTCTCATTTCGTATTCTGTTTATGTGTGTAGATTCTCTTTTTCTCTTAATAAGTCTGACTAGGGGATTATATATTTTGTTTATTTTTTTCAAAGAACCAACTCTTGGTTTCATTGATGTTTTCTATTGTTTTATTCTTCTCAATGTTATTTATTTCTTCTCTGATCTTTATTATGTCCCTCCTTCTGGTGACTTTGGGCCTCATTTGTTCTTCTTTTTCCAATTTCAATAATTGTGTCTTTAGACTATTCATTTGGGAATGTTCTTCCTTCTTTAAATAGGCCTGGATTGCAATATACTTTCCTCTTAGAACTGCCTTTGCTGTGTCCCACAGAAGTTGTGGCTTTGTGTTATTGTTCTCATTGGTCTCCAAATATTCTTTGATCTCTGTTTTAATTTGGTCATTGACCCATTGATTAATTAGGAGAATGTTGTTAAGTCTCCATGTATTTATGAGCCTCTTTGTTTTCTTTCTAAAATTTATTTATAGTTTTATACCTTTGTGATCTGAGAAGTTGGTGGGTAGGATTTCACTACTTTTGAATTTACTGAGGTTCTTTTTGTGGCCTAGTATGTGGTGTATTCTGGAAAATGTTCCATGTGCACTTGAGAAGAATGTGTATCCTGTTGCTTTTGGGTGTAGAATTCTGTAGATGTCTGTTAGGTCCATCTGTTCTAGTGTGCTGTTCAGTGCCTCTGTGTCTTTACTTATTTTCTGTCTGGTTGATCTGTCCTTTGGAGTGAGTGGTGTGGTGAAGTCACCTAAAATGAATGCATTGCTTTCTATCTCCTCCTTTAATTCTGTTAGTATTTGTGTCACATATGTTGGTGCTCTTGTGTTGGGTACTTATATATTTATAATGGTTATGTCTTCTTGTTGGACTGACCTCTTTACCATTATGTAATGTCCTGCTTTATCTCTTGCTACTTTCTTTGTTTTGAAGTCTATTTTGTCTGATACAAGTACTGCAATACCTGTTTTTTTCTCCTTGTTGTTTGCATGAAATATCTTCAACCATACCTTCACTTTTAGTCTGTATATCTTTGGGTTTGAGGTGAGTCTCTTGTAAGTAGCATATAGATGAGTCTTGCTTTTTTATCCATTCTATTACTCTGTGTCTTTTGATTGGTGCAGTCTGTCCATTTATTTTAGGGTGATTACCGATAGATCTGTATTTATTGCCATTGCTGGCTTTAGATTCGTGGTTACCAAAGGTTCAAGGGTTGCTTCTTTACTATCTCACAATCTAACTTAACTTTCTTGTAAGTTATTGTAAACACAGTCTGCTGTTTCTTTACTTCTCTCCCTTTTTATTCCTCCTCTATTCTTTATATACTAGGTGTTTTATTCTTTGTTTTTAGTTAGTATTTGTATGGTCTGCTCTCTTTGCGATGATTTTATTTTCTCTGGTGACATCTTTTTAGCCTTAGGAGTGCTTCCCTTTAGAGCAGTCTGTTTAAGATATCCTGTAGAGGTGGTTTATGGGAGGCAAACTCTCTCAGCTTTCACTTGTCTGGAAATTGTTTAATCCCTCCATCATATTTAAATGATAATCGTGCTGGATACAATATTCTTGGTTCGAGGCCCTTCTGTTTCATTATGTTATGTATATCATGCCATTCTCTTCTGGCCTGTAAGGTTTCTGTTGAGAAGTCTGATGATAGTCTGATGGGTTTTCCTTTGTAGGTGATCTTTTTTCTCTCTCTAGCTGCCTTTAATACTCTGCCCTTATCTTAGATCTTTGCCATTTTAATTATTATGTGTCTTGGTGTTGTCTTCCTTGGGTCCCTTGTGTTGGGAGATCTGTGGGCTTCCGTGGACTGTGAGACTACTTCCTTCCCCAGCATGGGGAAGTTTTCGGCAATTATTTCTTCAAAGACACTTTCTATCCCCTTTTCTCTCTCTTCTTCCTCTGGGACTCCTATAATGCAAATATTGTTCTGTTTGGATTGGTCACACAGTTCTCTTAATAGTCTTTCATTCTTAGACATCCTTTTATCTCTCTCTGCCTCAGCTTCTCTGTATTCCTGTTCTCTGATTTCTATTCCATTAACAGTCTCTTGCATCTCGTCCAGTCTGCTGCTAAGCCCGTCAATCGCTTGTCTCTTTTCTGGATTGTCTTTCCTGACTTCCCTCACTTCCTCCCTCAGCTCTTGAGTATTTCTCTGTAGATCCATCAGTATGGTTATGACTTTTACTCTGAATTCTTTTTCAGGAAGATTGTGCATTTCCATCCCATCAGACTCCTTTTCTAGTGTTGCCTGGGTTTGGATAAGCTTTGTTTGTACTATATTCCTCTGTCTTTTCATGGCGATAGAAGTGGTCACTGATAGGTGCCACATATGTCAGCTGGGCTCTTTAAGACTTTTAAAGAGAAAAAGAGAAAATAAAAGAGCAAAAAAAAGAAAAGAGAAAAGAAAGAAAAGGAAAGAAAAGGAAAGAAAGAAAGAAAAGAAAGAAAAGAAAAAAAAACACCCACTGGGAGTAGATTCTGTGAGGATGCTGTAGGTGGCACTGTTGCTCCACTGTTCCGCAGCCACAGCCACACTGCTCCGTTGGGCCCTTTGTAGCTCTGGCTGGGGCGGGAACAAATGGGAGGCTGTTGATCTCTGTGGGAAGTCTCAGTGCGGCTACTTTTTCCCAGTCGCCAGCCAAGGGGTCCAAAATTCCCCAGGACTCCCAGCCTGCTGAGCTGAGTGTGCTAGGACGATCCTGCTCCTCCGTTGGGCCCCTGCCTCTTTAAGACCGCTAAAAAGGGGTGCGCTTTTCTTTTGTCCTGGGGAGTGGCTGAGAGGACCCGGGTGCGTTCCCCGCCTCAGATCGTGCACCTCTGACTTTCCAATCTCCGATACAGTGCATGATGTGTGTCAGTGCTCCCGGCGCAGATCACCAGGGCTGGTTATTTCACGGTCCTGTTCTTCCACTTCCTCCCCGCTCTGAATCCTCTCCTCCCGCCGGTGTGCTGGGGTGGGGGAGTGGTCGGGTCCTGCAGGATCACGGTTCCGTATCTACTCGGTTCGCGGGGTGCCGAGTCCTCTCAGGTGTAGCTGCAGGCTGGGTGCCGTCCTATATCTTCTGGTCTCTCTTTTAGGAATAGTTGTATTTGTTTTATTTTCATAAATATATATGGTTTTGGAAGGAGATTTCCACCGCCCTGCTCACGCCACCATCTTCCCGGAAGGGGGAGTGTTAATTTTAAGGTGTGTTATGAAGTATAAATAGACTACATATCCAGGCTACTTTAAAAGCATGATATATTTCCTATGTAACTCATGGTGGTTAGTGTGTGTGTATGTGTGTGTGTGAGAGAGAGAATGGTCAATTTACATAACGCAACTCGTGAGAATTGGCTGAGGATCACTTTCAGGGGCTGGACACCCAAAGACAGACATGTTGTTGTTCTTTGGCAAAAGAGGCATACCTGTCCCTTACCTTTGGATTTTGCATTCATATCTTATGTTTTCATTAAAATTTTCATCAAAACTGCAGTGTTGGGATGATCAGGAAGCACGGGGAACTCTCAGGAATGGATCAAGGACCATTACTCCCTGTTCAAGGTTTCAGCACAGAATAAAATATAGAGATAAAACTCTAATCACACATCTAGGAGATACCTTTTCTTTTTTTACATGAATAAAAATACATTTGTCTTATCAACTTGCTTGTATCTTTTCTTACAGTAGGGTTTAAGTGGTCACCTTATGGGTCCATCTTTTTAAAATAAGTCCTCCAATTTTAGCATTTTTACAACATCGATGACATAAGCTTCTGAAAGGGTATTTGAAAGATAAGCAAGGGACCTTAAGATTCCTTTAGCATAGCACCAGTGTGTTAGGCAGTGAGAATCAAAGGTCCCTGGAACACGTGGAGAGAGGGCTGAACGTCCAGCAGTAGCATCCGCTGCCACCTGGACTCAGGGCGACCATGTGCTGAGCTTCCACGATGTTGCTTTCACTGTTCTAGGTACTTCCCATGCATTATGTTTACCATTTTAACCTCAAAAACAAAGCTCACAAGTGGGTATTTCCTCTCTCATTTTTCCTTCTAATAGGGGAACCAGACAAGTGAAGTCTGATTTAACTGACATGAAAATCAGGCTCCCCATGATCCAGGCACCAGAACAAATTAGCTCTTTAAGGCTCCTGCAGAATGAGTGTAAATATTTGACTCAAACCTCGAAACGCCCCTAACCTACTCTGAATTCAGTGCCTTTTAAATCAAGTTTAGATTTTAAAATACCAGTGCAAGTATTTATGTATAATTGTCAACTGCTTGCGAGATCAGTGTTATTTGCCTGTAAACCGAAAACAACTGAATAATGGCAATACCAATGACTACCAAACAGCCATAATTTATGGGAGCATATTATATGCCAGCTATAGGAGTAAATGCTTCATTATGACACGATAACACTGAGTTTATAAAAATTAAGAAACTGGCCTAAGTTATAGCTCTAAGAGGTATTTCTATTTGGGCTTACTTTTCACATGATTATTTAGCACTATTGAAATTATATATGCTAGAATAATTATGATGTTTTGAAAATACTAAAAATATGAATTCTGGAATCCTACTACAAATCAAGGGACCATTTGCTCTGAGCATAAGATGTTATTCAGTTTCATCTAACTTTAATATAAATCTGTATTTATGTTTCTCATCGTTCAAGTACCAATTTGTTATTTTACTCTCTGACACCTCTTCTTACGACCACTTCTTTATGGATATAGTCCTGTGGATTTAGATACTGTTTCTCTCAGTATCACAGGCTTGGAAAGCTCATCTGTGATTATATATTTAAACTGTTATATCTGGAAAATTCCCACTTCGATCCCTGCATTTATATATATATTTTTGAGCTTCTCCAACTCTTTTTATAAGCTGGGTCTGATAAATAACCTGATGTACTTTAATAGTGCCCACTAAGGAGCTCTTCTGTTCAACTCCCTGTTCCTGCTATTTACACAACCCTCCTCTTCTTCATCTTTAAGGCTTGCCTGCTCAAGATTATTTCTCTTCTTTTGGTCTAAAATCCAGTTTTTAATCTTGTTTAGTCAATGCATTCTCTAAATGCCTGGGTCACTGCAATAGGCTGTTTATACTGCCTTTCTCGGTTCTCTTCCCACCAAGACTGAGGGGTTTTTTCCAATTGGTTTATATATCCTTAGGTTCATATATGCACGAGATGGGTTTCGGCATCTTTTGTATGCCTATTTTAAATGCTATAGTTATAAGAACAGAATAACCTTTTTAACATAAAGTAGGTGGGTAAAAACAGAATAGTTTGGAAAGATAATGTCACTCAATTCTTTGAACTCCTTCTGAGCTGTATCCTCCAAATGACACAATCTTATATAAAATCTATTTTAAGTGTTTTAACATCTAGTAAGCTGAATAGTTTCATGTTCATTTTGATGAACACACATATTTAGAAACACTTGATAGTAAAAGAGTTTTATTACAAATGCTTTAGAGTCTATTAACTTTCTCTGTTTCTAAGAAGGGTATCCAAGAATTCCTACCAGACCTAAGCAAAATAATATTAATTTTTACCTATTATTATTTCATTTAGAAGCACCTTATTTTACACAGAATTTTTTGCATTCTTTGATTTTGCATTCATATCTTATGTTTTCACTAAAATTTTCATCAGAACTGCAGATTTGTCCATCCTATATATGAAAAAGACCTTTCATACAATCTAATTTTAAGTGCTGGTCTCAATTGTCAAACCAATCAATCAGATCACACTTATTCACTGTTAGGACAAACATCTCTGTGTGTATTTATATGTAAAAATCTTTTTAATACACATCCTCATGATATTTATCTCATATCTGAATTCAAAGTCTTAAATAGAAGGATGATAAGACTGTAGATATAAATGTACATACAGAGACATAAGAAAGCTTAATATTTTCAACAACTTTACTGAGGTATACTTTACTTAAATGCAATGATTCCCCCATTTCAGGTGTACAATTAAATTACTTTTAGGGTTGTTTCCAGTTTGGGGCTATTTTAGGTCATTTTGCTGTGAACTTTACATGTAACTTAGTTTGTGTGCAAATAGCTGTGTGGGCATGTATGTTAGATACTTAGGAGTGAAGTTGTTAGGATTGTATGGTAGTTTTAACTTTTTGATAACTGCCAAACTAGTTTCCAGTGTGATTGTACCATTTTACATTCCTACCAACAACTTACAAGTAGTTCCAGTACTCCACATGCTTTCCAAGATTTGCTATTTGCTGTTTTATATATTGTAGCCATTCTAGCAGGTATGAAATGCTATCCCACTTTGGTTTTAATTTGCAGTTCTCTGATAACTAAAGATGGTGAGCATCTTTTCATGTGCTTGTTAACCATTTGTATATCTTCTTTTGTAAATGTGCCTATCTTTTGCAAATTTTTATTGGGTTATCTTTTATTACTGAATTGTAAAGTTCCTTGTGAAGCCTGGGTGTGCCTTTTATAAGCTATGTGCCTTGCAAATATTTTCTCTCTGCATTCCTATTGGGTCCCATATTCATTTTCTTTCAATGTAAGCTGTGAAAGCCTACTATAAATTGTATAACTGAGGACCTTTTTGAAAAAACAAACCTTCTATCTATACATCTTGAGCAATTATCATAGCTGGAGAAGGCTTTAAATGCAAATATAAACATTTGCACCATGACTTCCTGTCATGCTTACCATTATTTCTTACCTTAAATGTATGTGAGTTGACATATGGAGCTGTGAAATGAGGAGTGTTCCATGGGGAAGTGCTTGACATTTAAGGCCTCAAGACTTATTATTTAAACGGTGAATATACTTGTTTGCGTTTTAATTTGTCAGCATGAGGTGGGCAATTATGGCTTAGCAAGCAAAGTTTGAAAAGTTGCTTTCTTTTTTCATGTTATTTAACAGGAATATAGTTTAATGTTCCACCAGCTGTTGGGCACATTGTTCTTTTTTAACTTACCCCAAACAAGCAGCATGGAGGAGTGAGAAAACCGTTCAAACTTCAATTAAGCACTTACTATGACTCTAAGTGCTTAGCCTTTTTTTCCCCAAATTTCATGTTTATAATATGGTAACTTCCTCTAATACAGAATACAAACGTGTTTTCTTCTTTTTGTACACTCTACTTGGAATTTTTATAGTGCTTGATATTCGTGCATTTCAACTTTCATTTTTGTTAAGGGAATATAAAAAATACAACACCAAATGTGACTTATTTTAAAATTAGCTTTAACATGTTAAATTAACCTAATTAAAATTATCCTTAGCATTGAATATCAGATACAGATAATCTAGTGTTGAACAAGGTGCTGAAAAATAAACTTAAGCTGGTAATAATATTACCTTTAACATTTTTTTCTATTAAGATAAGTATATGCATACTATTAAAGTGAAATACAGTAATATCATAGCCTTTTGGAACATCAAGAAAATGATTTGCTTGTCAAGGTAGAAGCTAACTATTCTTTAAACAATGTGTTATAACTACAATTCCCAGAACAAGAGTTTGTTTATGAAAATGGAGAATTAGTCTTCACCTTTTTATGTGGTGACAGGAGACCTCTCTTTGACCAAACTCTAGTCAGGCCTCTTCTCAGCTAGGCCTCAACCTCGGCCTAGAAGAACTGCAAACACTTAGCACAAGTGAGTTTGTTCACCCCCCCCCCCCCACATTAAGAGACTTGAACAAACATCAGCATCATTTCTATCAGCTCAAGGCCATAGTCCCAATATGACAATCCAGCCCCTTTAAAACACCTGCCTGGGAAAGCTCAATGTCGCTGAACCTCCTGTTCATCCCAGTCAAACCTGACCAAGAGCCTTGATTTCCCTTTTCTTAGAAGCATTAATTTAGAAAACCTGCAAATGTAAATTCTTTCTTGGTCCCTTTGGGGTTTATCTACTATGACCCAGGAATGTCTACCAAAGACCCGGAATCTGTATCATTGAAACGTATGCCTCAGAATGCTATGGCCCCCTTCTTCCGGTCTCTGCCTCTTCTCTAAGCTTGATAGGCACCTATTAACAAACACACACAAGGGGCCTAACTGTACTGTCTTATTCCTCCGCCCCCAATGTCATTCTATACTTTTCCTTTACAGCACTCCAGCATTTGAAAGCCCTCCCACCTTCTGTTTTAACAGAGTTGAACTCAGTTTATACCACTATCAACATCTCCCACCAAACTGGCAACTTGTTGTAACTGATGAACCAAAGGTCTTCTCCATCATTTCTGAATTTAGTCTTCTCTTAATTGAGCACTTCACAGGATTCCATTTTCTCTCCTTTCTTAGTACATAAATTATATTATTTTTTAAACTTTCGCTAGTGGTTGTTCTGGAGTTCGCAAAATACATTTACAACTAATTCAAGACCACTTTCAGTTAGCATTATGTCACTTCATGGGTTGTGTGAATGCCTTATAATAGCAAAATAATGCTAATCTGTCACTCTTGTCTCTGTATCATTGTTTGTCATTAATTTCACTTGTACATAAGCTACATAATGTGTATTTATATATATGTATACATATGATATGTGTGTATGTACATGACATGTACATAGGCAAATGTATTTTTGGAATTACATTTTGAACAAAATTTATCTGTTAGATCTCAATTTTTGTCTGAAAAAGTCATTTCTGCTTCACTTTTGAAGAATAATTTCACAGGGTACAGAATTCTAGGTTGGTAGTCTTTTTTCTCTCTGCACTTTAAATATTTCACTTCACTTTTTTCTTGTTTGCATGATTTCTGAGAAGTCAGATATAATTCTCATCTTTGCTCCTTTATAGATAAGGTGCTTTTTTTTTTTTTCCTTCTCTAGCTTCCTTCAGGAAGTTTTCTTTATCTTTGATTTTCTATAGTTTGAAGATGGTATGCCTAGATGTGGTTTTGTTTTTTGTTTTTTGGGTTTTTTTGTATTTATCCTGGTTGGTGTTCTCCAAGCCTTCTGGAACTGTGGTTTTGTGTCTGACTTTAGGGAACTTCTTCAAGTATTAGTGTTTCAAAAATTTCTTCTGTTACTTTTTTTTTCCTTTTGGTATTCCCATTCTTTGTATGTTACACCTTTTCTAGTTGTCCCACAGTCCTTGGATATTCTGTTCTGTTTTTTGAGTTTTTGTTCTCTTTGCTATCCAGTTTTTAAGGATTTCTTTGTTATATCATCTAGCTCAGAGATTCTGTCTTCAGCATGTCCAGTCAACTAATAATCCCATCACAGGCCTTCTCCATTTCGGTTACAATGTTTATCTCTAGAATATCCTTTTGATTCTTTCTTAGAATTTCAATCTCTCTGATTTCATTGCCTACCTCTTCTTGCATGCTGTCTACTTTATCCATTAGAGCCTTTAGCATATTAATCATACCTGTTTTAAATTCCCAGTCAGATAATTCCAACATCCTTACCATGTATCTGATGCTTGCTCTGTCTCTTCACATTGTGTTTTTTCTCTTTTAGTATGTCTTTCTTTTTTTATTTTTCTTGATAGCTGGATAGGATGCACTGGCTAAAAGGAACTGTTGTAAAGAGTCCTTTAATAATGTGGTATTGAGGTGGAGGGAGAAGTGAAATGTTCTATAGTCCTGTGAGTGGTTCTTAGTCTTTTTGTGATCATATGCCTCTACACTGTGAATTTTTCAAGAATTTCTCAGATTTTTTGCTTCTCCTTTAAGTGGGACAGAATGGATACAGTGGGCTAGAGTTGGGTATTTCATTTTTCCCAGTCAGGTAGACTCTGATATGCCCCAGCAGTTTAGACTCTGGTAAACTAGTTTCCCCTGATGGCAGGCCTTTTAAGAAGAACTGAGTGATTCAGCATATTACAAAATGGTTCGTTTTCACCATTCCCTGCCAGGAGCATGAGGAGATTTTCCTCTGATATTTACTGTGGAAACCTAGAGATAAATCTCATAGTACTGTGTGCATCTCCCTATTACTAGGTCACACTGGAGTTTTTAAATCGCAGACTTGTCCACACTAAGCCTTCAGCAATTCCTCAGTGGTGGTCCAGGCTTTCATGCCCTGGCACAGTTCCCAAGGTGATTTCTGTTCTCTGGTGAGTCTCTGCTTCAGTAACAGAGGACTCCCTATATCCTGCCTGTCTCTTCAATCTTGGGGGCAGTGGTTTGCCCTGTAAAGCCTCCTTTCTCTTCTGGCTTTAAAAAAAAAGTGATTTTTAAATCTTTTCAGCCTTTTATTTGTTGTTGTATGGAGTGCTTACTTCAAAGCTCCTTACATGCAGAACGAGAAACTGGAAGTTGCCTTGCTGTGTAAATACGAAGCACACCAAACATATTCCTGCCTCAGAGTTCATATGTCCTCTTCCTCTCTCTGGAATGTGCTGCCTTGTAAATCCCAAATGGCCTGTTACATCTTATGCTTCAGATGTTTGTGGAAATATTTCCTAGGTGAGATCTTCCTTGATTATCCATCCACATTTCAAATCGATTCCCTCTCACTACCCTGCTAATTTTAAGCAAGAATTCTTTCTTGCTTAATTCTATTCCAGATCATACGTGCTGGAAATGTAGTTATTAAACCTGTTATTTAATTACTATAACACTCACTCAGCTCTACCAGGTCTTTGGACTTGGATTGATAGCCAAACTCATAACACAACAGGCTTCACCAGTGCCACAATCATTTAGCTTTAAGACAGAACCAAGAGCAAAGAACAATATAGCATGCACAGCAGCCTAGCAAGTATCACATGATGTGCAGGTACGGCTGCCTAGATCCACAGGAGAAGGGGCAGAGAGAGCACGGGTCAGGGAAGCCATCAGCTTCTGAATCCTTTCACATCTAGCTAGTGGTGTGTGCCTTCAGGGATAGGTGACTATTTCCCATTCTCCACTGATGCTGTTTCTCAGTAGTACTGGCAACTCATTTCTCAAGAAACACTCTCAACAAAAGAGCACAGGTGGTTGCTCTTATGTACAGTCTTTGGTTGAATTCTCAGTTACACTGGATCTGATATTGTGCCCACCTATACATGATTTGAGTCACTACTGAGAAGAAAACTAATTGTCAAATCCTGAAGCATCCCTCAGGCTATAAAAACACAGTAAGGCCATAGAAACAGTAGTTAAACCTTTCCTTCCACTTTATTTAGGTTTATTGTTATTTGGTTTATATTCTGTCTCCCCTGACATTTCCAATGTAGCGGTCATAACACTATATGACATTAGCAGTGTATGACATTCGTACAAGCCTTGCTGACACAGAGAACACTGAACTTAAAACATGCACTCAAACCTTAAGATGAATCTTCAGTTTAATGCTATAGTGGTTAATGCTGATTATCTAAATATAGATTCTAATTTCTGTTTTCTCGTTTGTTTAGTTTATCCATTATCAGAGATTTTTCAATTTCTTACACTTCTTTCATTTTTCTTCTGCATGTCATAAGGTTCATGGTTATACTTTGAATTTTCTGAAAAACATAAACTAGCACTTTTGGTAACCAGATTTTCTTAATTTCTCCTATTTTAATGTCATTCATTTTAAGCTGCCTCATATTATTTGGTAATTATCCAATAAAAAAGTAGAACATAAAAAATAAAAGTAAACAAGATTTACGTACTAGATTTTTATTTTTAAATGCTGATTTATTGTTAAATAGTCTTCTTCTACTTGATTAGAAGTTTTAAAGACATCACCAACAATAAAAGCTTTTGGGTTTCTGTATATGTATGTAGGTATAAATATTTAAAACAACATCGAGAAGGTGTGAATAGCTGAAAAGATTCAGTCCTTTTGACAAAATATTAATAGTTAAAATGGTCTTAGAAATTAGTGGCAAACCATTTATGGCAGTTTACTGTAAATTGTTTTTTAAAAGAAAGGTAAAATATTTAATAAGTTTTTTAGCCCAAACTATATTCTGTTTTACAGTTGAGGTAAAATCAGTATTATATTTGCTACAGAGTAATAGTAATGATAATTTTTTTGTTGTTCAAATGGCACTGAGAGATAGCTGGATAGACTGAGATGTGAAGTACGACGAATAACTAAATTGCTTAAAAGTAACAGAGTTGCAGCAAATCCAAAATTCTGGACACCTATAAAGTCAGTCCCTATTTATTTCAAAAGATTTGGATGATATACATCTTGAGATGATGATGGTTTCTTTAGCATATTTTTCTGGAGTGGTGGGGGACCGCAGAGCACACCTATGTTAAATAGTATAAATATACTGTCTGAGATTAAATTTACTGCAGGTTCACAAGGAACCTAATTCATTTGTAGATGATCTAGATATGACTGCAATTCGCAGTCTTTACGATTTTATTCATTAAACATTTGAAATACAAAGCTAAAGCAAACATTTGTTTGGCACTTCTTTTGAGAAGCTATAGGGAAATGAGATCATTTCAAGTCAATATGATTTAAGAATATTCTAAAGCAAAAAGACAGGAAACAAGGCCAATTCTTGCCCTTTATGATGTCGAAACTTTCTGATCCACTAATGTGCACTAGTTAAGATAAATAATTACAATCCTGTAGGAAATGTCCTCAGTCAGCTTCATTTATAATAATTGAGGTAAATTTGTGAAGACTGCTAGACTATCAGCCAAATCCCAATGTTATCATGTTTGCACTCGAGGTACCAGGAAAAAGTCAAAGACTGATAGAGGAGATGTTTTTTTGTGTTTTTTAGATGATTTTTAAATGTTTTCATCATATTAATTAAATACAAAAGCAAAGGGTTTGTTAAAGAGCTTGATCAGAGATAATGAGAGTCTCTAACTTCACATGATTAATATTTGTCAGGAATTAGAAAGGATTGGGAGAAAAAAGTTCAGATTTAAGTTAAACAATTTGTTCTCAACATCATTAAAAATAAGCTCCCACCTGCTTCTAATTTTCTTAATTACAAAGGTCATTGGCTGTTTCAATAGTGAGGAAAAAAGGAGCTTTCAGAAGAGCATGCAAATAAAAGCTTGAGCGAGGAGTCCCGTATGTTAATGAGCGAGGGGCCCTGATCAGCAGTCGCAGACTGACTATGATAAACATGCCAGAGCGTCTTTCAGTTCACAAGGGCACTCATTTATTTGTGCAAGTCGGCAGCAGAAATCCATTATTTGAAATTGTACTAAGACCTTCAATTACCTTTGTGAAAATAAGTGGTATTTTTGAATTTTATAAGATTTGGACTAATGATCTTAAAATACAGTTTAAAATTCTACCAAAATTACAGATCCTATTAAAATACGATACTAAATTACATTATCTATGATCTCTTATAAGTACATTTCCTCTTTCTATGTGTTTTTTCCAACCTTCTACCAGAACAGAAGATAATAATAGCCATCACTCATTGAGTACTAATAATGAACTAGGTATTCTCTATCTCTCATCTCATTGTCACACCAACCCTGCTTGAATAGAATCAGTACTCTAATTGAGGAATTCTAATAGAAGAAAAACTAATGCTCAGTTCTCTGTCTGAAGTGATAGCCTCATTATGATTTCCTTTCAGTCATAATATTTCCTCAATATTCCTATCACAGGGGTTCTTAACAAGGGACTGCTTACCAGTATGACCTAAGACATTTTGGAACTTCATACCGACTTAGGCCAGACGTCTAAAACTTCTGTTCAATAGTTTTTTGGTGATGTCTTTATGTTTTATTTGTAATTTCAAAGAGGTCAACAGTGATGCTGTTGAGTTCCCCTAGTTGAGAATCACTGTTATTTGCTATTACAGAATATAGTCATCCTATAATATGGGAAAATATATTCATAAACGATGTGTCTGATAAGGGGTTGACATCCAAAATATACAAAGAACTCACGCACCTTAACAAACAAAAAGCAAATAACCCAATTAAGAAATGGGCATAGGACATGAATAGACACTTCTCTAAAGAAGAAATTCAGATGGCCAATAGGCACATGAAAAAATGCTCCACATCGCTAATCATCAGAGAAATGCAGATTAAAACCACAATGAGATATCACCTCACACCAGTGAGGATGGCCAACATCCAAAACACAAACAACAACAAATGTTGGCGAGGATGTGGAGAGAGGGGAACCCTCCTACACTGCTGGTGGGAATGCAAATTAGTCCAACCATTGTGGAAAGCAGTATGGAGGTTCCTTAAAAAACTCAAAATAGAAATACCATTTGACCCAGGAATCCCACTCCTAGGAATTTACCCCAAGAATGCAGCAGCCCAGTTTGAAAAAGACAGATGCACCCCTATGTTTATTGCAGCACTATTTACAATAGCCAAGAAATGTAAGCAACCTAAGTGTCCATCAGTAGATGAATGGATTAAGAAGATGTGGTACATATACACAATGGAATATTATTCAGCCATAAGAAAAAAACAAATCCTACCATTTGCAATAACATGGATGGAGCTGGAGTGTATTATGCTCAGTGAAATAAGCCAGGCCAAAAAAGACAAGTATCAAATGATCTCACTCATATGTGGAGTATGAGAACAAAGAAAAAAAAAATTAAGGAACAAAACAGCAGCAGACTCACAGAACCCAAGAACGGAGTAATAGTTACCAAAGGGAAGGGACTGGGGAAGAAGGGCGGGAAGGGAGGGATAAGAGGGTAAAAGGGGTATTACGAATAGCAGACGTAAGGTAGGGGGGGCACGGGGAGGGCTGTACAACTCAGAGAAGACAAATAGTGATTCTCATCTCACTACACTGATGGACAGTGACTGTAATAGGGTTGGTGGGGGGGACCTGATGAAGGGGGTAGTTTAATCATCACAATATTGCTCATGTAATTGTAGGTTAATGATACTAAAATAAAATAAATTGTAAAAAAAGAAAAGAATATAGTCACTAAAACACTGCTTTTAGCTATCACTGGTGTTTAGATACAAGCTGATGTTCTTAGACTTTGGGTCCTAGAGAAATGGTTTCTGTGATTTTACTAACTACTATCTATTAATCTCCTTTTATGTGCTTGATGCTATTCTAAGCAGTTTATGTTTAATAACTATTTTATCCTCACAGTGGTATTACTGGATGGATACTTTTATAAACTCATTTCATAGATAAGGAAGACACAGAATGTTAAAGAATTTGCACAAGAGAATAGAATTTGAATATTCTGTGTGATTACAGAGCCTATATTCTTAAAATATTCCCTGAATACTTACAGGTGTCTCTCTGGCACTCAGAGAATCTTTTTTTAGATTTTGACACTTCTCAGATATCAAAACTAACATATATGTGATCACTGGGAGTTATATATAATAATAATAATAGTAAAATGCACATTTACCTGTTGATATATAGGACATAATGAAAGTTACCCCTCACTTTCTATGTGGTTTTGTAATGTATTTGACATGAAGTTAGTTTCATGTGTCTATTTGTATTACATTTTAGATATCGTTCCATCTTCATTGATTTATTTTTAATGTGTTTTGTGATAAACACTATGTTGTTTCATGATAAAACAACACACGAACATGTATGTGTGTGTGTGTGTGTGTGTGTGTGTGTAGACAGGCATACACACCCATGATTTCCCTTTCCTTACACGTAAGTGGGGCTTTTTCATGCTTTGCTTTTCTCATTAACAATATATTCTAGAAAACATTTCAGATCTGTTCAAAATACCTTTCTCACTCTTTTTTACAGTTTCATAGAACTCCATTGTGATAAATGCCATAGTTTATTCACATTAATCTCCTATTAATTTGTATTCAGACTGTTTCTCATATATTTTCACTGAAACTAATGCCAGAATTAATAAACTTTTGCACATGTAGTTTCAATTATTTGAAGTGTGACTTAAGGGTAAACTCATAAAAGTGGGACTGGGTTAAAGAGTAAATCAACATGCAGTTTTATAACATATTACCAATTATTACCAATTTCTCCTCCATAAGTCTGCAAAATTGTACATTTCTATCCACATATGAATTCCTGTTTATTCAGAGCTTTGTTAGAAGAAATGTTGGCAATTTTTGAGTTTCTGTCAATTTGGTAGATGACATGTTTCAATATTTCAGTGTAATTTTAATTCACATTTTATTGTGAGGGAGATTAAACATGTTTTCATATATTTAAGAACCTTCATATATATTTTTATGTATTTCTATATCATGAATTTATATATTTTTATATCACAAATTTGAGAATGACCTGTTCATATTTTTTAGCCTTATTTTCCTTTTTATTCTTTTTTTAAAAGGATTCATTATTATGGAAATTTACCTTCCATATTTAACATTAGTGGCCAATATTTTTCCTTTTTATTCTTCATCTTTTGACATTTCCCTATGACATCTTTTTCTGAATACTTTTAAAAAGTATGTAATTTATTATTTTTTTATTGCATAAGTATTTCTGAGTCACAGTTTGTTTCCAATCTTGCTTAGTAATAAAAGCTTTCAGAGGAAAATGCCACCTCTACGCGCATCCCCACCAAGGAAGAGACAGGTGACCTTGTCCTTTCCATCCCAGATGGGGAAATATTCCTGGCTCTGTGTTACAGTCTGGGTCATCTTTCAGAGGTCACAGCTTTGTACGTGTTGCCCACCATACGGATTAAACACTGAAAGTCCATAACACAAATTTCTGGATTGTCAACTTCTCCAAAAGCTAATTACCTCTTCATTTTAATATTCTATTTCTTCCTCCTTCTCCTCCTCCCCCTCACCCCCCTCTACTGCCCACTCTCTTTTCTTTCTCTCTCTCTCTCTCTTTTGAGGGTTTTCTCTAAATTCTTTGGCATGTTTATCAACAGTAGCAAACAAATTTATTTTAGTATGTACTAAATCTGGCTTGCTAGTTTGTCAATTTCCATATTATAGGAAACAGAAATATTAGACATTGTTTTTCTATTTATTTTTATTTTTTTTATTTTATTTATTTTTTTATTTTAGTATCATTAACCTACAATTACATGAGCAATACCGTGATGATTGAACTCCCCCCTTCACCAGGTCCCCCCCACCAACCCCACCACAGTCACTGTCCATCAGCGTAGTGAGATGAGAATCACTACTTGTCTTCTCTGAGCTTAGACATTGTTTTTCAATACTGAAGAAGATACCACTCAATAACATTGATACATATGATGAAAACTCTGAGGCATTTCTCTAACTTTATTCTGCATATCCTTTGTATAAGGATGTATGAGTGAAAAATTTGCACAGATATTTTGTGCACTAAATGCTTGTCCTCAAGCCCCACTCCCCCCCAAACACACAAAAAAGTAGGCATCATCAAAAATAACAAGGAAAAGAAGGTATAGGTATGAAGATAAAAAGTATAAAATTCCAGGAGAACAATTTTTATAGTTAAACTATGCCCCCCCAAAAAGACATTAAAATGACTTACTCTTCTTAGGTGTTTGTTTTTATTTAGGGCCCTTCTTCATTAAATATTTTTCAATGACTTATTAATATTTGATTTTATAAACAGATTAACTTTACATAAAAATTTGATGAAATACAGTTTGTTTTAGGCAGTAGTTTCTAGCACTTATTTTGGACCAAATTCAGGGTAGCTGCATAGGAAAAACTCAAGAATTTATTAAAAATACAGATTCCTAAGACCTATCCATTGTTGCTATAGATAAATAGAAATATACCCACTTTACAAATAAGGAAATGGAGGGTAAAAAAAAAAACCTAAATTCGTACGGCTACTATCTGACGAGCAAGTCAATGGACAAGTATTTATGTCTAAAGATGTCAATGTTGGACATACTCTTTATGGCATTTGTGTCAGCCTTTCCAGTTTTTCTAATTACCGGTTTGTCCACCATGAGGACAATGCTGCTGAACGGTGTGTACTATTTGTAAATATCCCAAATTTGTTACAAAGTAGTATTATTTCTTTAGTCGTTAGGATTTTCCAAACAGAATAGAAAAGTAAATCCTAGAAAAGCTGGGCAGGATTAATAGTTTAATGTGATGTATGTTTATTCCTGAAATTGATGTCACAGTATATTTTGTGGTGGAGACAACATGAGATAAAACAAACATAAACTGTAAACACAAATTTATTAATATAGAAAATAAAAGCATATAAACAATTTACTTAAAGTTGCCATTATGCAATTCTGTTGCCAACAACACATTCACTGGGGTGAATACGGAAGAAGGGAGAGAATATTTCATCAGTCTCTTTCACGGAAGGTCACTCCTTAAACGAGGCAGAGTGGAACTGTAGTGATGCTTAAATGGTACAGAAATGCCCTTCAGGGTATGTAAAAGACATAGAAAGGGGTTTGTCTCATATTTATTTCTAATTTGAAATGGTAACTTGTTTGAATAACTTCTCTAGTTTCTTAGCTTCTCTTGCCCCAAACTTGCCCTGCTCTTTTACTTTCTGAAAACACACCACATAAAGGGAAATATGTAGGGAAAATCAGTAATATTTCAAGAAAATAGATATATTTGGTTGACTCCGCCTCAATATTGCATCTCTAAGCACATTATCCTATAGAACCTTCTAGAGAGAAGCCACAGATTCATTATCAACAAACAGTTATGCATTATTAGTAGTAAATAAAATGTATGCCTCCTTTCAAAATCTCTACTTGTTCAGAGGAATATATGCCAGGGATTATGTGCTGGTAGAAGCAGCCAAATATCAAAAGTTGAGAAAATATAAAACAGGAAAAGATGATGAGAAAAGATTCAGAAGAAAAGAATAAGGCAGCTTGAGCCACCCTCGCCTACAGATCTAGGAGTTGGACTAGAACTGATGACAGTTACCCTGAAATCCAGCCAACCTAATACTGACTTAATGTAGCCAGTGGCTCAAACAAATCTGCGCTGTTCCAAGTCTTGGAACCAAGAGACTTCACACTCCAGAATGCCAGGAAATGCAACAGATATGTTGTTAGAGGCATGTGGTGTTCTTATCATAAGTTGCAGAAAATATATGGTGCCTCTATCAATCTCCTGACCAGTCTCCTTAAACATTTCTCTGAAGGACCCAGCAGATACTGGGACATTCACAGCATTCTGAAACTGAACTGCAATTAATTAAAATTCGGAAGCCTCCCATGAGCAGATGCAGTAAGGAGGTGGGGAGAGATGAGTGAACCATTTTTTAATATTTCAGCCAGAAATGTGAGGAGTATTTATATTTGTACATGCAATACTGTATTTGATAGAAGAGACTAAGTTGGAAACTTTGTAATTACTAGAACTCAGAACTTCAGTAGATGCAATATATTACACATTAGCAATGCATCATATGGATGTAAGTTTCAAAGCAGCTCTTTCAGAAAGTGCAGAGAGTAAATAAGTATTATGGTTATTTCCAAAAGTAGTCACAAATATCTGCAGAAGTACAGACACGAGAGAACTGTTTTTATGAGCAACTGTGGACAGGCTGGGTTTATTGTTTTACCTCAGGTTGTCCTCAAGTATGTAGTCTATAAATAAAGGGTGACCCACACTCCCATCCACACGAAAAACCTCCAGATGTGAAAAGACAGGATATTTCTAGATAGGGTGGATTATTCAAGAAAAGTCAGGTGCACAAGGATAAATATATATTGATATATTAAACCTTTAACTAGTAAATTACATAAATAAGTATAAATGAGAGATTGCATTATTTTTAGAAGAAACAAAAAATTTCCTACGTTACTTCCAGCCATGCAAAATCCCAGAAACAGATCTTTCAGTTGCTGCTTGAAACTGAACTATTGAAAAATCTTGCGTAAATAGAAATCTTTGGCCAGATCAAGTATTAGAATCAGACAAGCGGGTTTTCACCATACAGGAAATGACAGTTCAGCTTCTCCCTTGGATAATGGCTCTCTGACCCACCATTCTTCCTTTCAGCAGCTTCCGGAAAACACACAGGCAGTGGCAGGCCATGGTGCATCTTAAAATCACTTTTTTTAGCTGTTTTAATTTGACTTTAACTTTAAAGCAACTGAAATTTTGACTCCCACCCTAAATGTTTAGATACCTTCACTTTGAAGCTCCAAGGGCTTCTGATTCGTGGTAATCAAAAGCCCTTGAAAAATAAGTTCGGCCTAAGAGCCTGTATAAGGGTAAGAGCTACCTTACAACTGAAACCAGACCTTCCCGATCCCTAAGAAGGCGGCTGGGGTTCCATATGGACGCAGGCTGCAGGAAGCCGTTTTGGCCGCAGGGCTGGGAGAGTACAAACTGCCTCTGACAGGATGTCAGGGAAGCAGGGACACAAAACATCTGCCGAGGTCACAAGGCCCTCCTCACAATGTCTGTCATGTTATTCGGGTGTCAGCTGGTGTTACAGGGCAGAAAGAAGTGCCAGGGTTTGGACTTTGGTGGGCAGAAAGGGCCACTGAGCTGAAGGGTCAAGTCATGTATCTCCAAACTACACATACCCTCCCGGGGAGAGACCTTGGGAGCTGGGGACCCCAGCCGAAATCAGAGATCAGATAAAGCAAACTTCCTGACTCTTAGCTTAAATTATATTCTTAATTTACACACAATGTGTATGACTTAAGGATGTCTCTGTCCAACTTCTCTAATTCATCTTCAATATCCTGCACTCTAGAGACTTTGGCTCTAGGTTTAACAATAGGCCTTTATGATTTGAGCCTGTGTGTAAATTCAAATCAGTAAAGACACACAATATGAAAAAGAAGTTTGAACTATGATCTTGGATTAAAAACTTCATATGGACTCCATAAAGTGATCTCCTACGTTAGCAGTCACCTGCACCTTAGCAACCATGGATGCATAGTGACTATGGGTATTGTTATCATCTACGTCAATACCTGAATGGCAAGGTCATATCCTAGAAATAATGAAAATTAAGTCTCCCTTCATCAGTAACAAAATAATCGTATCATGACCAAGCCTCTCCAAATATCCATAAAATATGTTTTTGTTACACTAGCTGGATCACACTGTCAAGGTCCTTGGTTCATATGATGTTTCAGAAACATTTATTTCATGCACCCCAGGTTAATTTATCATCTCTAAATTCTCCTGTTGATTGATGAGCACATAGAAGGCAGTGATTCTGGCATATGATATCTCTCATAGATAACTGAATATTCATTCTTATATCCAAATAGATTAGAATGTGCTATTTCAAGATAACCATAGCCATAGGTCATCATAATCCAGTACTCTCATGATGCTCTGCCGGGAGTGGTTGCCTAGTGAGATCCTTAAATGACATTAAGAAATGGAATAAGAGCAAATATGCCTCTCCATTAATTATCTTTGGTGTGGCTGACAGTCTGATGTTGGATGACTCTTTTTATAGTTCTCTTTTTAAGGCTGGTAACTGGATCATAGGTGTTCACATACCCTGCTCTCTATCCCACCTGAGGAGCGTCCTGCCATCCTCAGTTACTTTTTCCATCTTGACAAACACAGCCCAGTACTGCCCGCACTACTATCAATGGATGAAGGTCAGATAGAGTAAAGACCTGGCCTGCAGGAGTTTCTCTTGCAACAGAGCAGAATGTTTCTGAAGATTAGATTTGGGATTCCTCCAGAGAAGTTCATCCCACTGTACTTAGCGGGTGGTCAAAATGCTGAGTGACTTGATAACAAGGAAGACAGGTGAAAAGGGCAGGAAAACATGTGATATGGAAAGCTATTACATTTTTTTTTTCAGCAGGTTTAGTTTACAAAACCAACGATTTGAGAGAGTGATGCCAAGGAGCCCAAGGGAATTTCTGTTGAAGGGAAAATAATTAGTCAGCTCTTTTTAGTTCTTGATTGAAGACGTATGGCAACAAGCTCCACGGTGCTTCCAGAACACCATGGTGATACTCCAATTGCTAGATGTGTCCAAGGACAGGACAGGAATCTGAAGAGTGATTTCATTATTGGGATGAGATTTTAGGTTCCTTTGAATCTCTGGATTGAAATGTTAGGTTTCTTTTTCTATTTGCCTATGTTTTCCTAATTTTCCAGGCTTTATGCAAACAAAAAATTCTTGCCTCCTGAAGACTCAGAAGTCCATCTCCAGAATGATGCCTGACTGAGGCTAAACTAAGAGTCCCATTTTTCTTTTCTACTCTTTAGGGGCATCTCCTAAAATGTGTAGGAATAAAAAGCATTTACACAAAATGTTTACACATGTTCCATCATCGAATCAATTTGGAAACTATTCTGTTAAATTGAACTGGTTTGGGTGATACATGAATTTTGAGATAGAGCAATGTGGCGTGTTAATGCGAATTATGAGCTTCAAGAGTGAAATATAAGATGACAAATTTCAGAATTGCAGTTAATATTGAAACAACTTTTCAGTGTGTAGCAGAGCTAGTAAGTATTCTGTGGATCACTTGAGCAACACCCTCACCCTATGGCAATTATCATCTAAGCCATTTATCCTGTAGTTAATTAAATATTATCTTTAATTATCCAACTTAACATATGTATATATTTTTTTCTTGAGGTCAAGGCACAGGAAATAAAACTTCATGTACACTCTCTTTGCTTAATCCCATGGTACTACTGTTTTCACAGCTATGGAAAGTATGTTAAATTTTAAAATGCCAGTCAAGAGTTAAACAAAAGCATTAGTTGACTTAAAAATATATTGATTTTTCAAAGAAACCAATTTTTGGTAAAATATACTTTCCTACTTGCCCTGTTCTAATTTTTTTTTTCAACCTGAAATCATGCTTCAGGAATTTGCCAACTGACATGCATTGTAATTCAAATACCATGTATTGAGGAAATACCAAGGAGGTACACATATAGCCAAGAATTATTGGATTTATAAAAATCATCTTCATATTTGAGGAGGAGCTAGTTCACAGGACCTCATGCCGCTAAGATCGGGAAAGGAGAAAGGGTACCAGTTCAGGGAAAGTAAAAAAGCGTGATTCTAATGAAAAGGGAACTGCTGGGTAGGAATCAGTCACTGCTTTGTAAGGACGTGCCCTTCAATGCAAAAAAAACTAGTACCCTTAACTATGACATTTTACTGTCACTCTGACATTTTTCGGGTGAGTTTAACAGAAGTTTTTTTTATTATAAAAACACTCCAATTCTATAGAGTAATGTACAAATGAAAGAGAATTCAAATGAGAGAAATTTGGTTTTGGGGTAATAGTTTTAAGAAATAAGAATCCATGCAGTTGATAGAAATGGAGATAGAGAATTTTTTAGAAAATTATAATTATTGCTCCTCCTTTAAATAAATTCCAAGTCTCATTTGGTGGAATATTATATGACATTTTTACATATTTGTTAAAATGACCTGGGTGGTAACATGGTCAATTAGAATATGATATATAGGGACTTCCATTGCAAGGATGACATGGCTTTTACAGAGTAACACTTTCTAAAGTTGAAGGAAGAAGAACTGCAAAGTTAGCTTTCTTTATGAAGTGACTCCTAAGGGCTTTTTACATGTAAAATCACCATCTGTCCCAGGGAGAAGAAATGTGAAAAGATGGCAATATTATTTCCTTGCCTATTAGGTAAAATGCTATGTGTTCTTCTATACCTGAGAAAAGGACCTTTAGTGTCTGCCCCAGTTCTGAGCCAACTCGGTGACTTTATGCTGAATCTATTGGTTTCCTTTTGGCCTCACCTTGCCCTTTTCCAAACTAAGAAATGACATCATATCAAATTAGTTGATGAACTTTCATTTTAATGTAGAAATGCGATTCTCCCTCAGTGAGTCCTGCCCCTCCTTTTGAGAAGGACAGGGGAGCACCAGCACACCGAGTGCCCTGCTGATTCGAGGAGCAGGACCGCTCAGTGGTGTCTTTCAGCCTGAAGTTGATCCCATTTATCTTTAAGGATTTGCTCGACTCTAGAATCCCACTGGTACTTTAGGTTAGTTTCTTCTGGACATGCAGGAGACTATCCTGGACAATTTTTTTCTTAGTCAGGTTTCTGGGTGTTCTGGGATGGTTAGGAACTTTCAGGAGGTTCTACAGTGAGCTTCAAAGTGTTGTATTTGTGAGTCTGACCTTGCCTAGACACTCAGTCCTGTGGAGACTGCCACCTGGGTAAGCTGTGGGCTCTCTCTCTGGATCACATGTTTGACATAATTAATAAATCTGTCTTAAACTTTTCAGTGCTTTGGGGTCCAGAGAGTGGGCCAATTTAGGTTATTTTATAAGGAATATAGCTGTTCCCAGTGAACAGAAATGGGAATAAATGAGAGTTCTGAACTATTCAACAGGAGATTCAAAAGTTAGATAAAAGTAGGGGAAATTACTGAAGACACTTTTTAAGGAAAAGCTTGTAAATAAAACGGGCTTTCTGGAGACAGGCTGCTTAGTTGTCTTATGTCTCAAACAGATTTCCCATTTTCTTGCTGACAGAACTGGCCTTGTTAAGTAGCTGACATGGGGGGTGCTAAGGGTAGGTAGGTATCACAACTAACTCAAGAAAATTGCTTTCTTTTTTTATAGAGAATAGTTTAGAGTGGGAAAGTTGATCCAATTCGGTTTACTATAAAGTCAGGGAATTGTGCTAGGGAACTGATAGATTTAAAGAAATCTCCCCATTCCTTTTCCTTCTTACCTTGGGAAAGCTACTGTTTGGAGTAGTGACGTCCATTTTACAGACAACCAAGAGCTCGGAGCAGCTGTTTATGATCCCTGACATTGGTGAGCCCTGGAATAACAACCCTGGATTTACTGCTCTTTGGATTTTTGTCACATGAGAGGACAAACCTGTGTGGTTCAAGCCACTTTTACTTGCAAAAGCTGTCTAAAATTTTGTAGTGTATGTGTGTGTGTGTGTGTGTATTTGGTTAAAGAATTTGAACCTGCTTTGCTAGAATCATATGAGGTTATATCCAGAATGTCACTAAAGGGCCTTTTAATCCAGCTAAGTACATACAAATAAATGCCACAGTTTGCTCTTACACTGTCCTTGGTAGATGCCATAAACTGGTGGCCCACATGCCCTCAAATGCATCTCAGTGGTCTACAAAGTGTATAAAACTTATTAACTTTGCCATATCTCTGTTATGTACCAAGCCCACTTTACATTATTTACATAATCTGATCGGCCACTGTAGTCATACAATTTGAGCTTTCTGTTTAAAACTCTACCATATTTATCCTTGAAACATTTATATAACTATCTTAAGGTTTTTGAAAAGAAACATTTGGCATATTCTCAAACAGTTTCTCTATCAAATCTACTAAATAATTAATCTAAGAAAATAAATGTGTATACAAAGATGTAGATATTTAATCTTTATAATGGTGCTAATTTTCTTGATAAAATCATGAGATAATTTTAACTAGTAATATTGTGGAATTTGTCAATTAAAATATGCTAGATATTATGAAAAATAGTTATTTTCACATAGTTATGAAAAATAAGTATTTCTGTTTTTCATATTTGTCCCAGATCTATTTCAATAAGTTAAATACAAAATAACTGATCTAACCCTTGAGAAGGAACACTTAGGAATCATATAAGACAATTTTGTATAGATATAAAGCAGATGTATTCTATGATATTTGGTGAATATCCATAAGGCTGTCATGGCCATTTACATACAGAATAAGCACTTTATCTCCTTTGATTGTTTTTCTGGAACTATATTTGTGAAATATTTCTTATGGAAATTTGCATATTTAAATTGCAAGCCAAATAAAGGAAGAGCTGTATTGATGTGACTTAAAGATGGCAAAGGAAATTGTGAGCCACTCAAAAATTTGCAGTAATTGTGTGAAACTATCCATCACTGATTTATCAGCTTAGAGTAACTTCTTTTAAAGTCTGCATAGCAATCTACTCTTGGTCTTACCACACTGAGACACTGGAAAAGTGATATTATTTCTTTACATTTAAATTACCTTTTGACCGGTGACTGTATTTGCCTCTACTTACTTCCAGGCATATGAAGGTAAATGAGAAGAATCTGTGTGAATGGTCTTTGAAGAAAATGTGATATTTGGTAAAATACCTTAAGGTATTTGAAAAATGTATCATTTTGTTCAAAGACTATTGATATTTAGGGTACTTATTGGTACAGCAGAGACGAAATGAAAATCTTTTGTAAGTGAAGTAGTAAGTAAATTAGATTCAAATTTGTGTTTTCATATTAATTTTGCTGCTGCTACATTTATCTTCAACTTTAGCCAAGGGTCACATTCATAATATATTTTGTGAGTGAATTTTAATCAACTTCATAAAATTAGAACTTTGTTTATGATATTCCATTAAGGGAATAAGCTATTACCTGCAGGATGAACAGGCAAAGACCCACTAGCCTTTCCTTTATGCTTTCTCTTAACCTCAAGTTTCACCAAAGTATCCTAGTCTTTAGTAGAGTATCCCAACCAAGGTACCCAGGATCTCACTAGAAGTTTATGCTTTTCAAAATAAAACAATGAAGCAGATAGAATACTCGGCCACCATCCTCCCCGTGCAGGCCAACAAGACGGGGGACAAAACAAGCAAGATCCTACCATGGATGTTTACACTTATGTTTCAGCTTTGAATGATGTTTTGGATGTGAGAACTGTTTAAATCTCTTGATGGCTGGGTGCCTTGGAGGGAAGACTCATAAGACATGTCATAATGTTTGGAATCAGGACTGAAAACACAGAGAAAGAAAAGTTTATGTTGGTTAAGGGGAGATTTCCATAATTCATGATCCAGAAATAAGACTGTAGTACAAGAAAAATGGAATTCTTCTTCATACGTTTTTGGTTACGGTGATGTGATCAAAATTACAGATACTTCTTGTTTCCTACTAATTTTTTTCTTGGTGAAAAAATGATGAGCCCTAAACACCAGCCACTGTCAAGTAAGTTTATGTAGGTGAATATGGATTATGGAAGAAAATAAAGTTTAGAACAAAGAGTTTACTAGAACTGTCTAGATTTTAGTTGCTTAATCTCCAAAATGGACAGAAGAATATTTAACAAGAGACAGGCAATTATGTAAAATGCTTAGGCGGCCCTATTTAGAGCAATTGGAAGTTACTCAGTTCGCTGTAGTGGTAACAGAAGTGGGGAGGAGTAAGAGAAGGGGAGCTGAGGTAGAGAGAAAGGAGAAAGAAGGTACTTAGCAAGGACGAGGAAAAAGGGATGAGTTGCCACATTTGTTGTTGTGCAGTCCGAGAGGGCATGTACTTTTAAGGGAAGCCATCAATATGCCCACAATGAAAGGGGAAGTAGAATAATGCACAGCATTCAATATAAAAAATATGTAATTCTCATGGGAAAGAAGAGTGAATATTGAAAGGAACAGTTGTATTGGCTAACAAATCAAATATCTTGCTATAAAGATAAGAAAACTTGGGTATGGTAATGGATGAGAGTTGGAGTAACCATCAGTTATGATGGAAGCAGACCACATAGAGGCTGAACACATGACTCTGAGTGTTTACAAATAAAAAATATGGGATTTTATCTTTTTTTTGAAGAAAAATGTTTTTATTAAAGTATCACTTATATGCAATCTTTTTTTTTTGGAAGTAGGAAAGTTGCCTTTATTACATTCCTTTTTATTAGTGAGGATCCTGCATTCTGAGATGTTTTCAGGATGAAAATCATTTTAACATTTTGTTATTAGCTAAGCAGCAGGTTGAATAATGATCTGAAAAGTCTATCAGTAGCAATGTAGTTATGCACTTCTGTAAAGAAAAGAGGCTCCCAGAAAGGGTTCTTTCTCCTCTCACGCCACCGTCTTGAATCCCGGATTTTATCTTTAAAGGACCAATACAATACTATTTTGTGCACTCAGAATTGGCCTCTGTGATGTCTCATGTACTTTTTCAGTATCCTGCCTTACATCAAAGGAATCTCCCTACTTATTTATTTATTTAATGGTGTGGGAGAAAACCATGTAATGGGATTCTTCCAAATATTCCTTATGAAAAATGTTAATTTTATATTAGTTATATGGTATGATTTCCATTAAAAGCTCTGGAATATTATGGTCAAATGAAAACAAATCACTAAAATGAATGGACCTTAATATCTATTCCTAGAGTTAGATGGACAATGCTAAATTTCACCTGCTTGAGAATCAAATTTGATTAACATATTATTCAAGAAAGATTTGGGGCAAATAAAAATGATTTTTGATCGTCTTAGAAGCAAAATTCAGAACTTTGTTTTTTCTTCTTAGAGGCAGCTGTTGAATAGATATATTTTGTGTGTGTGTGTCACTGTTTATATTTGGCTATATAAGGGCTAAGCTTAAGCTGCTTTATTTGATGTGGTAAAATGATCCAAAATCATGTATTTCAAAAATTGATACCTTATATAGTTATTATTTTCCTATTATGCAAAATCTTAAATCTGTAGCCCACTGTATATATTGAAAGAAAGTGCTACTTATCCATTACAGACTTATAAAATGTTAATATGTAAAGTTTTGTTAAATTCTATTGGCAAGTTACTGTCACTTTCAGGTGACTGAAGTGAAGAGCCACTTTCCAGACTGGCAAAATATATATGTATGCTAGCTGATGTTTGATTACTGTGTAGTTTTTCTTCTAAAAGCATGAAGGTACATACACAGACTGTATTTTTAAGTGGATTTTTGAAAGAAATAAGACATTTTATAAACTGTTAAAATCATTTAAGGTAAGAGTTAAATTCACAAATGATATTCTACTCATTCTGTAGAAGACAGAATATATAGCCAGTTATATTAATCTGAAGCATATTTATCCCATCTAAAAATAACAGTTGGAAAATTTGCTCCGTGATTTTTTTCTGAAGACTTATGTGTACCAGGACTTGGAGATTCACACTAAATCGTTTTGTTCCAATGAACGGAGAACATTTCCAGAAATTTCAGGCTTGTCAAAAACATTAGTCACCTACTTAAAAGTCAATTACCATAAAATCTAACTTTTAAGGAAGAAATACATTTGTCAGCATCACTTGCACATTTCAAATTCTCACCTAAAAACGCTTTTGCTGTGTTCTGACAGCACAAATTAAAAATATTATTAGTTTTATTTTTAAAGTTTTTAACACGATAAATTCAATGACATTTATTTACAGTTTTTTTAAGAAAAGAAATATTTGTATTTTGAATCATAACTTAAATTGTGAAATAGAAAGGCTTTTAGAATTTCTTTCTGATATCACTAGGAAGTGTGGCCGTACTGTGGGATCGACAGGCTGCCCTAGCTCCGCCTCCAGTGGGACCTCATTATCTTTCCTAAAGCTGAGGGCTTTGGTTCTGAGGCATGATCCAGACCCGATAACTAAACAGTCAAGTTGATAAAGGAGCTATGATGATCACCTCTACTCTCCAGTGCCAGTCACTGACCTTTACTCTGAGTTCTCAAGGGTAAGTCTGTACTATAACATAAATATGAGGTCTAAAATGTACTGTCTGAGGGGATTTATTCTGGTATATGGTATGTGCTTAAAGAATCTTTTATATACCTTCAACGTCATAAAGTTTCAATTAACACAGTAAATAGCATAATGAAAAGGTGTACTGAAATAGGTCATAATAGCTGTTCACAGACATGCCAAATACATGGATGATGACTGCATTTTCTATCCTCATCTTAGTTTTAAGTCACATATCTATCTCAATAAATATTGAGTAATAGGTCTCAGACCTGCATTCCAAACCTAATTTCTGTTTGAAATTTGAAAGGCTTGTATGTTTTTATATGTGGAATTTTTAAAAAGTTCTCTAAGGAAAAAGTTTAGTTTAGATAATAGCATAGGCTACTGAATTTATTAAAAAAGGGAGGGCTGAATACAGTTAGGAAGTACTGACCATTCACCTTCTTGGAGCAGGGTGAGACTTGCTTGTGTCAGTCCCATTACCACATTACCAGAAGGTGGCATTCACTATTTTTTTTTCACTATTAGTGTTTTTTAGACTTTTTAATTTTTTCAGCACCTTGCAGGTTACAAATTTTCCCCCAAATATTCTCTTACGTGATTCCCACAACAATCCCTAAAAAAAGACAAGACACATGCCTTATTTCTCAATTTCCACATGAGGAAATTAGAGAAGAGAAAAGGCAAAAGACATATCCCTTCCCTAGGTCACAGTGGACTAAAGTCTCCCACACCTGGTTCAATGCTCGCCCCATGGCTTTACTGCTTTCTTGATTTCTGAGGAAAGAGCATTGTCCTGATACAGTATTTTAGATTTACCCTGTGCCAATTTTGAGCTGGCAAAGAATAGAGAAGGTAAGGGAGACACAGTAGGCATAAAATTCTGAACATAAAAATGTGCATTATTTATCTTTCTCTCTCATGCATAGCTATGTTCGTGGTTCTCATGTCTAAAATAATTCAAACAAGGAAGAGGAGGCCCCACTGGAACCTCTACAGAGTCCTTTGAAGTGTTTAGTTGGCACTAGAGAAAAGTTGTTTTTCTTTAATACTGTGCAAAATTCTGTTTCCTCTTGTAATCTACACAGCCTGTAAAACCATGTGAATATTTGTATTCTATACCACTCAATAGAGAGTTCAAGGTGTCTCACTCTAGCAAGAGTGCATGCTCTTTTATTAATTTTTTAAAGAAATTTTATGTAAAACACAAGCCAGAAAAAATTAAATAAAATGGCAAATAGAACCAAGTTATTTTAATATATTCAATTTCTATAAATTAAATTTTCCTATGAAAAGCTATGCATCATAAAAATGAGATATGTTGTGTTTCAAATATGTATGTTTTATTCAAACAAATTGAGAAAAAATATTTTGGTAGTGCACTGTATTTCCACCAATGATTGTACAAGAATTACATTTTGGACGATTGAACATTTATTTATTTAGCCAACAGTGAGAAGAGGTGGTGGAGAACCTATATACTAAAATTTTGTAAGTGTTCCTCTTGAAGAACAACATTGTGTTCCTCACATCTAGAAAATTCACTTGCTTTTAAATATTGCTAAGATTGTCAAGAAAATGTAGAAGAAAATATTGGGTCACGTAATTAGCTGTAATTAGCTATGTAATCAAGTTTCATGGCAAAGTGAAGTTCAAAGTTTTATATTGGAAAAAGATATTTAAATTATAAAAAAGGTATTTCTATGTAGAGTCTTTGCTGCGTCTGTGTAATCATGGAGAGACTGGATGTGGGAAAATGTACATGAATTTAAGAAAAACAACAAAGGCAGTGCTCAGCCAAATGTCCAAATTGACTGGTTTGTGAGGTACCTGTTTCTTTTTTCATCTTAAAAACATTTTTTTGAATAAATTAAAATATGTAGGTTATAGTTGGCAGAAATCCCAAGCGGGAGTTTCTTGTTTATATGGTTTTATACATTATCTCAAAATTCTTGAATTAAAATTCTAGAACTTTCCATATGATTCATTGCTGTCAGTGCATATGGTTGATTTTGTTGTAACATAGAAATGAATTCCTTGTGGGTGTATGGAATATCCAACAGCCACCCTCTCTCTTCATTAACGTTGTTAATTTTCTGATTTCACTGGTTTTTTGATGATGCTGATATTCATATTTTTTTAATTATGCACTTACATTTCAGATGATCCAAAAACCTTCTTCCTTTTCATTCCTTCGACTTGTAACTTGCCTTTAATTTCCTGAGATCCATTCCTTCACCATTGTAGACTAAAGTGATTTTTCTCAAACCATTATAAACTTCAGTGTGAACTGTCCTCTTCTGAACTCAGAAGATAAATTATTTATAAACCATTTGTTAAGCACTTGTTCTTAATTTAAATATATTTTGTCTATTATGACTATTTAATTTTCATTTACAAGTTGCATGTATATTTATGGCTTAGTGCATAACCAGGTAAGGACTATGTGGTATACTTTTCTGTATCATCTTTTATACCTTACCTTCATTAGACTTAATAAATTTGAATTTTGGAAGTGAGCTCATATGCACTGCACTGGCTAGCAGCTTCAGATGCAAACAGCTTTGTGCATTCACCCATGTAGCATGCAAATATAGTCCTTTTTTCTTTGTGCCTTCACATGGGAGTGTGTAATGTATTTCTTTTATCAATTCATTTATCCAAGCAACAATAAATACTTATCATTCACTGTGTAGTGGGCACTGTACCTCTGGCAAAATCTCCTAGGCTTTCTTCAGACATAATTCAAATGTAACTTCTACAGGATGCTTTTATCCCATGTTTGGTCTGGTTCGTCTATTTTTGTTTTTTACTCAAAACTTCCCTGAAGGCTAAGAAGAACAATATTTTAATGTGCAGAAAAGCATGATTTTAACTACCTTTAAATACATTTTATAAGTATTTCACATCATTTAGGTATGAATATTCTGCTTGTTGAGATTAGTGGTAACCTGGTATACTGTTTCCTTAACTCTGTGTCTACTCAAAAATGTGCATTTGTCTTTAGAATTGCAATCACTTTTCAAGCATTTTATTCTATGCTAATCATGACGTAAGTATTTATAACTGGCATTAAAAAATGTATTTCAACTTTTAAAATATAGGAAGCAAAAAGGCAAAATTCTGAAGCCAATAAAATCAGTGTTTTTCAGGGGTGGCAGGTAGGGAGGGATGAATCGGCGGGGCACACAGGAGTTTTCAGGCGGTGAGGAGTGCTCTGTATGCTGTTGTAACGACACACACGTCGTCACACATTTGTCTAGACTCACAGAACGTTCAGCGCCACAAGCAAAGCCTCAGGTAACTATGGACTTCGGGTGATCAGGACGGGTCAGTGCAGCTTTGGTAACAGACGCAGCCCCTGGCCACTGATGCTGACAATGACGGGGGCCGTGTTGGGGCCGGGGGTGTATGGGGAATTTGTGCCTTCCTCTAGATTTTGCCTGTGTTTCTTAAACTGCTCTTAAAAATAGTCTTAAAAAAATACACAAAATAAAACATATGAACTGTGCTTTTTGGAAAAATGATTATTTCAAAAACAAATTTATAATTCTCATTCCTAAATGTACTTGGAACTGAACAGATGGAAGTGGCTTCATTTTTTCCAACCTCATTTTTTAAAAATCTATAAGCCACAACTTTACATTAAACCTTAAGCCAGACAAGATATCAATTGCCCTCGAATTAAATAAAGACAAAAGAGAAAACACATATAACTACACTCTGAGCAGCAGACTGCAGTCAAAATAATTGTAAAAAATTCTGGAACACACACACACACACACACAGTTCCTCAACTCTGAGTGGTAAAAATTGGATATAAAGTCTAGTCCTTTGGAGCACCTTTGCCCAACATGAATAAATGTGACCTTATGATGGAATCAGATAAACAACTTTGCAGAGTCGAATTTTTTCCCTTGAGTAGAAGTCACGTGATATGAGTATGGCCCCAAATCTAGTGCCAAATAGTAAACCCCTAATCACAAGAACACTAGCAAGATACACAATTCTGTCAAAGGACTATTTCCAGTCACCTCAGGTAGTTTGTCTAACCATGATTCAGAGTCAAATTCATTCATAAGCCAGGAGGGTCTGGCGCACGCATACTGCAGATAGGCACTTTCCTCCTGCTCATTTCCACTTCTTCACTTTCAGCTCCCTCCCTGGTGTTTATTCTTTTAGTCCCTGTGTCCATCAGTTCTCAGTCATAGGATGTTCAATTTTCATTTTCTACTGACTGTAATTTCAGTTTGATACATTATTCATAGGGCAATCAGAGACTTAATTTCACAGAAGATGGAGAATCAAGTCAATTAAGGAAACTCTCTTTCTGGGATATTTGGTAAAATTGTTTTCCTGCAGCACATTCTTAGGCCCTTTTTATAACTGATCATTATGCCTGACATTCCATACTTATTAGTCCTTTCAATTCCTTGCAGAATTCCTACTTTGCATGGAAATATCTGGCTTACTTGTGCTTTTCTATGTCCATTACACTGTCTACTTACACAGATGGAAAAACATATTTATTCGTTTTACAATATGTGCCTTCACTAAAAGAAATGTACAACCTGAAAATAATACACACACACATATATAAATTTAGAAATAAAGATTTATGCTTGATAAAAGAAAAAAACCTAAATGTGAACACTATAAATTACTTTTGAAGGGATACAGACATTTTACTTCCATTTATTCTTTCTACTTAAAATGTCTTTATTGGTTTTCTTTGAATTGCCAAAGTATGGGCTTATTATGAAAAAGACAAACAACATGAAAGAAAAAAAAAATGAAAGTCACCACTTCTGTTCTTTCTCAAGAGAATTCATGTAGCTAATAAGTATGCCTGCCAGCAAGCAGCTGTTTTGCACCCCTCTGTCTCCCTCCTTCATTCTCTTTCCAACCTTCCAGTTAGCTAGCTTTCTGCTTATGACCTAAATATCATTTACAGGTATAATGCTATCTATTTGAGTATAATTTTACAGTGAACTCCATGGTAATATGCCCAATGATCAAATTTGGATTTAATACCATTAGCAATTAGTGTCCACCTTCTGCCTAGCATCAGTCAGTTCTTAATTGGGAAAGAGCTAATATTTTCATCTTTTCAGGGTGGGAAAGAGAGATATGGAGGAAAGAATGAAGCTGGACCACGAAATAGGAAGTAACTCAGACTTGTGAAGTAGGGAGACAAATGATGGGTAGTTGATTTCCCGGGGACCTTGTGGTCTAATATCCCTAGATTGGGCAATGAAACGTGCCCCACAGCAGTAAGAGAATTCTCAATTAGCCACAGAACTTAGAATTACCCCATCCGGTATTCAACGTGGAGAGAACAACTAGGAGCAGCTGCCACCAAGGAACGGGCCCTGCGATTAGGGTTCTGGAGCCCGCGGGCTGGGGCGGGGCAGGCTCTTCCTGCTCATTGCAGGGACTTGAAATAATGCTGACTTGGGTGTTTTGTGTGGCTGGATTTCACGGACTCCCCTCATGCGGTGTGGCAGGGCCGTGCCATATTATGTCTTGTGTTCCTGCCAATGATACAGCTCTAGCTCCTTCTTTTCACATATTCTTTGTGATCCAGTAAACATTTACTGAATTTTTTTCAAATATACTCATAAACAATTAGTTAACAAAGTGTTTTTGATGCATGTGTATATAATCTGTTACTCTTATCTATATTTGGTATCTAAATTATGAGGACTTATATGAAAAGTTGATGATTTCTATTTTCTCTCTGACCTTTGGATTGGCATGAAAAAAAGGAATCGCCACTTTCCCCACATTGTAGCGTCTCCCAGATGCACATGCCGCATATGACAAGTCTGTTATTTAATACATGGTTTCTTTAGTTTTTCTGCTTTTCAAAATAATTTAATCAAATTAATACTACTTCCTAAAATCACTCACTTCTTAGAATTAAGGGAACAGGATAACTTTTTGAAGGTTTGGGGCATAATATAAAATTTAGCACTTTTAGCTGAATACACCTTTAATCACATTTTTCAATTACTCTCATAGATGTGCATTAAAGCCTTTCCTCTCTACTTGGGTTATGGTTGCTCATTTTTATGTTCTTATATATTGACACATTTTGTCAAAGTCTTCAAAGTTTACTGGCATAATTTGTCTACAGTAATATCTTTAAAAATTCTCTTTGCCTCACATTTTTCTGTATTTCTCTGTTCTTTCATTTTATTGTAGTTTATAGGTTTTATTAATCTTTAAAAAAACCAAAGTAATTGTTCTGAAAGATAAATTGCTTTGATTAAATCTATACCTGAATGCATACATGCACTGGCAAATAATTTGATGAAGTATAATTTCTATGTTTAAATTATCTTCTCTCAGAATGCTTAGAAATTATTCCATGGTTCTCTAATAATTAGCACTGAAAATTCTAGTGGTGGTCTGACTGCTTCATGGGATACTTGATAAATCTCTCTGGAAGCTTGTAAATTCTTCACCTTTCGGCTCAGATGTTTTAGGAGGATGCATCTGATTTTGTTTCTTCTTTCAATATTCTGTGTAACAATTACTGGGTCCTTTAGGATGTGGAAAAACTGAAGACTTTCCACAAGACATACAGAGGATTTGTTACTAGCACCTGGTTTCTCTAGGCTGGCAGCGCCCGCCACAACTCAGCTGGTAACTAACACCTGTCCACTTGTTTTCTTGTGATTCCCTCTGTCACCACACAGTTAGGGGTTTCTGAGCTCTGCCTTATTATTCCTTCAATCAGAAAGTACTAAAATTAGGATTTCTCACTAAAAAAAGATATTATCGAAATTGGTACAGCCATTATGAAAAACAGTATAGCGGTACCTCAAAAAATAAAAAATAGAACTCTCATAGTGGTCCCACTTCTGGGACTCGGTATATAACCAAAAGAAATGAAATCAGAAGAAGTAGCTATATTTCTAAGTTTTCTGAAGCATTATTCACAATAGTCAAGATATGGAAACAACCTAAATGTCCGCTGATGGATAAATATGTAAAGAATATGTGGTGTGTACATATAAAATGGGATGTCATTCAGCTTTAAGAAGGAAATCCTCTCATTTGCAACTATGTGGGTGAACCTGGAGGACGTCATGCTAAGTGAAAATAAGCCAGATGCAGAAAACGTATTATTCTGCATAATATCACTTACACGCGGAATCCAAAGATGTCAGACTCCTGGGAGCAGAGCCGACTGGTGAGTGTAGAAGACTGGGGAAAGGTACAATGGAGATGTAGGTCAAAGGATAGAAAATCAAAGTTTATGCGGGATGAGTGAGTTCTGGGGATCTGGTCATTGCATGGCAACTCTGGTTAATAATACTGTGCTGTCTACTTGACATGTTCTGAGAGAGTACTCTTAAGCGTCTTCACCACATACACAAAAATAGTCACACTCTATGAGTCTGCATCCTGGACTGTTCACCAGTTCAACCTATGAACTGAAACCGCTTCACAGACAACATTTTGACTAGATTGCAACTTTATACTCTCTTCCTACCTTTTTTTGTTCTTCACATATTCTTTTAAAGATTACTGTATTTGTTTTAGGTGTCTTTTATTAATTAAAATACGACTATTGCACTTAAATGTACAGTTTTATGTTACACTTCTTTAACAGTAGTATTTCCACCTGTTCATTACATTAATTATATTTCATGTACATTAATTATATTTTCGGCACCTTTTGTTTTTAACCTTGCTAAGTCAGTATGTTAGTGTTTTACCTTGTTTTTATTCCTGAAGTTTATCCTATATACCTTAATTTAAAAGGTCTGCACTTAGTTTTATTTCTATATAATATACCACTGCCTGCTTTAAAACCTTTCTATAACTATCAGTTCTGGCCTCTATGATATGTCATTGCCCAACACTCCATATTTCAAACAGTCTAAACTCCTTCAGTCTATCCACAAGTCATGATCTCTCTTACCAAACCTTGGTTTCTGTTGCTTGGTAATGTAATTCCTACTCCTTTGATCATTTTTTTACTGTCCTCCCCAGCACATGGAAAATACATATGTTTCTTTCCAGACGTATTTTAAATGCTAGTTCAAGAGGTTTTTTTCTAACCCCTAGAAAATACTGAAGTCCTTGATATGCGTTTACATAGCACCCTGCACTTAACTCTTCCTTACACTCGTTCTTTATTGAAAGATATGTGTAACAGACTTTATAATGGTTTTTAAATCAGTGACTCAGGGAAAAGAACTCAGTACTCTATGTCCAAGTTTAGAGAGTCTCTACTGTTTGAAACCAATTATTATCCACAAACTTCAGAGAGAGAAAGAGAAGTTCACAAAGCTATTCCTTCCACCCATTCCTACAGTTTATTTCCCAGTCAATAAAAAGGAAGGATTAGGGGGGTTGCTGAGGAAGACACTTGGGCAATGCACAGCTTGTAGAGAGAGGCTCTGGAACATGGAAAGGAGAGCAGGGGACCTCCTGGTTGTAAAGCAGAGGGCAAGATCCTTAAGATTGGCTCAAAGTTGATAATTACTCAAGCCACTGTTGAAGTATACATGGAAATCCATTATTACTATCTTCATTTTTTATGACTGAAAATTTCCTTAATGAAAACTTTTAAAACAAAGTTAAAACCTATGGGTGGGCACCCATAGGAAATAATATATTAGCTGATGGTGGAAGAATGAACATCTAGGATTCTTTGGTTAGATTATCTGTTCAGTCAACAGCCTTGGCAACACGCCCCTGCGGTACCAGAATAGGAGCAAGATAACTGGGGAGGGAAGTCATGGTGGGGGGCTGACAGGCAGACGTGGGGCAGGAACTGCCAGGCACTACCAATACCTGCCCCCAGCAGGTATTTTAAATGGAGCCCTATGTATGTACAGGTCTCCTATTGGACAGTATAAAAAAAGAAATAGGAGAATTAAAACTTACCTAGAAAAAAATATTGTCTTCTTTTGGGGGAAAGCATGTGCAACAGAGAAATAGTATATTAAGCCACTTGGATATCAGCTAAAACATGCAGCCAAAGTTTAGAAGGCAAACACAGATGTCAAAGAAGCCTCCTCATAAGTTAGCCCCTCATCTGTGGGGCATGTCTGAAGCAGTGTGTGTCCACTTCGAGGCCTCAGACAACATGCTAGAACAGAGGTCACACTCAGTCAGATAAAGAGACAAAGTTCTTCTCATAGTTCTCATGGAGAGGTATTTGAACAACAGCCTCCCTTCCCTTCAAAATTCTAGAAACACAGAAGAATCACCTTTAAGGGGGTTGATAGTGGTGGAGAAAAAGAATCTTGAATAGGAATTCAGTTTGGTATTTGAAAAATGAACATACATGATTTCTTAAAACCAAATTCAGACTGTTGCAATAATAGAAAATGATGAAAAACCACAGAGGCGGATTGGGTTCTCACGAAGATTCCCACAACCCATTGGTGACAATAGGTTTGATCTACCCAGCTAGATGCAGAGTTTGGAGAAATAAAACTTTTCCCTATTTATCTTTTGAATAAATCCCCTAAAGAAAATACTAAATATGCAAATATTTTTCCTCTATGTGCCCTGCCCTCCAATACTGGCCTAGCATCTAGCACAAGAGGTGATTAACAAACACTAGTAGACTAAACCAAAGAAGACATCAATCAACAGATTATCTGAACATTCAGAAATTAATTGCCCAGCAAACAGACAATTGCAATATAGTATGATTAGTTCTATGAAAAGAGTAGGTAAAATAAATCAGTTTTGAAATATTTCCTGAAGAAGTGATACCTAAGCTGAGAGGTGAAAGGTGATTAGGGCTTGCCGGGAAATTGGGAAGATGGTTACAGGGCAAGAAGGAGAAAAGTACAAAGTCAACAAGGCTAAAAATGATGCTGGCACTCTTAGATTCTAAAATTAATTCTTGGTGGTGACATGGAGAGGAGATACACAGATGGTGCTAAAAGTAAACAGTGGTCTGGTATCAATAGGCCTCATCAACTGGGACTTTATCCTGAAACTAGTAAGAATCCATAGATAATATTGATGCTGGTTGAATCCAGTAATAGTCCATTAAATCAAGCCTAAAGGAGATTTCAAAAATACAGCACGTCATTAAAATTTCTTTTTTTTTTTTTGCTTGGGAAAACAGTAATTTTTAGAATTATGGTAATACATAGAAGGTTTATGATTTATCTTTTAGTATTTTCTCTACTTAAATATCTAATATCATAAATATCAACAGATACAATCCACATACACAAAAGCTCTCTGGAGTCATCAATAATATTTAAAGCATATAACAGATTCCTGTGGCCAATAAATTTGAGAACCAATAGGCTAGGTCACGCTATAGTAATGATTCCCAACATTTTAGTGGCTTGACACAACAAAGATTCATTTCTCCTTCACATTCTATGCAGCCCGCAGGTAGGCAGGTCTGCTCTGATGACTGCAGTCAATCAGAAATCCAAGCTGTGCACCAACACTGTCTCAGATGCTGCTGTGTGCTAGGCTGCGGGGAAGAGAGCACTATGCAGGGTCTCATCAAGTAAAAAAATGCTAGACCTAAAATTAAAACCACCAGTTCTCTTAAGTCAAATGACTACACTGAGACATAACATCTAACCATAAGAAGGGACAGAACTGCAAACGTACCTTGTAGTCAGAAGGGAGGAGACACGTATTTGGAGAAGAATGTTAACGACTACCGCAGGACGATCTGTAAAGGAAGGTCAAAGTTAGTCTTTATATTTATAAAAGGGAGCATCAATGAAACTAGGATGAAATCATTTTTCGAAAATAAAAATAGGAGTTATGTCAGCAAAAATGGTGGAACAGGTTCCAAAAGCACATTCCTTTACAAAAGCTGTGAATAAAATGTCAGGAACTGTCAGAATCCATGTTATCAGAACTCAAGAAACGAATCAAATGTTTACAGCATGTAGGTGAATGTGTCATCAAAGGAAAAAAAACCTAAATCTTGCTTTAAGGAAATCTCTGTTAAATCAATCATTGACTATTAAGCTTGACAGTTATTTGTTTGGCTACACATCAGAAAGAATACAGAATTTACAAAATAGTTCAAAAAAGTCACTAAACAAATAGTAAAAATACAACAAGCAGTGACAAAAAGTCCTAGGGAGTAGGGAGAATCTGATTTTCACAGTTGTCACATTATAATATTCAAAATGTCCAGTTTTCAACAAAAATAATTAAATATGCAAAACATCAAATAAGAATGGTGTATATAAAAACAAACAAAAAATGGAAAATGTAGTGAGAAATTCTAGGCATTTAGCTCACTAGGAAAATATTTTTAAGATCATTCATGAGATGATTAATTTTGAGAGTTCATCCCCAATTATTTATGGCCTCAATTATTTGAATATTGGGTTTTACTTTTCTTGTTTGGGCATAAGTCTTCAAGTAATTTATCTAAAAATAGTATCTGTTTCTTCAGTCCATGCTGATCTCAAGATACGCCGCTTCATACTGTTTTCACATTTCAACAATAAAGTGCTGTGTATATAATTTCCAAGTGTGTATGTGTATATACTTAGGAATTATATATATTCAAATTCTACATAATTATATAGAATTCCAAAATCCTACCATGTATCTTAATAAACCTGTTAAATTATTTATTATTCTAATATTTGAGATATCAGAGAAGGCTGAGATAAATTAGATTTTGGCTTTATTTTTAATATATTTTTTTCTGGACGATTGCATTTTTTCTTATTGAAAAATTTCAGCAGGTTATTCATTGTTATGATTTGATTTTCAATTATTTTTCATAAACATAATGCATAATTTTAGTTTTAGAGCCAATACTTTTCATATATCAGGATCTTTAAAGAAATTGCTTTATAGAATTTGCTTCAGCATATCAATATGCTCTTCTCTTTTAAAATTCCTTTCTATTCATTGACTCATCATTTGAATATTTCCTCTGTTTCAAAAATATTTTTTCCTTTTTTTATCACTTACATAAGGTTTTCATTTGGGAACTCAAGTTCCTGCAGATATCTTCTCTCAAACATCTTTCTTAGTTCTTAAAATATAGAAATTAGGATTTTCTTCTTCTTGCCCTTCAACATTTTAAATAGTTTCTCCTTCTTAACTGATGCCACACTCTAAATTTTATTTAGAACACATTTGTTATTTTCTAACTATTAAACTATATATTTATGATTATCTATATCAAAAGGAAACATGTCACCTGATTAATCAGGGTTTAGAGTTTAATTTTTTTCATACATGTCATGTTATACTTTCTGACTGCATCTTTGGAGAATGAGGTAAGACTACTTCCACTTATGATATTGGCTAGGGATTGGGATAATGGACTAACAACCCTTCTGGATGAAAAAGTGGGTATTTTTAAATATTCTAAAAGGCTCAGAATACAAGTTGGTCACTTGTTAGGCAAAAAGGTCAGTGTAAGCAAGGAGCTACAGAAGAAACCAGAACTGAAGTAGCTTTAACCCTGAACATACCTACAAACTCTGTGGACCTTGGGTGTGCTTTCCCGTGATCTCAGGGGCTATGGGGAAAGGAACAAGAAGCAGACACCATCTGGGATGTAAAAGTGACCCAAAAAATAGATCCAATGTCTTTATACATGCAAGATTATACAAAGAAAATTGTCTTGGTGCTGAGTTACGGCAGGAGTTAAAAAAAGCCCCTAAGGAGTTACCCCTGTGAGATGCCCTCCCACAGATCTGTGCACATAATTCACACAAGCTATTGGGTCAGTGAAACCTCAAGTCTTGAATTGAATTTAGAGCGGCCCTGAGCCAATAGTTCCCTTACACCCCTCCTGGCAACAAACACAAATCCTATCTGCAGAACTTTACCTACATCCTAGGCCACAGAAATTTCCAGAAATTATGCTCCAAGTAAAATGAGCAGGACGCAGCCAGAAATCATTAAATCTGTGAGGATATAAGGCACATTTACCTGAAGAAAGCGTATTTGATTAATTCACAAAAGTGTCTTATGTTAACATTACCACAAATTATAAGTTGACCTGGATTAGTATATTTGAGAAAAAAAAAAACTGAAAATCTCTATGGAGAAAAAAAAAACCCAAATTAACAATAGACTTAGACCTAACATAACTGAATTTTTAGAAAAAGAAAGTAATACAGAAATTAAAAATTCAAAGGAGAAACTTCTTCTCCAACTGATGGCTGGTACTGAATATGCCTTCTGCAAATTAATATAGAAAACAGGGCAAAACTATTGAAGACAACAGAATCCAGACAATCAATATCGAATCAAAAGTGCCAGACATGCAAAGCAGCCGGACAATACGATTCACAGACAAGAGCAATATCAGATTGTAGGGGGAAGAGAAGACAGATAATAAAATTAATAAAAAATAACCTCAAAGCATCTTTTAGAAGTGTGCTCAAGATTAAAGGATAATAGAAATACAGTGATTAAGGAAATGGAAAATATAACGAGAACAATGGGAATGATAGAGCTAAACAAATAGAATCTGAAATAAAAATCTCACTGTATGGGTTTAAAAGAAGATGGAAGATGGCATTATAAAATAATGAAGACACTGCAATGTAAGTCATCCAAACCAAAGCACGGGACAGCGAGAGACTGGGAACGGAATTAACAGAGCCTCAGACATCTGTTGGAATATACCAAGCAATACAGCACAGATGTTACTGAATTCCAAGGAGGCAGAGGGTGAAGAAAAAATATTTGAAGACACCATAGTGGAAATATTTGTGAATTTGAGGAAAACTGTAAGCCGCTGATTCAGGAAGCCCAGTGAGGCGCTGAAACAATGAATGCAGTGAAAGCCTCACCAACATATAAATACTTTATAATCATATTGGTGAAAAACAGTCATAAAGAGAAATTGTATAAACTGTCAGAAGAAAACAAAACAGTTTCCTTCTGAAAGCTGAAGTTGTATAGGCAACAGAAACTGAGTTTATGCTTGCAGATGAGCACAGCCTTCCTTCTGCTAGATCTTGACGGTGGTGCTTTTTGATGATCTAATTAAGCGTTGGGTTGGATTTAAAGTGCATTGTTGTCCTGGTCACCGTCCGTGTGCCAGCGGCTTCAGATGCTTCTAATGACCCCTTGTATGTGGGGTGAGGGCAGCATTTCCAGAGGGTTTTCTTAGGGTCTGGCTTTGGGTCTTTCTTTAGTGGTGTTCTCTGGGAAGAAGCTCTCCAATTGAATCCCACTGTTAAACTGTTAATTTTCTACTGGATGCTTATTAGCATGTTGGTGGTAGGTGGGCTGGAGACATTGTCTAATGATCAGAGCAAGTCCCACCCTTAAGCAGGCACTGTGAGTCGGGGATGGTGTCCTTCACAAGTCTCTCTCCTTCACCCAGATATCATTTTGAATCTGGCACTTTTTCTAGCCTCAGCCCTATGGGTAGTTTTTCCTGTTTTCCTTCCCCAATCCAGTGAATTTTTACCTATTCCTTCAGGTTAACAGGTATTCCTGGCTTCATCCCTGTATATCAAGGCCTTTTGCCTTTAGGGGATGCAGGGAAGGTGGGCCTTGGAGGAGATTCAGTGCACGTGGGGTGCCAGCTCCCTAGTGCAGCAGGGCTCCTCCGTATGCGCAGGCTACAGGTTTGGTCACCCTTCCCCATAGGGTGTAAGAGTACTGGGGATGGGGAGCTGGTTCCAGGTGCATTTTCAGCAGTACCTGCCGGTCTCCTCCCGCAGCCTGCACCACCCAGAAGCTTTCTCAATGCTCATGTTTCTCCCCTGTGAGAGCCTGGTGGCATTCCTGGAGCTCTGAGGTGAGACACAGACCCAGGGGACACCTTGAGGGCAACGCTGTTCAGGACTGAGACAGAGGCAGCCAACTAGGCGACCAGTCCTGACTAACAGAGACTGCTAGATGCCACTATCTTAAGTCACTGAATTTGGGAGAAATTTGCTATGCAGTAATAAATAACTGACTCTCGAACAATGTGGGGGTTAGGTGTACTGACCCCCAAACATAGTCGAAAATCCACATGTAATTTCTGACTTCCCCCCAAATTTACTATTAACAGCTGTTATCTGGAAGCCTTACCAATAACATAACAAACAGATTAACACATATTTTGAATGTTATATGTATTATATACTGGATTCTTACAATAAAGCAAACTAGAGAAGAGAAAGTTTTAAACTGTCACAAATCTTCAAATAATTTTCCAATACATTTATGGAAAAAAATCCACATTAGCAACCCTGCTGTTCTCTGCTAATTCCACGATTTCTTTAATTTCATGGTCCTTTCCTCTTTGCTGATTTTCCTTCTAATTATCGATCATATGTTTCCTGCTTCTTTGCACCTCTACTAACTTAACATCTTGGCATTATGAGTTACATTATTCAGTGCTGAATTTTGTTTTCCTTCTTAGAAGAATGTTTAACTTTTTTCTTTTTAGTTGTCGATTAGCCTACATTTTTTTTTTTGGCATTATGTTTTTTTGGAGCAGGTCTAGTTATAATTAGCCACCCTAGTAAGGTGTGTCCCTTTGGGGGTGTCTGTTTGGTGTGCAAATAGTCCCAAATTATCCTACACCGTTGTTGGAAGAAGTTGAAAATCCTCCAGCTCTGCACGAGCTCTTTCCATTTGCTCATCTTACAGCTCCTCAGCTGTCCTCTGCCCAGCTTCATGGAGCTTCACTTTATAACATGTTCAGCTTCCTTTTCATTAACAGCTGTGGTCAGAGGAAACCAGGTGAAAATTCCCATAGCTTTCTTCCACGCAGCATCCTTCTCTCCTGTACTTGGCCATAAAAATCGCATATACCTATTCTCCGACGCCCCGTCTCGGACTGCCATGCTCAGACAGGGGTCTCCTTCCCTCCGTCACAGTTCAGGATGTTTCTCCAGACCCCAAGCAGGCTCGTGTCATTTGTATCCCTTCTCAAAGAACACAGTTTTGTCCTGCCTGTTATCTGTTCTCTGAAAATAACTATTGTGTGTTTTTTTGCACAACATCTATAATAGAATGGCACTGTGTTGAATCCAGTTCATCTGATTTTATGTTAAATGGGTATCATTTTTAAGCCAGTAATTTTATCGCCTACCTCCTAAGTTTCAGTGAGAACACATTTCCTGGTCTAACGCTGTTTAGAATAGCTATTGGGAAATACTGTTTGTTGTGAATATGTATTATTTGATTGCACTGAGATAGAAGACATTCATAGTTTTTAAACCCTGTGAACACCTTATGTTACTGAAATTGCCTAAAGATTTCTGTTTGCTGAAGGCAACACTGTTACGGCTCTTTTGTTCATCATATTTGCAACGAGGATTTTGGAGGTAATTTGGATGGTAGGGCTCATGTGTCCATCTTGAAATAAAAGTCTACAGATTAACTGATGGAGTAAAAAAATACCCATGAAATATAAGCATCAAGGAATAAACTTAGTACCAAATCTGTGTAATAATCTAAATTTGTATTTAGTCCCCAGAATTATGATACTTATTACATAAAGAATAATGGGCAGCATGGCATTTTATAGAGGAAAGTATAGTCTCAGTAGCAATTAAGGAGATGCAAATTAAAGCAATTTCAAGGTACAGTTATATTCCTATTAAGCTCTCAAAACAAAACTTAAACACCACATGTTGACTTTCTGGGTTCCCATAATTTATATGTCTTTTGTGATACTTAAAATATAGTATGTTCTTCTTTCGAGAGTTAAACTTCACAATTAAAAAAAAAAGAAACAACAAAATTACCTACACACTTTAAAACTGCAGTTTCCTTTTAGGAATAGTCACCCAGGAAAGTGTTCCTCAAGAAGAAACTTTAAAGTAAATTAGGCAAAGTGTTTATGGTCTCAGAACCTCTATAAAAAAATCAGAAATGAACTAAATGTCCAACAAAAGTATCATTTCTGTGCAAAGTATGTAAGGTTAACATAATGGAATACTGTATATATTTAAAATGTTAAATGTGGACTCCCTCTCAAAAGATGGAAATTTTTACAGGAAATGCTAATCAGTGTGGGACACAAGTTATTATAGACCCAATGATGTTAAATCACTTACATATCAATGTAAGTACGTATTTTGAAGACAATTTAATAATCCAAGGTCAATACTGAAATGTCTATCAGTTCGTATAATTTCCTAGTGGCAAATACTGATGTTATTGTGTACTAATCTTAATATAAGAAACTTTCATGCAAAAACTGTTTGCTCAAATTGTCTTACATATATTTTTTTTAAGCAAAATGATGTGAATATTTATACAAGTTGCCTTTTTTGAATTTCTTATTTTGAAAAAAAATATTCGCAGAAAATATGTTTCATAAAAATTCACGGAAAGTGGCAGGAGCAGCATACAAATCTTAAGAACTCATCACCCTGAGCTGCTGTGTGAGGGAATCGATGTACTGCTTCACAGACAATAGACTTTCTCTTGCAATTACCATCACTTTTCCCAGCTTCTGATTATTTGCAAAACAATAACCATTTGGGCAGTGGTTAATTGTTTCTCTTCAAACATCTGACACATTCTTCATTACTTCTAGTGGATGTGAGTCTTTTACTAAACCACAATTATAATTAAGACTGATGAAATCATTAGGCTTGTTGTAAACGTTCAGTTTATCCAAATAGAGTTTGGCAACATTTTAAAGGTCTTCTGTCAGGTTCATTCAATGTTTAATTATTTGTTGTTGATGTTGAATTCTAGCATGACTGTTGTCATTTGTCATTATGCTGTACTCAAGCAAGTCAACTAATTTTACTTAAAGTTATTTCTGATTCACCTATGTTTAAATAAACAGCAAATATTACTTTGTAAAAGTGTTAATTCATCTACATAGTGTATGCCAGGAAGTGTCATACTATACACTTGCTGATTAAGTGAATAAGGTGTTTAGTATTTATGCACCAAGCCCCAATGAGAAAAATTAAATGAAACATTATCCCTAACATCAAGGCTCTTATATTCTAGTTCACTGACAGCATCATCTAGATAAAGTGCTATGCAAAACCTAGAGACTCCACCTAAATCCCAGTCAATGTAAGGGTTTTTGAGACAAGATTTGCTTCTTTAACTTTTTATGGTGTATGTTGCAAAAACAAACCAGGTGTTTTTTATACAATTAAAACTATGTCTGGAAGGTCCACTTGCCCATTGTCTGATATGTTTCCTGTGAACCTTTAAGGATTCCACAAAGGATATGGAAATTTGCTAGGAACTGTTCCTTTTTACTTAAACATAAGTAGTAAGCACACTGTGGCAGCTTTAACTTCAGAGGACTGTCTTAGAATACTTTCAGACAGGCCGCTATACAGTTTCTGAGATTTAAATACTGAAAGGATTTGTTCCATTTAGTTTGAAGCTGAAAAAAAAAAAGCAAAGATGGTAAACACACTAACAAACATTCTGCTTCACCACAGCTTAGGATATCTGGTGAATGTGCGTGATTCTCACTACCATTCTCAGCCCATGTTTGGGTCCTTAAAGCTCACAGAAGCGACTGGAGCCTGGAGTGACATTCCTTAGTTTAGTTTCAGTGAGAATGTAAGATCAGTTTTAAAGGTTAAATTAAAGATATTATTTGCAATAGTTTAAAATCTCTTGGAAGGGCTAACTCTTCCAAAGTACCCCTTGATTGAAATAATTTAGGTATTTTACAGTTGCTCAACACTTTTTTCCAAAGGCCTTGTCTAGAGAAAACAAATCAGTTACTCAATTTAAGGGGGCGGCATAAAATAAGTGTTTTATATAACTTGCCAGCAAATATTTCTTTTTAAATTTAAAAACACTAATGTTATCTGAAATTTACTGTGGATCAGGTCTGTGAAGCTAGAGCTCATATTTGCCTACATCTTAAGATCACCTGGGGAATTTTTAAAAAAAATACTGATGCATATGTACACACCCGTAGTAGAGCAGTTAACCCAAATTTCAAGGGATAAGGCCCTGGTGAGAGTATTTTAAAATCGTGAAGGGTCTAACTGTGCAGTCCAGTGTGAAAATCTCTTTGCTAAGTGTTAGCAGCCCTAGTCAGGTTGCAGATGGCCACACGAAACCCTGGGCTTACAGACTGAATTGGGAGCAATGCTGAGTCTGAGAGAAGAAGTGCCATTTTAAGAGAGAATTCCAGTCCAAACTATTAAAGCCTAAGTCCAAAAATGCACTTCATTGGTCACTTCCCATAATGGGAAAATCTGTTTTTGGTTTTGGTAAAGAACTAAAAAAATTTGTTTTAACACAATCACACTAAGAAAATTAAGGGGCTGACCATAATATATATGCACCAGGCTCTTAAAAATAAGCTCACTGAAGACTACAAATGCTTTGTCTATTTGCAATCATTTTATCTACGAGATATTCCTTTATAGATGCTGGAGAGTTACACACCAGGCTTTTCTAAATAGAAATTCTGCAAGGGGATGGTAGGGCAATGTAAGAATTTTAATACAAAAATTTTAGAACATCTTAGGTTGTTGGGAAGTTAGTAATAAAAATCTTTTATATGTGAGTGATTCTTAGGGGCTGGATTATTTTTATATGGTCTTAGACAGCTTATTGCCCTACACTATTTTCCCCAGTATTTTAAATGGTCCTGAGTGAAGATGAAAAAGCACAAATTCTCTGGGGTATACAAATGGTCACAAAGTTTTCTTATATTTTCCTGTTCCCTAAAGGACACAACTCAAAACGGCCCACAGGGTGGTTTATAGAGAGCATGGGCTTTGGAGGCAAACAGGCCTGCATTTTAATCACACCTTATTTACTAGCTGTGCGGATATACAAGGTCCACATGTTGTCATTTAAGTTCAACAATTGTAGTTGCTTCTTTATAACTGCCATTATTATTCCTCTTTCCTTTCACAACCCTTTGATTATAAGCAGTCTTAAAGTTTGTTATTTTTTTTTCTCTTTCCACATTCTGCCATTCTATTCAGCTGATTTCTTGGCTCCAGAAGGCACCTCTAAACTAGATGGTCACAGCCTGGTTATAACCCTGATGCCTCCACTGAATTTGGTGTCTGATTATATCCTAGCTTTTTCAGACATCTTAAAACTCAACATATCCAATATTAAATGTGATACTGTTCCCCCAAAGACTCCTTATATATTCCTGTCTTAGTCAACAGTACTTCTAATTTGATTCAAGCCAAAAATTTAAAAGAGAAATATCTGCATAATCAACCTCATTCACAATGTTCAATCAGTCACCAATTCCTGCCATTCTCCCACCTAACCCGACTGAGTCTTTGATTACTGACTTGTACTCCATTCTTACTGATACTTTCTTAGTTAAGATTAATCACTTTAACTTTATTCCAAAATACTTCATGATTTTGCTGCCTTGTGACTTGCAAATCTTCATGGACTTTTGCTCTGTAACCATAACTATCTTGTTAAACAAAACTCTCTTCATGTCATTTTTGTGATCGACACCTTACAGTGACTATGAAACTCTTTTTCAAGGCCTTTTGATCTGGCAATCCAGCACTTGCTTTCATTTCTTATCATTTTCCCCTTACATGATTTCAGCACATTCCACTCTTGCCTCTGGTATGTACTTGGCACATGCTGCTCCCCCAGCTCAAAGCTCCGTATCTACCCCCGATGTTCACCCCCATATATGGGTGGAGATATATGCATATATATGTCTCCAACTCAGACTCATTCTTTACAACTGAACTTTCAGTTTAAATTCAGTAATCATTAATGGAATACCTATTCCAGTCACTCTTCTTGGTATCAGCATGGTAGGTAGATGAGAGGGAGGCAGATAATTTTTTTTTTAAATTTATACGTTTCTGGATAAAGAGGAGACAAAGCTGCATCTGGATCCAGTTCAGATTGCAAAATCCTGATTTCAAGCCTGATGCCATAACTGAAGGAGGCTTCTAGAGTCTTAAATAAGGGTGAGCATATTTTGCTTGGGGAGGATTATAAGCAGTTGTGGTCAGAGGACAGACGGTTAGATGACAAATGCTGTCACAACAGTTGTTGAACTCCATCTCAACATAAAGTGGAGGCACCCCTTGGACTTGGGTGGGCATTGTGACTAGTATGATTTGACCCACAGAATGCAGGGGAAATGAAGTTATGTGTATCAGAACTTAGGCCTTAAGGGGCCTCAGGCCTTTCTCTTGCTGTTTCTTGGGACCTGAGGACGTGTGAAGAGGTCAGCTTGCTGGGAAGTTAAGAGAATATGAGGGCTACGGATAATCTGTTTCAGCTGAGCAATGCTAGGACCCCCATCACCCCAGCTGCCCTCCAACCTGACTGCAGACTCGCGAGTGGAGCATTCGGGACCAGGAGGAGAGTCGTCCCGTTCATCCTGGACAAGCTCAAAAGATAAGATCATATGACACCTCAGTTCCAACCTTTGCCCATGGTCCCCCTCTTGCTCAGAGGAGAAGCCATGTCCGTCAGGATCGAAGACTGATCTGATCTGGCCCCTTGCTCTCTCTCTGACTCATCCTTCTCTCCTGGTATTTTTCCCCCTTTAACTGCTCACACTGGCTTCATTGATTCCTTCTCAAACGGGCCCGACAAGCAAGTCTTACTGTAGTTCTTCCTGCCGTCCCTACTTCACCCAGGAAGCACTGAACACCCTCACCTCATCAAGTCTTTGCCTTCACGTCACCTCCCTGTGAACGACAGTGCCCACTTCTGCCCACACCCATAGCCTTTTCAGTGTCTCTTTCTCTACTTTTCTTTTTCCCCACAGCACTTACAATTTTCTAACATAATATATAATTTATATACTTCTATTATTTGCTTTCCCACCCATTAGAACATAAATTCCACAAGGGCAGAGATCATCAGCTCGTGGAGGTTCATGCAACCAGAAAAATGCAGAGTGCTCCATACATATTTGTGCGAGAAACTAAAAAATTTATATAGAAAGAGCACACACACACACACACACACACACACACACACACACACACACACACTTGTGCAATTTGTAGGGAAAGACATAATCATTATATAATCATATAACGTTTTTAAATGTTACTTATTAATATTAACTTTAACAATAAAGTAACATTTACACATTTGTATTATGATTTCATTTAACATTATATTCTAGAGATTTTGACATGTTTTAAAATATTCCTTAAGCATTTTAATGGGTATGATACTAATTTAACCATTCTGTGATTACAGGAGTTAAGAATCATACTATTAAAAACAACACATGAATGAAAACCTTTTACATGAGTTTGTGTTTTACACTTTATTTTGGTATCATTAACCTACAATTACATGTGCAATATTATGGTAATTAAACTACCCCCTTCATCAGGTCCCCCCCACCAACCCTATTACAGTCACTGTCCATCAGTGTAGTGAGATGAGAATCACTACTTGTCTTCTCTGAGCTGTGTAGTCCCCCCCGTACCCCCCCACCTTATGTCTGCTAATCGTAATGCCCCTTTTACCCTCTTATCCCTCCCTTCCCACCAAACTTCCCCAGTCCCTTTCCCTTTGGTAACTATTAGTCCGTTCTTGGGTTCTGTGAGTCTGCTGCTGTTTTGTTCCTTCAGTTTTTTTCTTTGTTCTTATACTCCACATATCAGTGAAATCATTTGATACTTGTCTTTTTTGGCTTGGCTTATTTTACTAAGCATAATATGCTCTAACTCCATCCATGTTGTTGTAAATGGTAGGATTTGTTTTCTTCTTATGGCTGAATAATATTCCATTGGGAATATGTACCACATCTTCTTAATCCATTCATCTACTGATGGACACTTAGGTTGCTTCTATTTCTTGGCTATTGTAAATAGTGCTGCGATAAACATAGGGGTGCATGTGTCTTTTTCAAACTGGGCTGCTGCATTCTTAGGGTAAATTCCTAGGAGTGGGATTCCTGAGTCAAATGGTATTTCTATTTTGAGTTTTTTGAGGAACCTCCATACTGCTTTCCACAATGGCTGAACTAATTTGCATTCCCACCAGCAGTGTAGGAGGGTTCCCTTTTCTCCACATCCTTGCCAACATTTGTTGTTGTTTGTGTTTTGGATGTTGGCCATCCTCACTGGTGTGAGGTGATATCTCATTGTGGTTTTAATCTGCATTTCTCTGCTGACCAGGGATGTGGAGCATCTTTTCATGTGCCTGTTGGCCATCTGAATTTCTTCTTTAGAGAAGTGTCTCTTCATGTCCTCTGCCAATTTCTTAATTGAATTATTTGCTTTTTGTTTGTTAAGGTACGTGAGTTCTTTATATATTTTGGATGTCAACCCCTTATCAGATGCATCATTTATGAATATATTTTCCCATACTGTAGGACGTCTTTTTGTTCTACTGACGGTGTCCTTTGCTGTACAGAAGCGTTTCAGCTTGACATAGTCCCACTTGTTCATTTTTGCTTTTGTTTCCCTTGCCCAGGGGGATATGTTCATGAAGAAGTTGCTCATGTTTACGTCCAAGAGATTTTTGCCTATGTTTTTTTCTATGAGTTTTATGGTTTCATGACTTATATTAAGGTCTTTGATCCACCTTGAGTTTACCTTTGTGTATGGGGCTAGACAGTAGTCCAGTTTCATTCTCTTACATGTAGCTGTCCAGTTTTTCCAACACCAGCTGCTGAAGAGGCTGTCATCTCCCCATTGTATATCCAAGGCTCCTTTATCAAATATTAATTGACTGTAAATGTTTGGGTTAATGTTTGGATTTTCTATTCTGTTCCACTGGTCTGTGGGTCTGTTTTTGTGCCAGTACCAAATTGTCTTGATTGCTGTGGCTTTGTAGTAGAGTTTGAAGTCAGGGAGCATAATTCCAGCTGTTTGATTCCTCCTTCTCAGAATTGCTTTGGCTATTTGGGGTCTTTTCTGGTTCCATATGAATTTTAGAGTTATTTGTTCCAGTTCATTGAAGAAAGCTGTTGGTAGTTTGATAGGAATTGCATTGAATCTGTAGATTGCTTTAGGTAGTATAGCCATTTTGACAATATTTATTCTTCCTAGCCAAGAGCATGGGATGCATTTCCATTTGTTAGTGTCCTCTTTATTTCTCCTAGGAGTGTCTTGCAGTTTTCAGAGTACAGGTCTTCCACTTCCTTGGTTAGGTTTATTCCTAGGTATTTTATTCTTTTTGATGCAATTGTGAATGGAATTGTTTTACTGATTTCTATTTCCGTTAGTTCATCATTAGTGTATAGGAAAGCAACAGATTTCTCTGCGTTAATTTTGTAAACTGCAACTTTGCTGAATTCAGATATTAGTTCTAGTAGTTTTGGAGTAGTCTTTAGGGTTTTTATGTACAGTATCATGTCATCTGCAAATAGTGACAATTTAACTTCTTCGTTACCAATCTGGATGCCTTGTATTTCTTTGTTTTGTCTGATTGCTGTGGCTAGGACTATGTTGAATAACAGTGGAGAGAGTGGGCATCCCTGTCTTGTTCCGATCTTAGATGAAAAGCTTTCAGCTTCTCGCTGTTAAGTATGATGTTAGCTGTGGGTTTGTCATATATAGCCTTTATGATGTTGAGGTACTTGCCATATATACCCATTTTGTTGAGTTTTAATCATGAATGGATGATGAATTTTGTCAAATGCTTTTTCAGCATGTATGGAGATGATCATGTGGTTTTTGTTCTTCTTTTTGTTGATGTGGTGGATGATGTTGATGGATTTTCGAATGTTGTACCATCCTTGCATCCCCGGGATGAATCCCACTTGATCATGGTGTATGATCCTCTTGATGTATTTTTGAATTTGGTTTGCTAATGTTTTGTTGAGTATTTTTGCATCTACATTCATCAGGGATATTGCGCTGTAATTTTCTTTTTTGGTGAGGTCTTTGCCCGGTTTTGGTATTAGAGTAATGCTGGCTTCATAGAAAGAGTTTGGAAGTATTCCCTCCTCTTCTATTTTTTGGAAAACTTTAAGGAGAATGGGTGTTATTTCTTCTCTATATGTCTGGTAGAATTCAGAGGTGAATCCATCAGTTCCGGGGGTTTTGTTCTTGGGTAGTTTTTTGATAACCGATTCAATTTCGTTCCTGGTGATTGGTCTGTTTAGTTTTTCTCTTTCTTGCTTGGTCAGTCTTGGAAGGTTGTATTTTTCTAAGAAGTTGTCCATTTCTTCTAGGTTTTGCAGCTTGTTAGCATACAGATGCTCATAGTATTCTCGTATAATTCTTTGTATTTCTGTGGGGTCCGTCGTTATTTTTCCTTTCTCATTTCTGATTCTGTTTATGTATGTAGATTCTATTTTTCTATTAATGAGTCTGGCTAGGGGTTTATCTATTTTGTTTATTTTATCAAAGAACCAGCTCTTGGTTTCATTGATTTTTTCTATTGTTTTATTTTTCTCAATTTTATTTATTTCTTCTCTGATCTTTATTATGTCTCTCCTTCTGGTGACTTTGGGCCTCCTTTGTTCTTCTTTTTCCAATTTCAATAATTGTGTGTTTAAACTGTTAATTTGGGAATGCTCTTCCTTCTTTAAATAGGCATGGATTGCAATATACTTTCCTCTTAGAACTGCCTTTGCTGCGTCCCACAGTTGTGTATTTGTGTTGTTGTTGTCATTAGTCTCCATATATTCTTTGATTTCTGTTTTGATTTGGTCGTTAACCCATTGATTAGTTAGGAGAATGTTGTTAAGTCTCCATGTATTTGTGAGTCTTTTGATGTCTTTCTAAAATTTATTTCTAGTTTTATACCTTTGTGATCTAAGAAATTGGTTGGTAGGATTTCAATATTTTAGAAATTACTGAGGTTCTTTTTGTGACATGTGCACTTGAGAAGAATGTTTATCCTGTTGCTTTTGGGTGCAGAGTTCTGTAGATATCTGTTAGGTCCATATGTTCTAGTGTGCTGTTCAGTGCCTCTGTGTCTTTACTTATTCTCTGTCTGGTTGATTTGTCCTTTGGAGTGAGTGGTGTGTTGAAGTCTCCTAAAATGAATGCATTGCTGTCTATTTCCTCCTTCAATTCTGTTAGTATTTGTTTTACATATGTTGGCGCTCCTGTGTTGGGTGCATATATATTTATAATGGTTATATCTTCTTGTTGGACTGACCCCTTTATCATTATGTAATGTCTTGCTTTATCTCTTGCTACTTTCTTCGTTTTGAAGTCTATTTTGTCTGATACAAATACTGCAACACCTGCTTTTTTCTCTTTGTTGTTTGCATGAAATATCTTTTTCCATCCGTTCACTTTTAGTCTGTGTATATCTTTGGGTTTGAGGTGAGTCTCTTGTAAGCAGCATATAGATGGGTCTTGCTTTTTTATCCACTCTGTTACTCTGTGTCTTTTGATTGGTGCATACAGAGTCCATTTACATTTAGGGTGATTATTGATAGATATGTACTGATTGCCATTGCTGGCTTTAGATTCGTGGTTACCAAAGGTTCAAGGGTTGCTTCTTTACTATCTAAGAATCTAACTTAACTTTCTTGTTAAGTTATTGTGAACGCCGTCTGATGTTTCTTTATCTCTCCCTTGCTATTCTTCCTCCTCCATTCTTTATATATTAGGTGTTTTATTCTTTGCCTTTAGTTAGTATTTGGATGGTCTGCTTTCTTTGCTATGATTTTATTTTCTCTGGTGACATCTTTTTAGCCTTAGGGGTGCTTCCTTCTAGAGCAGTCCGTTTAAGATATCCTGTAGTGGTGGTTTTTGAGAGGCAAACTCTTTCAACTTTCATTTGTCTGGAAATTGTTTAATCCCTCCGTCATATTTAAATGATAATCGTGCTGGATACAATATTCTTGTTTCGAGGCCCTTCTGTTTCATTACCTTAAATATATCATGTCATTCTCTTCTGGCCTGTAAGGTTTCTGTTTAGAAGTCTGATGATAGTCTGATGGGTTTTCCTTTGTAGGTGATCTTTTTTCTCTCTCTAGCTGCCTTTAATACTCTGTCTTTATCTTTGACCTTTGCCATCTTAATTATTATGTGTCTTGGTGTTGTCTTCTTTGGGTCCCTTGTGTTGGGAGATCTGTGGGCTTCCGTGGACTGCGAGACTATTTCCTTCCCCAGCGTGGGAAAGTTTTCAGCAATTATTTTTCAAAGACACTTTATTTCCCTTTTTCTCTCTCTTCTTCCTCTGGTACTCCTATAATGCAAATATTGCTCCGTTTGGATTGGTCACACAGTTCTCTTAATATTCTTTCATTCCTAGAGATCCTTTATATCTCTCTGCCTCAGCTTCTCTGTATTCCTGTTCTCTATTTTCTAATCCATTAACAGTCTCTGAGACCTCATCCAGTCTGCTGTTTAGCCCGTCGATGGCTCGTCTCATTTCTGCATATTCTTTCCTCCCTTCCCTCACTTCCTCCCTCTTCCCTTGCACATTTTTCTGTAGATCTGTCAGCATGGCTATGACTTTTATTCTGAATTCTTTTTCAGGAAGACTGGGCATGTCCATCCGTTCAGGTTCCTTCTCTGGGGTTGTCTGGGTCTGAAGCTTTGTCTGTACCATATTCCTCTGTCCTTTCATGGCTATAGAATTGGTTGCTGGTAGTTGCCACATATGTCAGCTTGGCTGTTTATGACTTTAAAAAGGAAAAAGAAAAGAAAAGAAAAGAAAAGAAAAGAATAAAACAATAATAACAGAAAAAAAGGGAAAGTAAAAAAGAAAAGAAAGGGAAGAAAAAACAACAACAACAAAAAAAAAAAAACTGCCCACTGGGAGTGGGTTCTGTGTGAATGCTGTAGGTGGCACTGTTGCTCCACTATTCCAGAGCCATGGCCGCACCACTCCGCAAGGTCCTTTATAGCTCTGGCCGGGTTGGGAATGAATGGGAGGCTGTTGATCTCTGTGGGGCTCTTAAGTGCGTCCACCCTTTCCCAGTCGCCAGCTAAGAGGTCCAAAGCTCCCCAGTACTCCCAGCCTGCTGGGCTGAGTGTGCCAGGGCGATCCGGCCCCTCCGCTGGGCTCCTGTCTCTTTAAGACCGCTGAGAAAAAGCGCACGCTTTTTGTCCCTTTTTTTTTCCTTTCTTTTTCCTTCCCAGAGCCTGCCGCAGGCAACTGGCGCATTCCCCACTGAGACCCTGTACCCTCTGTCTCTCCAATCTCTGCTACACCGTGCGCTGTGTGTCGGCACACCAGGCGCAGACTTCCACTCCCTCCCGGCTCTGAATCCTCTCCTTCCGCCAGCGGAGCGCTCAGGTCCCGCTGGGTCGCGGCTCCATATCTTGCCCGCCTTGCCGGGTGCCGAGTCCTCTCTCGGGTGTAGCTGCCCGCTGGAGCACTGGGGTGGAGGAGTGTTCGGTCCCGCCAGGTCATGGCTCCGTATCTTACCCGCCTCACCGGGTGCCGAGTCCTCTCTCAGGTGTAGCTGCACGCTGTGCACTTTCCTGTGTATTCTGGTCTCTCTTTTAGGAATAGTTGTATTTGCTGTGTTTTGTGAATAAATATAATGTTGGAGGAACTTTTCTGCCGGTCTGTTCACGTCGCCATCTTCCCAGATGTCCGAGTTTGTGTTTTACAATAAATAAATAAGGAAGGATGATGGATCAGAGGATATGAACATTTTACAGTCACAATTTTTTCTAAGTGCAAATGTAATTAATGCTCAATATTAATCTCTTTTAAAAAGTGAAAATTAGATAAGTGAGTGACAAGTGACTCTGTGACTCTTGTAATTTCTATACCAAATAATAAAAATATAATCACTCATATATATTTATGGCATATATATATACCTATATGACATCAAAATACATACAAACATCTTTGCATAAACTTGTATATCTTAGAGGCAGAATTTTGATTAAATTCTGACATCTGGATTACATTGTGGGTGATTATGTTCCATAAAATAAGGAGCTAGTTTACATTTGGGATTCTAAATTTCAGTAACATTTTAATATGAATATATTTAAGACAATGAATCGGCCCCAAGATTAAAATCTATGTTATTATTATTAAGTAACCATTAAAAAGTAATATGTTCTATAGTGAGTACCTCTTCCTCTACAGATTCGCTTTGGCTATGTTTTTCTCTAGGAAGAATTGATCTGAGTTCAATAATGTATATTTTTAATTTAGCTTATTGATCAAAATTTTAAAATATTCACTGCCTAGAATATTTATCTGCTAATTTGGAAAATGTAGTCATAACTGATCATTTTGGCTTTTCTCGCAGCTGCAAAACAAAAACTATTAAAAGACAAACATGAAAAACTATTCATGTTTATCCCATAATAGGATAAACATGAAAACATTTTTATTTTATCATTCTTATCCATAGTTTTCGATAATGTGAATTATCTCAAGATCTTCCTTTTTACAGAAATCAAACAATTTCACTCATCTTGACCTGTCTCCTAATTTCTGAGGCAATGCTGGAAGGGTTTCATGTACAAGAGCTAATTTTTCCCTGATGATTTGATGCACATTGATTTCCTCCTTCAAAAGCTCACTTCTTAACTTTTGCCTGAAACATAAAATCAGCCACTCCTTTCATGTTTTCTGGTCGGGTGCAGAACTGAGAGCTCCGACCTGAGGGCCTCCTCACCTCTTCCTTCTACAGACTTTTCTTACTTTGTAGGAAGTCTCTGCCTCAGATACCATAACATCCTTCCAAAATATGGTTTTGTGTAAGTGTAAATGATTATGAACAGTTACTTCATCTTTCAATAGTCACGGTTTTAGCTTTTTTTCTGATGTTTGGGTAAAATGTTCTATTACCTAAAACAAACAAAACCCCACATTTTTAAGAGGAAGTATTCAGTGATTTTAAAATTGTAACACAGAGCTTACTTGTTATTCCTCCTCCATAAACCCAGATTATAGAGAAAGTTTTTTAAGTAGGGGTTTGGGTATAGTTTGCACAAGTCACCTGTAAAGCAAGTGACACAAAAAAGTGTCTTTCTGCCCTAGTATGCCTTACAGCACCGCACCCCATGAAGATGTACGTCAGGAGCTTCCTGACAAGGGGGGACAAAGAGGATCTTCATGTTTATTATTTTATTTCAATGGCTAAGGCTTATCAAAAGGAGTGTATCTTCCTGGTTTGTATAAATATGATTCCAGACATCTTTCTATGTTTATACACCAAAAGAAGTACAGATAAATATTTAGATAAAATATTTTTATAGAATTGTGAAAATCATGCACAGTAATTAAGAGTTTTAAAATAATATGAAGTATTAGTTATATTTGTATTCAATTTGAATGGGAAAAAAAGAGTGAATTGAGAAACATTGTTGAACTTCATATAATTTTTCACCAAAACAATACTGTTTTTTAAAAGGTATTCTGGCATTCTTCCCATTGGTTTATAAAGTCTAGATCTCTTCTCAGAACTGGGAGAGTTTGTGAATGTTTCACCAATAGAGCATGGCAGGTTTAATGCCACGTTATAAAAGGCCATACAGCTTCCACCGGATTTACTAGAGACTCTCCCCCACGGGTAAGTCAGCAGCCGCGTACAAAGTCCCCCTAATCAGCAGACCAGCTAAGCACAGGCTGCTATTCATTTCCAGACATGTGACAGAAGCCCTCTTGGGATTGTTCAGACCAGCCCACCCACCGAGTACCAGCAGGTGGTCTCAGTCCCTGCTGTAAGGAACAGAAACATCACTCAGCTCAACCCTGCCCAGATTCATGAGCTGCATTATCTGTGAGATAAATTGGAATGGCTGTTGTTTAAAGCCACTAAGTTTGTGGTAGCATTTTATAAACATGGTAATATATAACTGAAACAGCTTTTCAGATGAGAAAATACAATGAGTTTCAAAGAATTGTGATATAAAAACCTCTCTGCCAAACCAAGGAATGTAATATAAACACATGTAGAGTGGACTCAGACAAATATGAAGTCCAAAACAAAAGATAAGCTGAAGACTCTGAGAAGAATATTTTAAAGTAAAAAACAAAGTAAATTTTTGTTATCAATCATATGATGAACTTGCTGGATAATTTCAACAAGAATAAGAAGCGGTATTACAATATTGCATATTTATATAGTAATTAAAATCCGCTCTCTTCCTGATCTTATTCCTCTTATGCTGCCAGCTTTTCTTAGGTATATTGATTGCTTTTAGGGAAACCACTTAAATGGACTATATTAATTTCTTCATAGGACAAAAATCAATTGTTCCTTTCCATGTTTTTCTGAAGTTGACTGATATGTGTATACACACACATATACACACAATTTATGTACTATTTAACAAAATGAATGTTAATTATGTTTTAAGTCTTTTATTTACAAGCAACTTGTTTCATCTGATATCCACAGAAAAGGGTGAAAAACTGAAATGTTTTTCAACACTGCGGTACCTTCTGCAAGATGGAATTTATCATCTATAATCACCTGCTCCTATTTTTGTCAGAACTTTGAAGCTGTACATTTTGTTGACTCAGCTTATGGAAAATGACCAGAAAAGGCCAGTCCTTACTGTCAAATCTATCAGCTAAATCAACTCCATTAAGAATAAAAGTCAAATTAACATGTTAATATGCATCCTAATTACACTCCTCATCTCCAGCTTCTAAACTCTAAAACAAAATCAGGCCTGGACGCCCCTCTGCCTCCACTGCTCCTTGGGATGCCATGTTTTTGTTGCAAATGATTCACCCTTAGACGTCACTCATTCTTGGACAAGAGGGGGATGGAAAAGTTAATTTTTTCAAAATACTCCTGTGATAGGCACCCAGATGTTTCACACCTTAGGCAATGCACCAATCTAAGATTCAGCAATGTTTGAGTAGCTACATTTCTTTTGTGGAAGAAGGCAGCTTGTGAAAAGTGAGGAGGAAAACAAAGGTAGCTTGAGAGCTGTGTGAATTGCCGGCACATTCTTGAGCAGGTAAGTTTTAGAAAAGTACATTTGTAAGTTGAAAATCTATAATTTGTTTAGAACTCCCTCCCTTTACCATGTACTCTTAAAAATCCAGATGCAAAGTCCAGGCTTGTAAATCTCTTATTTAAAAAACAGAACTCTGGGTTTTACACTGATTATTTAATATAGTATATACTGCATATAGATAGTAAATTTTATTACTGTCATTTTGTTTATATTTTCATATTTAATTTGCATTATTAGTATTATTTACTATTTGGATTTTACTCCAGAATCCACTCAGTCTGTTGTTCTTATTACTTACTAACGCCATCAGTAGGGGAGTGAGTCTTGAGTAAGACAGAGGTACCAGTTACCACAGACCGAAGATGTAGCTGTTACCAACTGGCCTATAATGGCACAAACCAGATAACATCTTTCATGCTTTATCTACATTACTTAATTTGCTGCAACATATTAATAAAAATGAATATTGTATAATTTTATTTAAAATAATTCCATGTTTTTTGAAAGTGTATAATATAAGTTATGATGCTGTTTCATTTCCTTAAGGTCATATGGCTGGTCCAACTTCATTATTCACTTACAGCTCAGCCATCTACTTATTGTATTTCTGCTGTTATTTTCTACAACTACTCATGTGCATCTCATCACCTGGGCCATTTTACTTTTTACCTCACTACCATTTTCCTGGCTCCCCAGCGTTTGATGCATCTGGAAAATTGGTTGCTGTGCATACCATCGGGCATTTTTATAAACGTTCAGGTACAGTCTATGCCCTTACTGAATTTGGCTATTCTATGGATGCAATTCTTTGTGATACTGAATAAAAAAAGGAGAGCTGTACAACTTATTAACTGAAAAGAAAAATGAAAACCACAGTGAAGACAGAAATAAACAGTTGTCACTTAAAGATCATCGGATTGAACCCATGGAACATTAGAAAAAAGATGCTGTTTTCAAGAAAATATGCCGATAATATAGAGTGTTTGGGGCTGTGTCCTTTAATTATAATGAATACTCCTTCTTAATTAGAAAACTTAGAGAATCATGTGGATGTGTAAAACACATATCAGAGCTCAAATAAATATTTTTTTCTCAAAAAAACTTTGAGTTAGGTGCCCTAAGGCCATGTCTGTTTTGATCATCACACTACCCTCAGCATTTAACCTAGTGCCTGATTTTTATATGATCTACAAAAAATTTTTGATGTTTAAACTAACAGAAGATAGGCAGAAATTTTTCTCTGATGACTATTATAAGTTGCCATTTATTTTCCATATATTTATGATGGCATATTGGCCAGGATAAAGAATTTGCATCAATATAAAAATCTCAGAACATTTAAAAAGAGTAAAAATAACCATCATCTTAATAATAATTAAAAAATAAACCTCAATCCATACAGTATCTATGGATTTGGTAAAATAGCCAAACATTACCTCACAAATTGTTATTCATGACCCCAATCAAAATAATGCATATTTTTTTCTCAGTGTAAGCACTCCTTTGATGTATGTTATTTTATATTTTAAGAGATATCTTTCAGTGTCTTTCGTTTCTATACAACTTTTTAGGAATTTTGGTACTAAATGGATCCATGTTTAAAACTTTCATGCGATGAAGTATTAATTCAATACAGTTGAAACCTATTTCTTTTATTGAAGATTTGGTGCTCATTTCTATACCATTATTATTGTCATTTGACCATTTTTTTTGTTTATAAATTCTATTTTTCCTTTTGACAGTAAGTTTTTTAAGTATTGCTTAATTTCACATGCATTTTTTCTCTAACATTTTGGAATTCTTCTTGTATAGCTTCTCATTTTTTAATGATGTTATTTCTATAGAATAACTGAATTATTTCTACAAGCTTCTGTCTGCTTTTATAATCTGCCTTATTAGAATTATCACTGGGCATCCTTTTAATTGGCCAATAATAATACATTTCATTACTATCGTAAAATTGTTGGCCTGTATGTAACACACCTGAAAAGACAATTCTCTGTTCATTTGATATATCCTCTGTAATGAATTATAAAAAGTAATTGTCGGGATAAACATGTTGATTACTATTCACTGTGCTTGGTTAAAAGATCAGTAAACAAATTCTTTTTCACTGTGTTCTCTGAATGCTCCTCTTTGTCTAGTGTCTTGAAAGCTGCTCCATCTCCTCTGACGTGGGTTGATCTGGACTGACTTTGCCAATAATGACCCGATAATTTACAACCAGCTGCCTCCAAGTCAGAGGACTATAATTCTATTTCACAAGCACTTCTATATAGTTCAAGGAGACAACAATGCCGGGAGGTAAGAAGAGCACCTTTTCTGATCCTACAATCATAAGAGCTATCAATTTCACAGGAGTCTGAGTTTTTTATCTGAAAACTGAGATAAAATCTTGAAAGTAAAACATCTAATCTATTGCTAGGTTACTGAACTGATATGTTTTTGGTCAAATTTGCCTGTAAAACACCTTAGCAACTGTTTTCTGCATAGATATTTAAGTGAACTGCAGCTTACTAAATTAACCTTTACAATAAATTGAAGGCACACAAAGAAGCCACCTAAACTCAAGCACTTTTCTTGGACTGCCAGGTCCTCGGCATTCAGCAGTGCAGGACTCCCATGCAACACAGACCTTGAAGAGCAATATTAAAAGATGTCTCATTCTAAGCCAATAAAAATGAAACAACTATTGGTTAATTTTCACGATTAGGTTTTATTGTTTCTTTTCCTGATTATTATGTTTTCTAATGTTGGATAAATATTCTGAAGTGCAACTAAAGGGAAGAAAATAGAATGGTTAGCATCTCCTGATGACCTTATGTGCATGTGTTTGTGTGTGTTTTCTTGATAACCTTTGGAGAAAAGCTGTAAGGTTCTGTAAATATTATCTTCACAATTTACCTAGTCATGTTTTTGTCTCATGCAAGATTACACTTATATTGGATGATTTGATCTATAGCTTCCCTTTTTTCTCCTGAATAGCCATTATTTTTGTCCTGCTTGCCCTTCACTTTCTTGAGTAAAATCCAATCCTCACCATTCTGAACAGGAGCAGAAACTGCTGATGATGTTTCAACATTAGTTTTACTCACATTATTAATAAAATTGCATCCTTTCCAATTGTTTTGATTCTCCTGCCTTTCTCTCTGGAAACATATAAATGACCCAAAGCGTAAACCTTCAATCTGAACCAAAGTGGCAGTGAGGAACCCTGTATTTCAACTTCATTATTCTTTCTGGAAACACTGTCTGCATCTTTTTTTGAATGACATTTGGGCAAACTTTCTATTACTCACAGTTAATGGTTATTGGAAAAACAGTCTTATTGGAAAATAGCTTAAGGCTATTGATAGCAATTATTCCCTATTTATTAATAAAAACTCTATCTCCTATTTCGGAGACATTGAATGGTGCACTGCATTAAAGTATATTTAGATTCCTTATATAAATTATTTTTAAAGCCTTTGTTAAGCAGTATTCTGCTCATAAACAATTTATTAAATTACTGTTCTATTATACAAATCACTATACAATGTCAAAGGTTCTCAAACTATATTTGTTATCTTACAGTTACTTTTCTCTGAATTGAATTTTACATAGCAATGCCAACTTAACAAATCTATTCAATCAAATAGCCAATATCAATTCATTTAAAAAATCTTATTATATTGGTAGTATTCTAATACAAATTGATGAACATTTTTCTTTTACTTTTAGTCCTTTATGAACTACAAAAATGTTGCTTACTAATAAACAAATTAAAGATATGTTGATTAGCAACAGCTGGCCTGTTTTCTGAAAAGGCATATTACATTAAAAAAATCTTAATTATAATTTGTATTCTGAAATAAAATCCAAGTCTTTGTAAATAAAAGTTATCTTAAACAGAAGCTTTCCTTGAAATGATTAATTTATTTATAAATATGTATTGATCCTCTACCATATTCCTGTCATTAGGGGTAATATAAGATACAGGGTTAATACTACATTCTCTGAAAATACTACTGGAGTGTCAATCACTTCCAGCCTCTTAATTAGTAAGTAACTGTCATACCTTGCATAAGTTACCTAAGAGGGCTGTGCTTTCATTTTCTTTATCATAATATATATTATAAAGCAATCACTGCAATCTAGAACTAAATGGCCTAGAATAATTCCTGGCACATAAATTTCATTATTATTGATATTATATTTGCTCGAAATAGAGGGCTAAAGAAGTCAGATGAGGGTCTTGATGTCGCAGATTTTTAGTTTATTTCAGGACACAGATAAAAAATAATCCAAATATTATATTAGTAAATATAGTGAGTATGGAGAATAAACACAACAGGGAGTTGTGAGGAAAAAATCATATAATGAAGAGGTATCTGGATAAGATACAGACTTCCCATGAATGGAGCACCCTTTTCTAGGAGAAATATAGTATCACACACGTGACTTGACTCTAAGCTGTATGCCATAAAGGAAGACTGGAGAAAGAGTTTTGGAAGCAGAGAAAGATAATTTTCAGTTATTAGAATGTGGGACAATTTCATGATATTAACAACTGAACTGGATTTTATAGAATTGTCAAGGTTTAAGTTTTCTGTGTGAATTGAAGAAAAGGAACTCAGGCAGAGGGAGCAAAGTGAAGCAAAGGCTTAGATAACATAACATGACATAAATAAAATCTCACATAAAGAGCTAGTTTCAATTTATTCATTTCCAAATCTGAGAACCAAAATCTATACAAAATGATCTCCATTTCCCATATAAAATAAATCCCCGTGGATCCAAGAAAATGAGATAAAATAGTGTGGCAAAACAAAGTATTTCATACTAATTTTTAAAAATTACTGTGACTATGTGGCATTATGGTTTTTCAATATTTTGCTTTGTAGAAATTGCTCTCACCTCTCTAAATTTACTTCTAAGCATCCTTTGTTGGATTTCATGAGGTCTGATGGTCTCATTACTGTAGTCTGAGGAGCAGTATTGATTTAGTAACTTCTATCAACCTGAAACCAGATAGAAATTAAAAGTGAGCATGCCAAGAATTACATACAATTTGATGGAGTAATTTAAGGTAAAAAAAAGATCTTATATTTTATTTCCTTTTAAATTTTCTAATAGTTTACGTTTGCTTATAGATTAGAAATTGACACAAAACAAAAAATTTCCTGAGTCTTTACCACTGAGAGTTTGAAAACACTGCATTAACAAACTGTTTTAAAAAGCCTTCACAGTGTATAGTAGAAGAAGTGATTATTTTCATAGCTGTTATTTATGCTGACTCTGCCACAGACTGAGCTACCTTGGCTGAAATTTTGAGCTGGATCTGAAAACACAAAACTGAATCCTAGGAGAATCATGGTTGCTAGATGTCACTGAGCAGTTAATTCTAAACCCAGGTTCACACAGAGAGTAGTAAAATACCATATAATACTATATGCTTAAATGATATTCAAGTAGCATATATTTAGTTTATTTTATACATTCTAAGCATGTATAGATTTCTTAGTATGGCTGTTCCTCAAAAAGCTAAAAATAGAAACACCTTTTGACCCAGACAGACAGAATGAATTAGCTTCTTATGGGGAATAACAATTCTCAAAAAAATACAAAATCTGTTCCTGAGATTGAGTTCCGGACCTGCAAGGCTGAAGACAGATCCTGAATCCATCCCAGCTGCACTAAGTATATACTTTCAAAAGTCTTTTCAGTTGTTACAGAGTAGAATTTCCTTTTAAACTATAGCTTAAGGATAAATTAACTAATCCCCTTCCACTGGGAATCTGCTATTATGCACTAATTTGCCTGTGAGTTTTCAAGAGACACGGAGAACAACCCTTAAATTTCTTGCCAGAAATAATTTAGATGCTGGAATTTTACTTTTAGAAATGGGTGAGCTGCAACTAGGCTCACTTCCCCATGACCTTTGAAGTTCTGGGGCAGAGGAAATTTCCTCAACCCCTCGAGGTTCTTTTGGCTGGTCGAAGAATCAAATTGACGCGAGACAGATTGACAGGAGAAAAAACAGAAAGTTTAATTACGTATGTAAGGGAAGCTACAGACATGGGTTCCAAAGACAGTCAGGGAGAGTGAGGTATATATGGAAGGGTGTAGGGGTCTGAGACTTCAACGGAAAAGGGAAGCAATGTGCAGGAAAATGAAAAGAGTAAATGTTTGGCAAACAAATACCTGATGGGCTGCAGGGAAACACTGGGGCACAGAGACAGGCTTGGCCTCATGCCTCCCTGTGAACCTAGCTTACACTACAGTGTGTTGTCTATGGCGAGAGCTCTCCTCCTGGAGCACTTCCTCCATCTAAATTCTTTTTATGCAGTTGTGTGTGAGGGGAGGTCAAAATATCTTCCTGAGTCTCTTGGGCCTTCATGGTTTTAAGTTCAAAATAATGTGCATGTCAAAGTGGCACACTCTGGGTGGCAGGGTCTGCCCATGGTTCCTACAGAAGTGAGATCCATTCCTGAAAAAGTCTGAACTGGGGAAACCAGAAATCAAAATAGTTTCAAGATATCAATGATTAATCTCTAAGTTGTTGACTTCCAAATAAAAGCTTCATAGGTACGACAGAGCTGTTCCAGAAAATGTCACACATTATTCAATAACGGGCTTTCTCAATAACAGTATTCAATGGCTGGCTTTCTCAATAACAAATGTTCACCTGGCTTAAATGAAGTTTGATGTATGGTTTTCCTTAGAAAATACTCCCTAGAACAACATTCCCGAGGGCTATGAATTACATTGTATTGTACTAGACTATATTCTGTACTTCAATTAAAAAAAATTGGTTGCATAATAAAGGCCATATATGACAAACCCACAGCCAACGTTATACTTAACAGTGAGAAGTTGAAAGTTTTTCCTTTAAGATCGGGAACAAGACAAGGATGCCCAATCTCCCCACTTATATTCAAAATAGTACTGGAGGTAATAGCCACGGCAATTAGACAACACAAAGAAATAAAAGGTATCAGATTGGCAAGGAAGAAGTTAAACTGTCCCTGCTTTTGTGATATTTTACATAAAAAAAACCCTAAAGAATCCACTTCAAAACTACTAGGTCTAATATCTGAATTCAGCAAAGTTGCAGGATACAAAATTAATACGCAGAAATCTGTGGCATTCCTATATACTAACAATGAACTAGCAGAGAGAGAAATCAGAAAAACAATTCCATTCACAATTATATCAAAAAGAATAAAATACCTAGGAAGAGGGAAGCCAGAGTAGATGAGAGATGGAGACCTAGTTCTGTGAAAATAAAAATGCTTTCAACCCCTCAACTTCATGACCTTGCCTTTATTCTGAGGGAATTCATAAGGAACTTGCCCCAGACGGGGTAACCCATCCTCCCAGAATAATAGTGCTTGTAAGCATTATTTAAAAAGAGAAATATGTCCTCTATCAGCCTGCATATTCAGCTGGAACCCCTTCAGATCCTTGGGTAAAGCAGGAAAGTCAAGGACAGAGCCTGAAACTCAAGACACAGATTCTGCCTAGAAATGTGCTTAAAAATCAAGGGTGACTTTAATAAAAGCTGATGCAGTTTATCAGGAGGGCACAGAGAAGAAACTTATATCATGAAAACTATAGAAAGGAAGGTAAGTAAATAGGTTTGTCTCTCAGAAGCTGACAGAAAGGAGGAATATTAGGAAATATGTTGATAGAGAAAGAACTATAGCATTCATTAATAGACCCCTTGAATGAGAGTCTTTATCTAATTTGCTTTAATTTATAACAATTTCTCTGAATTAATTTTGTTACAAGTTACATAAACCTTCAATAATCTGACAATTTTAGTGTTATTTTCCCTAGGGTTTACTGAAAATAAAAGAATATTCTTATTATCATTTTGCTATATAATGGAATCAGAGAAATAAATTCACAGAAACAATCTCACATTGATTTTAATGGATAATTGTTTTCATATGTACCCCCCCAAAATATTCAGTCTATCATTAATTGATTGAAACATGGAGAAAAGTTGTTGTCTGAAGTAGAAATCCTTTGGTAGTAAGTAACATATCTAACCTGACCAAACATAAACAAATAAGGGGATATATTGGAAGGCCAAGGTATCTTGTTTCCTAATAAAGTAGAAGTGGAAGAGATTAGATATGAAGCAAAGTCCATCAAGGGTTTTCCCCAAAGAAAGACTTCTGCTTAAAGTCTTTTTTTTCCTTTTATGGGACACCCAAATGATGAGCTCCTCTACCAAGGAGAAAATTAGCTCTCCTCAAAGTGTTCGTCAGTCACTCCAGATGCATTAAACTGACACCTAAGCTTCCTACACCACCAGCCTGTGAATGGCCACCATCCCCTGCTCTCGGATCATGACAAGGGCCACCACTCCCATCCTGTGTAGTTCTTTGGACTGGATGCATGACAGCTTTGCTTGTGCTCAGAGTTTTATTAAGACCTCTTGGGAATCATTACCTTAGCTTCAGTAATTATCCAAAATTTTCATCCCTCAAGAAAATTACCCAAAAATAATTATCCAAAATTTTATATTCCTCAAGAAAATTTTACCTTCATTGCTTGACTCTCATCTTGAAATCAAATAAGCTCAAAGCATGTCCACGTGAATCAAACACCATCCCGTCCCTCTCATCTTTCTCACTTTTAGGTCCTACACTCTCCTCTTACAAACTCCTGGATCATGTCCCATTTGCAAAATAAGATCCTATGGTGAAGTCTCGGGGCAAACAGGTACTAGATGAGTAGTCAAATGCGGTAAAAGCCCATAGGGTGCAGATCCTTGCTTGACCAATTAAAATGCTTTGTTAAGTGAAAAAAAAAGGTCAGATTCTTGCAACATAATTTTTACATGATAATCACAACGGATGTCACTGTTTTCCAGTTTAGGTGAGGTGATGCTTTCACTGTGTGTGTGTGTATGTGAATGACACTTTGGTTTTAGGAAATAAGTGAGCATCACTGAGAAAAGGTTGTCCCTGTTGGATAAGAGAAGCCTTTCAAAGCTCTGGTCTCTTCTTCCAGACAGGAGTGCTCTTGTCCTAGTCAGCATCACTTGCTCCTTACACTCAAACTGGCATGGCAATCACTAGCGCTAAATCCTGGCTTTGCACTTACGGTGGGACCAAACGTCGCCCCAGAGTGCCGTGTTTCTGTGTTTCCATCAGTGTTTGGATGTGCTCTGCAGATGGATTCTGCTCAATGACATGGATAACAGCATGTACTTGATCACTGATATTACTTATTCTCTGGCTGACAGGTTCCCTGATTGTTTGGGATGGTGTAGACCTCTAATCCCTAGAGATGGGGACACGATCCACAGACATGAAGCTGGACTTCTTGTTAAGTTTATCAAGGCCTCTGACTTACTACCCTAATCATTCTGTGGCTCACTTCAAATAAGAAAGAGGTTTCTTTTTCCTTAAAATACTAACCATTTTAACGACCAGAGCTGTATTCAATAAGGTACAAATAAAAAATAGTATTTCTTCCCATTCTCTCTTCCGAAGTGCTCTTTGAATGACTCTTTTCTCTCTTCTTGAATAAAATGTTTTTGCTTATCACTCTTGGAATAATAAAAAAAATCCTCCAGACATTTTTTTTAACCCAAGAATACTCATGTATTATAAATACCCCAGGGTAATTATTAAAACGGAAAACATGTTTGTTACAAGTCACATCTTTCTTCATTCTCCATCACTTACTCTACAAAGGCTGCAGTGGGGTAGCAGATCATGGGAGACTTCTGCTCTATCTTTCTATCATGCTTTTTTTTTTTAATTTTTCTGTAGCTTACCATGGTTTCTGATATGTCTAGTGTTGCTGGTAAGAGTAGAGAAAAATAAGGGAAAGGACACATGGCCACTTACATTGCCACTGTTGTCAATTTTAGGTGCGAGTATTTGGCATATGTTCAAAGCTTAGTCTTTTGCAGAACACTTTCTATGTTTTCTTAAGAGATTTATCCAGGAAATATTCAAGAGCTATGCTTGTGGTATGGGCCAGGCAACTCACGACATCAGCTCTCAGATTCAAGAGCTGCAGTTTGCAACACAGAATACCACAATATTATTTTTGTTTATACTTCACTATGTGAGGTCGGCCTCATGTAGGCTCTCTCTGTTGGAACTTCAGAGACCCCCAGGTAGGCTTCTTTCGCAAAGTCTTTCATGAGATGACTTTCAATGGATGTCCTTGATCTTGTCATCAGGGGAAGAGCAGCGTGATTCCAATGCATCTTTCTCTTGCATCTGCTGTGTCAGGCACATGGTCCCTGTCTCCCAAGCTTGAGTCAGCCTTAATCAGTTACAGCTTCAGAGTCTGGGAGACATATTAAAAGCTCTCCAAGTGGTACTTTTGAAGCCCCCTTACTAAACTTAAGAGAAGAAAGCAATTTTCTCCTATGTTGATAGGGCAGAGAGAAAATATTAGTAATTCTATATATTTCTTGAGAAGAAACATCCATTCCTTAATCATAAGCCCCAAATGTCTATACTTTTTAGATGGATCGTGGGCTGAGGGTGGCTAAGTCACTTTTAAGCAGCTCATTTTACAAGTTCCGTAGCAGTGGTCTAACAGGTCTGGTGCCTAAGGGACTGTGACCTCAACCTGGCATCCATGACATTCTGTTTGACTCCTGAGTTACCAGCTGAAACTGGTCAAGAGTCTTGTTTTCACAAGCAATTGTATAATTACTGTTATATGTAAGGAGAAAATAATGGGAGAAAATTCAATAGCATCAGTCAGAGGAAATAAAAAGATTTTAGAGAATGCAATAAAAAGCAAGGTAAGTAGAGGAAAGAGATTTTTAGGAAGATGGCCTAAATAACAAAAAAGTAGAATGCAAAAGTACAGGTTAGGTTGAACCTACTTCTATTAACTATTTATAAGGTATAGGATAGAACAGACATGAAATTCTTCAATTTCAATAATGTTTTAATATTTCACTTATGTTTTTAATATTTTAAAGCCCTAATGCAAAGAAATGAAAGCTGAAATAAAATTTTAAATATTTTTAAGAAAGATGATTATGATATAAGTTTAAAAATTCTTCAAAAAAAGAGACTAGCATGGTTTAAAGATAAACTCATAGGGTGTTTTTGAATGTCTTCTAAATGCCTGAATGCAGTTAGACATGACTTCAGTCTGATTAAAGTGAAGTACAAACAAGCATGGCATTGTGGTTTCCTAGCCTGCAAGTTGCAGCTTTGAAAAATTGTTCTGGTAAAACATGTTATTTTTTCAATGACTGAAAATAAACATCATTCACCACTATTATCAACATCCTTACTAGCATCTATCATGCACTAAAGTTTGAACAAACTTAAAAAAGTCTATGTTGTACATAATTTTTTATTGTCTGAACACAAATACCAAGGTTTATTTGATTCAGCAATCTGATTCAACAGAGAGCAGAAGAGAAACTGCTAAAATACAGGAAGTAATGATGTAGCATCATGTTGAAGGATTAATCAGATAGAAATATTCCATTGTCACATGTTTATTTTTTAATGTTGGTGGTTATATTCATGTTCTTCAATTGAAAACACAGACTATTGGGCTTTTGTCCACCTTACTCTGGCCCGCTCCTCCCTTGGAGTCTATTCAAAAAAAATTTTCACTCTCTTTGCTATTGTGTCTCTACCTTTCAATTCTTTGTTTCCGCAGGGGCAAGAACAGAGAACAACCTTGATCCGTAACATATCTGGTGCTGTGACTGGGATTGCTACTCCTGCCTTTAAGGTGTACTAAATAAAACCCCCGTCAGCTTTAATTGTCAAAAAAAAAAAATATACAGACTAATGTACACTAATTATTTCAATTGTCCCTATGTGCTTAGAGGTGATGGTAGCCAATCTCAAGGGATGATCATCATCAAAATGCACGGCTCAAGCAAGACAGTATTCCAATAGCTGAAATTTGCAGGAACAGAAGATTTTATATGATTTAAAGCAGGTACACTGGTATTATTTTGTTTTGGAATTTGTGTGTGAGATCTTTGTTAATGGAATTGAAGCCAAGACAAGTGTTTAAAGTGTGTACTTAGTCTACTTAAGTAATAAATTGATAATAAAGTATCAAAATGCCAAATGATATAAAATATAATTATTGGAAAATTACTATGAAAAAACTTTGAGGAATGGCAAAAAACAAAAAATGTACAGAAAACTGCTGACATTCAAACTACCCCTATTTTCATAATTGGAGATAATGGATGCTGAAAAGTAAATATAATATGAATTCTGAGAAATCTAAAGGAAGAGTTATAAATGGAAAAGTCACAAGCAACCAGAAATTCAATCTGAGGTTGGAGCTGGGTGGTGGAAGTCAATATGGGACTCAGGAAAAAGTCCTGTCAGTCTGACCTTATTTGCTTTTCTGATAAAGTTACTACTTGTACAGATATGGAAAGCAGTGGAGATAATTTGTATCTATATTTTACTAATCCATTTGGTAAAGGACTTACACAGTATTCTTGGAGACAAGATGAAAAATAATAATTCAAGAGTTTCTTTCTATAATTTTAAGTGGCTGGCATATTGTGCCTATTAATCTCTGTCTGGAAATAGGTGACTAATGGTATTATTTGGGAACTGCAATGTATCTGTCCCATTTTAATTTTAAAACAATTTATACAAATACATAATTTGTGAATAAACAAAAGTTCAAACAACTGAATTTGATGAAAGAATAAGAAATAAAAATTTTTGAGACTTTTGAATAACTGGCAGGCACAATTAGAGGAAATTTAATAATTTCCCTGATATTAGAAAACAGTAATCAAGAATAAAATTACAGATTAGGAATCTCAACACTGTAGGTGATTTTCTTTTAATTTTGACCTACAATTCCAAAGTTAATAAAGTAGATGTTATACATAAAATGAAAATAATAGTTACACATAATTATTTTAGGGTCCAGTTAAACATGTATTTTTTATAAACCATTTTTTTCAGTATACACACTTTATAATGTTTGGCATTGTATTTAAGGATAAAACATACATTATGAGGAAACAGATTTTAAATGAAAGATTAAGGTATTAAATCCAATTTAAATTATTAAAAAATGATTGATAAGTTTTTCATATTTGTATATTTTTCTTACAATGTTGAGAATAATGAAAAAAGAATAAATAAAATTAAGAATATGTGATCACTCACATATTTAAAGGAGACTATGGATAGAAAAAACATTAATTATTCTTGTGGGTTGAAAAGATTGCTGATACCGCAATATTGACTTTACCAATACATGTTCTGTCTCTCTTTTACCATAATGAAACCATCTATCTACCCACAGGGGAGGTTATAAAGATTAATTGCTTCATTTTTGCAAGAGTTCATAAAGTTTAATAATATTAAATAAAAAGACAAATGAAACCTTGAGGTAAGAGCTATTAAACATTGTTACAAACCCACCAATTATTATTACTTAAAGGAAGGAAGGTCAGCATTTCACTTGCAACACCTATCAATGTACACACAGAAAATATAGAATTTTATTAAATTTTTAAAGAATACTCTACTACATACATTCTGTGTTTAAAAAGTTTATCAAGATTTTAATTAAACCTTGACAAATTTTAACACTTACCTTCTGTCTCATTCATCACAATAAACTCCGCATTTTGCCTAGCTCTATGACCTTTTGTCATTATCTCTCTTCATTGGTATCTCTTTATTTCTTATTGTTCTAACATTTTGAATTTATCTTAGAATATATGCATTCTTTAGGGTATATCAGCTATCATCCTCACAGGAATATCTTCAATATCTGTATTATTGGACCTTAAACATCTTTTTCTTTCAGACACAAAATCCCCATAAGTTAACATTTCTGCATAGGTTTAATCTATGGGTACCTCAAAATCAACATACTCAAGGTGTAACTCCTAATTTTACCTCTAGAATTACCTTTTCTAAAGACTGGATCCATATATTAGAGCACAAGCTCTGGAGCCATAATTCCTGTATTGTATTACTTATTCTCCAATGACAGTTTGTATGTTTCTTAACTTCCTGGGCTTTTGTTTCCTTATCTATAAATAGAGGATGATAAAAAGTTGCTATGAGAATTGAATAACCTAGTAAGTGTGAAATGTTATGAATGATACATAAATCATAGTAGGCATTAAAAAATGTGAGTTATATTATTGCTTCCCTTTTCTTAATAAGAAATCAAGCTTGCCTTTTGGTCACTAAGACTCAGGAACATCCTAGCCAACTTCACCTCTCAATTCAATAAGTTATTTAAAACAAAAGAAAACCACAACAAAAAAAGCACCTTTATTTCTGTATTACTTGGTAGCAAAGACAATGGCAATCTCCAACTCGTGTTATTACCTCTGGAATTTTCTTACTGCTAGTAACCCTGGTCATACTTTAAACCAACATAAGGGGTCACTGTGTAAAGACTTCCTTTATCTCCTATCCTCCCCCTCATCAGACAGAATTTATGACTCTCTTTCCTGTATTACTACTTTAATAAAAAATGTATATATTTGTTACATATATTATGTATTGTATATTATAGAATACATATACTTCTATCATATTTTATTTTATATATAAAAAATATATATCAGTTAATACATGATTTAGTCATCAATTTACTACTACATTTGATTTTATGTTCTAGGAGGACATGGGCCAAAACTTATTTATTGCTGAATGTACAGATGAGTGTCAAGTACATGGTATTTAGGAAATATTTATTAAATTTCAATAATTTTTAAACTTTCCACAATGCCATTTGTGACTTTTCATATATCACCGTAAGAGATCATTCCAATCTTAATCTTGTTACTGCTTCTTAATTGAAAAAACAAAGTCTATTGTTTCTATGCTACATTTTAGCATAGTCACACTAGTTGTTACATAAGATACATAAATTATTACACCCATATTGGAATATTTGTCATAATCTGCCTGTGTTGGAGTTGTTAATTTGTAATAGACAGATAGGTAGTAAATTGTGGGCATCAGAAAGACCAAAGATGCTTTGTTCTTGTGCCTGAAAAATGTTACTTGAAATGACTTAAACCAGTATAAACAATACAAATGGCTTTTAATCTGAGGTGAGGTTTAGAGGAAATGAAATGTCCTTTTTGGGAGTATTTTATTTCCTTTAAATGAGCATTCAAAAGATAATGACAACTATGTGTTAGGGGAGTGTGTGTGTGTGTGTGTGCAAAGAGCAACCTTTCCCACTCAGACACACAGTTTAGATCAATTCACTTCATAATTCATATGGTTAATAAGGGTACTTTTTTGAGGTACAGAAATACCCTTTATATTCAAAGGAAGCCATGGTATAACCTTGGTGAAATCTGAACTTTGTGAATACTAGAAAGTATATTATTTTTGGTATCCTCCATTCTAAACGGATACTGATGTTTCCCTTACAGGCTTGAGTCATGAAATTGAATCATGCAAGAAATGTAAGTGGCAAGCTGAACTAAAATCTCAATCCTGAAGCAACAACCAGATTTATTACCTGAGTTTCTTCCTCCCACCTACTAGCTTCTTAGTGTATATGATTCAAGATTGAGCTTCCAAGATACTGCAAATTATTCAGTTTTTCAGCAAATATAACTGAATGAGTATTTTGTTCTAGGCCAAGAGATCTCTCTGAGAAAATAGCAGTTAACAGCAGAGATAGAGTTCCTGCTCTCATGGATGCACATGTCAACTGGAGGAAATAGGAAATGAACATATAAATGTAAAAAACGATACAACTTTACTGTGATAAATGAAATAAGGAACATGCAGAGTGTTATTAGACTCTATAATAAGGAGCTTTGGTATCTAATGAGAAGTGATATTTACAGTGATGAATATCATGGTAGAACTGATATTTAGGCTTACCTGAAAAATTAAGAGTTGGCCATGCAAAGTAGGTAATATATTCCAAGGAGGAAAAGTAGAATGTTTATGAGCTTTTTGCAGTACCACATACAACAAAGTTCCTCAGAATTTAGTTCATCTCTAGTTTATTGTTATATTTTAATGTACATAATAGAATCGATTCTCTACTATTTATGGAAGTGGTAAACATGCAAAATAAGTAACAGCCCAGTAAATGGAGGCCCTAGGATTTCTTTACAATGTTCATATTGTATGCTAAAGTTCAGATGGGATAATCTAAGAAATTTATCTGAGTAGTGAGCATATGATAGAAGGTTCCCAATAAGGACTTGTCAACAGAATAGAACATTAGGCTTGTGTGGATTTGAAATTTAGTGAATTATTTAACAAATCTTTATTAACAAAGATTAGCTCATACAGTGTTCTGGACTGGGGATTAATCTCTTGAAATCAATATACTCATAAAAACTTGCATATGCCCATGAAAACAGTGACAGCAATTGTGAAGCTGCAGGTTCTTTCCTGATTGGCCTAGTTCTGTGCTTGTTTTCTACCACAAGAAATCTTAAAATGTAACTCATTAAGCCAAAGAGTATTTATTGTGGGGAGGGATGTGGAAAGGATATGTAAAGAAAAGACTTTTGAATCAGACATTTCTGGTTGAAATCACATCTACTTTGCTTTGTATCATGGCATAATATTGAATTCCTGTGTGCTTCATTTCTCTTTTATTTAAAATGCAACTGTGATAATATATCTGGCAGCTCCTGTAATTAGTACTGTTATGGCCTTTGATGAGTTTGTTGTTTTGGCTATTGGTACTCATTTTCTTAGTGATTATAGGGCTTTGGGGTCCTGAAGTAATAACACTGTGAGAACAGACTTTTATATTTTATTGGCTACAATATGGTCTGCATGGTCTCTGAGAATCTGTTCAGTGCCAGGAATAGAACTAATATTTCACAAACCTATTATAAGCTAAAATTTTCCATTTCCCTTCTTAAATTTTTCTACCTCTAACACAAAACCATAATCACTAGTATTCCATGACCCGGTAAGAGGAAGCTGAAATGGTGATGTTTACCCGCATCCTTTCTCTTTGTCCTAGGAGGCATTCTCTTGCAAACCTTGATATTTTATCATATTTGTCCATTTACTCTTAAAATACTTCAAAATCAAGAGTGGTTTCAATATCTCCATTTATTTCATTCTGTATGTCCAGCACTAATAATGATTAAGCCCAATCCCCCAATTATGTAGATCCCGTAGATCAATCCATGGAAAGTGCAAACCAGTGGTTTTCGTGACTGAATCTTCATAAAGAAATGCATAGAGAAGTATGAAATTCTTACTGTAGAATGGGATGGAACTTAAACACTGCCTAAGTCCCAAAGACCTGTGGCTTCCCATCTGAGAGTTTAAGTTGGAAATGCAGATTACTTTTTGGTCTCAAATGAAGCAATCCTAGTACTAGTGACCTGAGCACATGAGCTTAGTTTTTTCATCTGCAACATGTGAGAAGTCACGTATATCTATATACCTTTATGCCTACACCTAAATTTATATCATCTCTTTATACCTGATAGGATTTGTGGGTTTGAGGGTATGTGTGTATGTGTGTGTGAAAACCTGGAAATGGAAAAATGGATATAAACATATATACTGAAATATGAAGATTTTCCTCTTTGTAGATTCCAGCTTTTGTTTACTTTCCAAAATATCTTGATATATATATTTTTTGGCATTTATTCAGTTATCATCTTGAGATTTAACTACCTTTAAGTTCAGCTAGTTTTCTCTATTTAGAGGTCATTCATAATTGAGCGAATATACAGATCATATTATCAAATCAGACTTACATGAATCAAAAATCTCATCGAGCACCAAGCTTTAATAAGTACTGTCAAGGATATGAGAAATCAAAAGACTTAAGGCAGAGAGTTCTGGGACATTAAGGGCTGCTTCTCAGATCCTGTCTGCCTGCTGGATGTGCACCTCTGTTCTAGAATAATAGACGCGATTCGCAGGTAAGGTTCACAGCATCATCTCCCGTTGAGGGAAATTTCCATTTTGAACCATTGCCATTTCTAACCCCAGATTTGGGAAGTTACCCAGGGAAACAGGTCTCATAGATCCTGAATACTATTTCCAATAGAAAATCCTTGGTTCAAAGATAAGGCCTCTGACTCCTAGCAAATAGCCTTAGCCTATTTTCCCAGAGGTCCAGTTGACGAAAAGATTACACAAGGTCACCTGCTTGTTCCCTTGCCTCAACGCCCTCTGCCTCCGCCCCACCACTCCCTGCGCATCATTCCTAAAGAACTGACTGAATCCCAGACCAGAAGCTTTAACTTCTTCCTGCCAGTAGTTAGTATCATTTTTCATTCTCATTCATTTCATTCTTTTTATTTTTCCTTTGAAATCTGTGTAAGTGCACCATGACTAATATGCAGCTCAATGTTTCTATTTATTGCAGTGCTGTATCTGTGTCTGATGTGAATTAAATATTGCTATTTTGGTTCTCTCTTCAACTTTTCGGGTATCTTTCTCTTCACTTATGTGAATGAATTCTCTTTTTTTCCCCATCTCTTGACAAGTGTCTTATATAGTCTGTATTAAATTTCCTAGGGCTTATCAGACAGGATCGCTTCCTCTTTTTTTCACCCTTCCCTTCCTTGAAGACATACTCTCCCAAGCACATTTTTTTGTTCTCTTCTATATCACATCACTGCCTTTTAATATTTTTCAGAATTTTCACAGTGTCCATATTTTATTTTATTATAAATAATATTTTCAATTAATTTTATTATTTTCCACAGTATTTTATATAAATATTTTAAAAAGTCAAATAGTGCTAAACATGTTATAATGAAATTCACTAGCACCTTTGTGCTCTCAGTCTTATCCATAAAGGTAAAACTTGACACTAAATTTGATATTTATCTTCCAATTTTTGAAATATAGTTCATTTAATCTAAACATACACTTGATATCTTACTATTTTTCATTTTAAATTTATTGCTATACTTCTTCCATTTATTATTATTTCTCTTTATTAATTCAATTATTATGTCTGATATAGTAATCTTTTAGGGAATCCTTTCTTACAGATTATACAGCTTGACTATATAAATTCATGCCTATCACATTTTCTACCACACATTTAAAAGCTTTTGTTCCCTTTGAGTTCTAAGCAAACTTCCTTCTACTTTTCAAGTTTTAGTACCCCATCAATACCTTTTTATGATGTTCTAATGTCTCTGGTTATGGTAAACAAGTCTGTTCCCGGGAATGGCAGTTCCTCTGATTCTGCAGGCTAGCCCCCCTCTCCAGGGGAGAAGTATCCACTCCAGGAGAATAGTTACTGATCTGGGATATCCTCCCTGCAGGTTCTGAATGTCACATGAAGCTCAGAGGCACAGGGTGCTCGCCTCAGTGCCTTTCCAGGCCTGGCAGTCTCACTCGGAATAAGACACGCATCACTGACACTCCGTATCTTGCAGAGGCTAACTCTGTAAGGAAGCTCTTCCACTACAATTATTTTTCCTGTGACTACAACTCTACTTTCTAGGGTATAAAAGGGCTAATCGCTTTACTTGCATTATTTTACTTATTCCACATGACATACCCATAAGGTAGATACTTTGCTAGTGATTCAAATTTACAGATAAGAAAACAAAGTTTAAAAAGTTAAACTGCCTTAAGTCACTCTGTTGGTAAGCAACAGTTTGGACTTGAATCTCAAATTGCCTCACTACAGTGCTCTGGAAGAGGAGCTGTTCTAATTGGCTGTAGGGTTGCAGGCCTGACTCTGAGCAGGGGCTGGAGTTGGGGGTGGGTTTCTACAACTTGTATTTATTAGTCATCCATTTTCACAGGGAAACTTGACCTGCAGGCTTTCTGCTTATTGTAGTCACTCTCTTAATAGAAATCTTCAATCCATATGTGCTGGTTGCTGTTTCTTATCCTGCATACCCTGCATTCACATTTCCAAAGGAGGGCTCAGAATATGATTTTATTAAGACGCCTTTCCCTTATTTCCCCAAAATTCTTTCACTGCAGTGAAAAATAAGGGTTCATCCCATGTCTCTTCTAATCTGGCTATCTGCATTCTAGCAACCAAGTAATTAATGTTTGTGCCATATAGATTAGAATATTCCTAGTTTTCTGTGTTAATGAAAATGTCCCTCTTTGTATGCATAGTTCATCATCTCATGGATACTTTCCAGTGGTAGAGTTGGACACCAGTTTTCATATCACTGTTTCAATCTATCAAAGACCTGATGTTTGTTTCATTAGGAATGGTCAAAATGGGGCAAGAAGGAAAACAGACTGCTCTGATTTTGCTACCTTATTACCTATTTTTCTCATAATTTTCAAACACACATATTCCACTCAAACAGGTCTATTTCTTTCCTGTAATGTTAAGAATGACTCTGAGCTTTCATCAGTTGTCACTGTCACTCCTATAAAGTCTTAAAATCTCCATTTCCCTTCTCTGAATTTATCCAAATCCATTCACACCATCCAGCTTAAGTATAGACTGTATGAAGCCTTCATTGGTTACTCTTATTTTCACAGGTCTTTTTCTTACAACTGTCATTTAAAACTTTTTTACCCACTAGGTTTTTATATGAAGCTCAAAACAATTTATATTTAATTGTGCTCTACTTGTTGTGCGTCTATTAGTTGGCTCTTTCTATATTAGACAGTCACTCAGAAGGAACTGCACGCCTCACATTTTGTTTCTGTCTGTCACCATCTAGACCAGGAGTTCTCCCTGACTGTACATTAAAATCATCTGGAGGGAGGCAGGCAGAGTAGTAAAGGTCACCTACCTAGGCTTCATCCCAGACGGGTTAAATTCAAATCTCTTGGTGTGGGTCTCAGGCTAAGAAACTGTGTTGCGTCTTCTAACTGATTCTAATGTGTAGCCAAGTCTGAGAAGCCCTGGGGGAGAATTTGACAGAGTTCAGCATACACATGATTAAGAATGCATCAGAGAACATCAAAGAACATCCATGGATAAGAAAAGTTTCCATGGAGGAATGTTTTAGACTTCAACATGGATAAATGACCTATAAATTGTGTAACAATTAAGAGTAGCTAATTGAAGCAGAAGAAATGATTTAGGGATAATGGGTAGAAGAGGTATAGTAATGGAGACTTTCAAGTTTTCAAATAAAAGAACTAAAATCAAATTGGATCTCATAAAAGTTTGTAAGCAGGTATAAAACTACAGACATAAAAGATAATTCAGACCGTGTCAACTTGCAATCATCTGAGGAAGGGAAAGAGAAACATACCAAGCTAAAGAGTAAAAGACTGAAGTGTCAGACTATGGAAAAAGGTCTCTGACAATAATTATATGAAAATAATAAAATGGATGAGCTGTAAAGTGAAGAGTCTATTTAAGATAGCTATTGGCACCTTGCCTCCCCTTGGAAGATGGGTAGTTTGGGATTTTGGAGGAATTTAAATGAAGCTTTAACAATTGTAGCTGAAGGAAGAATTCTATCCTGATCTTACTCTTTCTGATGAGTTGACAGGTCCAGCTACTGGTAAGCAATAAAATAAAAAATTTAAAAAGCAAACTTGCCCAAGAGGATGAGGAACTCAAGAAGTAGACTTGCTCTGGCTTCAGGCATGTAGGATACAAAGCTAAGAGTGAAAGATAATTTGAGACTCAGCAAAAAGAAGCAACAGGACATTTTTTATGTCCTCCCTGCATTGCTCAGGACTAGTTCAGGTCTGGCTGCGGCTGTGCTTGGCCTGGCTGCTGGAGGACCAAAAAAAAAGGGTAATGTTTAAAGTTATGGTCCTTGAAGGCATGTGAGTCAAGTCACAATGTATATGAAGGGGCTGTAATACAGCTAAAGGAAAACTTGTGTAAGAGAAATCTATATAGAGAGATAAACAGTAACACAGAGTAATCCTTAACAGAGATAAATCAGTAACACATTATCACTGCCCTCCATTCAGCCAATTTTGTTCCAGGACTACATATCTCATTTGTAGACCAATGAATGCTCAAGTGTGATTCACTATAATTAGTGATCCTTTGGGTTTGTAAAGATAGAAAGGGTTAAACTATCAGAGACTGATGAAGATGTATGATAATCTATGTTGTTATGAAAGTAAATTTGAATAGATATTTATATGTGTTAACTTGCCACCCATACAAGACTTAAGAAATTTTAGGTACAGTTTTAAATCCAAACACAGTAATTGAGAAAAAGACCATCCTCATTTTATATGTGAAGACCCCTGCATACATAACTTACAAGAAAACATATGCCGTATGGTTATGTAAAGAGATCTTACAACAATACCTAATTTTTAGAAAATTTTTTGGTTTGCTATACCAAAAAATAAAGCAATGAATTATTAAATTTCCAAGCTTTTCTAAGTTCCCGTATTTTAAACATTTTAATGAAGACTGAAATAAGAGGAGCTTAATCATCTGCTGATTTAAGTCATTCTTTTTACTTCAGGGGCACATTAGAAGTTGCCAAATTTTAAACCATTTTTTTTCGCTATCATTTACGTACAATTACAGGAGCAATATTATGGTTACTAGACACCCCCTATTATCAAGTCCCCACCACATACCCCATTACAGTCACTGTCCATCAGTGTAGTAAGATGCTATAGAATCACTACTTGTCTTCTCTGTGTCATACTGCCTTCCCCATATGCCCACCACTCAATACATTATGTATGCTAAACGAAATACCCCTTTTTCCCCCTTATCCTTCCCTTCCTACCCATCCTCCCCAGTCCCTTTCCCTTTGGTAACTGTTAGTCTATTCTTGGGTTCTGTGGTCTGTTGCTGTTTTGTTCCTTCAGTTTTTTCTTTGTTCTTATACTCCACAGATGAGTGAAATCATTTGATACTTGTCTTTCTCCACCTGGCTTATTTCACTGAGCATAATATGCTCTAGCTCCATCCATGTTGTTGCAAATGGAAGGATTTGTTTTCTTCTTATGGCTGAATAATATTGCATTGTGTATATGTACCACACCTTCTTTATCCATTCATCTACTGATGGACACTTAGGTTGCTTCCATTTCTTGGCTATTGTAAATAGTGCTGCAATAAATGCAGGGCTGCATATGTCTTTTTGAAACTGGGCTGCTGCATTCTTAGAGTAAATTCCAAGGAGTGGAATTCCTGGGTCAAATGGTATTTCTATTTTGAGTTTTTTGAGGAACCTCCATACTGCTTTCCACAATGGTTGAACTAGTTTACATTCCCACCACCAGTGTAGGAGGGTTCCCCTTTCTCCACATCGTTGCCAACATTTGTTGTTGTTTGTCTTTTGGATGTTGGCCATCCTAACTGGTGTGACATGATTATCTCATTGTGGTTTTAATTTGAATTTCTCTGACGATTAGTGATGTGGAGCATCTTTTCATGTGCCTGTTGGCCATCTGAATTTCTTCTTTGCAGAAGTTTCTGTTCAGGTCCTCTGCACATTTGTTAATTGGCTATTTTGCTTGTTGTTTATTGAGGTGTGTGAGCTCTTTATATAATTTGGATGTCAACCCCTTATCAGATATGTCATTTATGAATATATTCTCCCATACTGTAGGATTTCTTGTTGTTCTATTGATGGTGTCCTTTGCTGTACAGAAGCTTTTTAGTTTGATATAGTCCCACTTGTTCATTTTTGCTTTTGTCTCCCTTGCCCAGGGAGATATGTTCATGAAGAAGTCGCTCATGTTTATGTCCAGGAGATTTTTGCCTATGTTTTTTTCTAAGAGTTTTATGGTTTCATGACTTACATTCAGGTCTTTGATCCATTTTGAATTTACTTTTGTGTTTGGGGTTAGACAATAATCCAGTTCCATTCTCTTACATGTAGCTGTCCAGTTTTGCCAACACCAGCTGTTGAAGAGGCTGTGATTTCCCCATTGTATATCCATGGCTCCTTTATCGTATATTAATTGACCATATATGCTTGGGTTTATATCTAGGCTCTCTAGTCTGTTCCATTGGTCTATGGGTCTGTTCTTGTGCCAGTACAAAATGATCTTGAATACTGTGGCTTTGTAGTAGACTTGGAAGACAAGGAGCATAATTCTCCCCACTTTATTCTTCCTTCTCAGGATTGCTTTGGCTATTCAGGGTCTTTTGTGCTTCCATATGAATTTTAGAATGATTTTTTCTAGTTCATTGAAGAATACTGTTGGTATTTTGATAGGGATTGCATTGAATCTGTAGATTGCTTTAGACAGAATGGCCATTTTGACAATATTAATTCTTCCTAGCCATGAACCCAGGATGTGTTTCCATTTATTGGTATCTTCTTTAATTTCTCTCATGACTGTCTTGCAGTTTTCAGAGTATAAATCTTTCACTTACTTGGTTAGGTTTATTCCTAGGTATTTTATTCTTTTGGATGCAATTGTGAATGGAATTGTTTTCCTGATTTCTCTTTATGCTAGTTCACTGTTACTGTATAGAAACGCAACAGATTTCTGTGTAATAATTTTGTATCCCGCAACTTTGCTGAATTCAGATATTAAATCTACTAGTTTGGAGTGGATTCTTTAGGCTTTTTATGTATAGTATCTTGTCATCTGCAAACAGGGACAGTTTGACTTCTTCCTTACCAATCTGGATGCCTTGTATTTCTTTGTGTTGTCTGATTGCTGTGGCTAGGACCTCTAGAACTATGTTGAATAAAAGGGGGAGGGTGGGCATCCTTGTCTTGTTCCCGATCTTAAAGGAAAAGCTTTCAGCTTCTTGCTGTTAAATATAATGTTGACTGCAGGTTTGTCATATATGGCCTTTATTATGTTCAGGTACTTGGCCTCTATACCCATTTTGTTGAGAATTTTTATCATGAATGGATGTTGAATTTTGTCAAATGCTTTTTCAGCATCTATGGAGATGATCATGTGGTTTTTATCCTTCTTTTTGTTGATGTGATTGATGATCTTGATGGATATTCGAATGTTGTACCATCCTTGCATCCCTGGGATTAATCCCACTTGATCATGATGGATGATGATCTTTTTGATATATTTTTGAATTCGGTTTGCTAATAAGTATTTTTGCATCTTTGCTTCATCAGGGATATTGGTCTGTAGTTTTCTTTTTTTGTGGTGTCTTTGCCTGGTTTTTGTATTAGAGTGATGCTGGCCTCATAGAATGAGTTTGGGAGTATTGCCTCCTCTTCTACTTTTTGGAAAGCTTTAAGGAGGATGGGTATTAGGTCTTCACTAAATGTTTGATGAAATTCAGCAGTGAAACAATCTGGTACATGAGTTTTGTTCTTGGTAGTTTTTTGATTACCAATTCAATTTCTCTGCTGGTAATTGGTGTATTCAGATTTTCTGTTTCTTCCTGGGTCAGCCTTAGAAGGTTGTATTTTTCTAGAAAGTTGTCCATTTCTTCTCGGTTATCCAATTTGTTAGCATATAATTTTCATAGTATTCTCTCATAATTCTTTGTATTTCTGTGGTGTCCATAGTGATTTTTCCTCTCTCAATTCTGATTCTGTTTGTGTAGAATCTCTTTTTTTCTTGATATTTCTGGCTAGGGGTTTATCTATTTTTTGTTTATTTTATCAAAGAACCAGCTTCTGCTTTCATTGATTCTTTCTATTGTTTTATTCTTCACAATTTTATTTATTTCTACTTTAATCTTTATTATGTCCCTCTTTTCTACTGACTTTGAGCCTCATTTGTTCTTCCTTTTCTAGTTTCATTAATTGTGAGTTTAGACTGTTCATTTGGGATTGTTCTTCTTTCCTGAGGTAGGCCTGTATTGCAATATATTTCCCTCTTAGCACAGCCTTCACTGCATCCCACAGATTTTGCAGTGTTGAATTATTGTTGTCATTAGTCTCCATATATTGCTTGATCTCTGTTTTTATTTGCTCATTGATCCACTGATTATTTGGGAGCATGTTATTAAGCCTCCATGTATTTGTGGGCTTTTTCGTTTTCTTTGTGTAATTTATTTCTAGTTTAATACCTTTGTGATCTGAGAAGCTGGTCGGTACAATTTCAATCTTTTAAAATTTACTGAGGTTCTTTTTGTGACCTAGTATATGATCTATGCTTGAAAATGTTTCATGTGCACTTGAGAAGAATGTGTATCCTGTTGCTTTTGGATGGAGTGTTCTGTAGATTTCCATTAGGTCCGTCTGTTCTAATACATTTTTCAGAGCCCCTGTCTCTTTTAATTATTTTCTGGTTGGTTGATTTGTCCTTTGGAGTGAGTGGTGTGTTGAAGTCTCCCAAAATGAATGCACTGCATTGTATTTCCCCCTTCAATTCTGTTAGTATTTGTTTCACAGACGTAGGTGATCCTGTGTTGGTTGCATAGATGTTTGTAATTGTTATATCCTCTTGTTGAACTGACCCCTTTCTCATTATGTAATCTCCTTTTTTGTCTCTTATGATCTTCTTTGTTTTGATGTCTATTTTGTCTGATTCAAGTACTGAACCTCCTGCTATTTTGTCCCTATTAGTTGCATGAAATATCTTTTTCCATCCCTTTACTTTCAGTCTGTGTATGTCTTTGCGTTTGAAGTGAGTCTCCTGTAGGTAGCATATAGATGGGTCTGGTTTTTTTATCCATTCAGGGACTCTACACCTTTTGATTGGTACATTCAGACCTTTTACATTTAGGGTGATTATGGATAGGTAATGTCCTTGTCTCTTTGACCTTCTTTGTTTTGAAGCTAGAGACACAAAGCACAGTGTTTTACATGTGTGTGCTTGGCCCACTGGCTCTGACACTGGAGACAGGCACCACAAATGGCAATCAGGAAAAGATCTTCCCCCCCCCAGGTGCTAGCTCCGCACCCCTATGACCCCCAATGTCACTCTAGGGGCTGAGCAGCTCCAGAGACTGGAGTTTCTGTGTACTAGTGGACACCACACAGAAATATGAAACATCAAAAGAACTTTGACTTTAGATTTGTGGTTACAAAAGGTTCACGGGTAATTCCCTTACTATATAACTGTCTAATTTAACTCACTTTGTATGTTATTACAAACACAACCCAAAGATTCTTTTTTTTATCCTTTTTCTTCCTCCTCCATTCTTTGAATTTTTTGAATCATATTCTGCACTCTTTGTCTATCTCTTGGATGACATATATTTAGCCTTAGGAATACTTCCATCTATAGGAATCCCTCCAAAATGCACTGTAGAAGTGGTTTTTGGGAGGTAAATTCTTTCAGCTTTTGCTTATCTGAAAATTGTTTAATCCCTCCTTCAAATTTAAATCATAACCTTACCGGGTATTCTTGGTTCAAGGCCCTTCTGCTTCATTGCATTAAATACATCATGCCACTCCCTTCTGGCCTGTAAGGTTTCTGTTGAGAAGTCTGGTGATAGCCTGATGGGTTTTCCTTTGTATGTGATTTTTTTTCTGTCTCTAGCTGCTTTTAGAAGTCTGTCTTTATCATTGATCTTTGCCATTTTAATTATTATATGTCTTGATGTTGTCTTCCTTGGGTCCCTTGTGTTGGGAGATCTGTGCACCTCCATGGCATGAGAAACTATCTCCTTCCCCAGACTGGGGAAGTTTTCAGCAATTACCTCCTCAGTGACACCTTCTATCCCTTTTTCTCTCTCTTCTTCTTCTGGTACCCCTATAATGCGAATATTGTTCTGTTTGGATTGGTCACACAGTTCTCTCAATAGTCTTTCATTCTTAGAGATTCTTTTTTCTCTCTGTGCCTCAGCTTCTTTGTATTCTTTTTCTCTAATTTCTATTCCATTTACCATCTCTTCTACTATATCTATTCTGCTTTTAAATTCCTCCATGTCTCATTTTAGATATGGAATTTCTTAATGATTGAATCTCCAACTTAAATTTGTTCCTGAGTTCTTGAATATTTTTCTGTACCTCCATAAGCATGTTTATAATTTTTATTTTGAACTCTCTTTCAGGAAGATTGGTGAGTTCAGTTTCATTTGGCCCTCTTTCTGGGGTTTGTGAGATTTTGGTCTGAACATGTTCTTTTGACGTTTCATATTTCTCTGTGGTGCCCACTAGTACACAGAAACTCCAGTCTCTGGAGCTGCTCAGCCCCTAGAGTGAGGTTGGGGTCATAGGGGAGCAGAGCTGGTGCCTGGGGGGAGGAAAGATCTGTTTCCTGATTGCCGTCTGTGGTGCCTGTCTCCAGTGTCAGAGCCAGTGGGCCAAGCACACATGTGTAAAACTCTGTGCTTTGTGTCTCTAGCTGTCATAGGTGGGCCTTCCTCTGGCTGGCCTGATGCATGCTCAATGACTGTCAGATTGCGAGCAGTTGCCTGCAGGCCAGGAGGACGTTTCAGCAGGCTGTGTGTCATAATGGGGGGCCTTGGAGCTGAGCAGGCAGCCAGGGGGATCGAGCACCTGAAGCTCCTCAAAGTTCCCAACCAGCTGAGCAGAGCGTGCCCAGACAACCTTGTCCAGCTCTCCCTTCTCCCGTGCAGCAAGCTCCATGCAAACCCCGCCCCTTCAGCAGCCCTCTCGCTGCAAGGAAGTCTCTCAGACCGCCCGTCCTTCCTCTGACAGAGAGCGGCTGGATGTAGATCCCGTCCTCCACAAACAGCCAGAATGTCAATTTCTCAAGCACTCCACCTGTCCGAGCTCCCGAACGTCCAGAGCAGCACAATATAGGCTTCCGCTCACAAAGCAGATGTCCAGGGCTAGCTGTTTAGCAGTCCCAAGCTTCCACCCCCTCCCCTGCTCCATTTCTCTTCCTCCTGCCGGTGAGCTGGGGTGGGGGAAGGGCTTGGGTCACGCCGGATCAAGGCTTTCATACGTTATCCTGTTTTGTGAGGTCTGGTTTGTTCGTGAGGTCTGTGTGCAGTCTGGTGCAGCCTTCTTTCCTTTTGCTGTTTTAGGGTTAGTTGTATTAACTATATTTTCACACTATCTGTGGTTTTGGGAGGAGTTCTCTGTCTCACCTCTCATGCCACCATCTTTAATCTCCCATCTCTTACTTTTTATTGAAGTTTTAAAACTTTGATAAAGAAACACCCACACATACACAGACACCGATACACACACAAACACATGCACAGACACACACTTTTTACTTGTACTGGGAAGCAACCTAGTTTGGAAGAAAAAAATTTTTCTTTCCCTTTTGTCAATGTAATCTGCTCTTGATACTCATTTTCATTACATTCCGCAACATACTGATAATCTCCACAGTGTAGCCTTAACTAAAGAACAAACCTTGGGGGAGGAAAAAGGCATTAAAAATATCTCCACATCTGCTTTCAGCCTCTCCATTATTACCAAGAATGTTCTAAATCACCTTGTGTCTGATGATATCAAATCAGAGAGAGAAGGAAAGGAGGCCATGTCAGTGCGCTGATAATGCATACACTGTACTGTCTGGTCAGTTAATACTCTGTCACTTCCCATTTAAAGGGCACTAAATAGAGCAAATTTTTTCTAGGACAAGTTTGTAGAAGTAATTCCACTTTTTGTTTCTTATCTGCAACAGCAATTAATTTATAATAACAATTTCAACATCATAAGTGTCTGGCATTTTTTGTTGAACTCATTTTATTGTGTTTATTCCTAACTTCATTTTAAGCCTTTTAGAAAATACAGTATAAAGCTGGGATGATTAAAAAAGTTCTCCCAACCTAAGTGTTTCAGAAGTTAGATTTCCAATGTGGTTTAAATTAGTGGATATATTTTTATTTCGTAACCTTATAACTAATGCTTTCTAAAATTTGTTGTATGTTTCCAGGTTTCAAAATTAATGCATGTTTGTTGTTAGGAACTTAGACAACATATTTATTAATCTACAGAAGATGAGATTTTTTAATATACTGAAGAAAATAAAGAACATTCCAAAATCAAGCATCCAGAAATAATCACTGCTGTTTGTTTCAAAGATGCCTTTCCAGTCCTGTGTGTGTGCGTGTGCGCGTTTGCGTGTGCGTGCGTGCGTGCGTGCATGTGCGTGTAGTGCTGAGGGTTTCAGCCCAGCAAGTTCAGGAACTGAAAATTAAAACAACAATAAGATATCACTGCACACACATTAAAATGGGTAAAATGTAGAAAGCTAATAATACCGACTGCTATTAAGGATGTGGAGCACAGGAACTCCTATCCATTGCTTCTGGGAATCCAAATGGTACAAACAGTTTGAAGACACTGCAGCAGCTTTTTACAAAACTAAACATAATCCTACTGTACAAAGCAGCAACTGTGCTCCTAGGTATTTAACCAACTGGTCTGAAAATTATGGCCACACCAAATCCATACCATATGTAAATTTGTATCACCATTATTTATCATTACCAAAAACTGGAAGCATCCAAGATCCTTTGTGGATGGATACATAGTTCGTGGTTCATTCATTCGTTGGACTATTATTCAGTTATTAAAAGAAATGATTATCAAGGTACACAAAGACATGGATGTAACTTAAATGCATATTGCTAAGTAGAAGCAATTTGAAGGGGATACATATTGTAAAACTCTAATTATATGAAATATAGGAAAGGGAAAAGCTTAGAAATGATAAAAAGATCAGTGCTTTTCAGGGGCTTGGAAGACAGAGTAGAGCTGAACAGATGAAGGATAATGGATATTTAAGGGTGGCGAAAATATTTTGTTTGATCATGTAATGGTGGATATATGACAATATTTATTATGAAAATCCATGGGACTTTATAGAAGAAAGATTGAACCTTAATATGTATAAGTTAAAAAAAAATCAAGTTGAATGTCAAGGGATTCCAGGATAGACTGCAAAAAGTGATAAAATGAACTAACTGTATTAAAAATATATGGAATTATCTTTGAGGAGGTAGAAGAAAATGACGTTGACCTAAGTAACTCGGAAACGAGTGAAGGCTGAAAGAATAAGGACAAAGGAGACTGTATATGAATACTGTGCTCCAATTGATAAAGTTGCTTCCCATGGGGGTATGGGTTAACATTAGGAATACTGCTAGACATGTGTGCCACAACTGAAAAATTGAGTAAGTGTATGGCAAATGGTGGGAGGCAGGTTTTTCACTGTTGGAATGAGAGCTTACAAAGTAAGCCTGGGAAGGAATCTAGAATGATCCAGGTGGTACTGGATTAAAGACAGAAACAGTATGAACTCAGAACTAGTTTAATACAAATATAGATGGCTGCACATAGAAATATTTATAGTTGTGTGTATAAATACATGGGTTAGTATACATAGGCATATTTCCTTGCATTACCAAGAGGGCTTAGAAACAACATCCATGTAACAGTGAGCACACGCGGCACTCAGGCCAGTTCTGAAACCATTCTGCAGTAAGAGGAACCAGGGGTCCCTGGAGAGATGAATGACTCTAGGACTGGGGTAGAAAGTATATACTATGAGCCTGGTGCATTTTTGAGTGCTAGAAAATAAGAAAATTCTACCAAAAAAAAAAAGTAAACCAGACAATGATGGGGATATGTCAAAGAAAGAGATACAGAAGCCAACTAAAGGAGTTCCCAATGGCCAAAACGTGCAATAAACTCAACAACAAATAAAGTACTAGAGAAATATAACCCAAAGTACCAAATTAATATCTATGCTATATGCTCATGCAAATAAATATTTGCATATATAAATAAATAGGGGAGAAAGGACAAATCTGTGCAGAAGAATTCCAAACATTTAATGTAGATCCCACCCTCAAGAAAGTGGAACATACCTTCCCATGCCTTAAGTGTGGGTTGCACATAGTGATTTCCTTTAAAGAGTACAAAATAGGAAGGGGTAAAGGCAGTTTCATAGTTAAGAAACCTCACAAACACCACCTCAGACAACAGCAATCAATCATGTAGGTTGTATATATCTTTGAGATGACGTGATGAGAATGGCATTTTCTTTCTGGTCTTTCTCTAAAAATACATAACCCCAGTGTAACAATGAGAAAAAAAATCAAAACAAATCTGAAGACATTCTACAAAATGTGTGCTGTGTTATCCTTAAAATTGTCAAGGTCAAAAAAAATCAAGAAAAGCCTTAGACTCTGTCACAGCCAAGAGGAGCCCAATAAGACAGGACAACTAAGTATATTGTGGTATTCTGAGTGGGTCCTGAACAAAAAAAAGGGCATTAGTTACAAACTAAGAAAATCTGAGGAATTACAAACTTTAGTTCAAAATAGTACACCAATATTGGCTCATTAATTTTAGCAAATGTATCATACTAATAATATAAGATGTTAATAACAGGGAAAACTGGGTGTGGCGTATTTGAGAACTCACTATACTATAGCCTCAATTTTTCTGCAAATCAGTAACTATTAGAATAAAAAGCCTATTAAAAATAGAGAAGAGTAAGGAGTAGCACTTATGTTTGAGGATGTTGTGATTTTACACATGCTGGTAGAGTTGTTACTAAAGTGACATTTGAGAATGTGGAGGAGGTGAAGGAATTAGCTATGTGGAAACTGGGAAGAGAAACATTTTAAACAAAGGGATAAGTCAGGGCAAGTGTACTGAGGCATATACTGAAGACAGAACCAAAACATTCACTGATGAATTGGATGTGAAATGTGAGAAAAAGTAGTCAAAGATGCATACTAGGTTTTGGTCTAAATAATTCAAAGTCCATGTTAGAGATGTCAGAGTTTATTAGGTCTCTAAGTGGAAATGTGAATAGGTAATCGGATATCCATCTGAAACTCAAGGGAAAGGACCAAAGTAGAAATATAAATGAGTGAGTCATAAGAATACTGATAGTATTTAAAGCCATGAAAGTTGTTAGCATTTTCAAAAGAATAAGGATAGTCAAAAAAAAAAAAAAACAGGAGTAAGCCCTGGGAAACTACAAATGAAGAGACCAAGAAGAGGAAAAACCACTGAAGAAAGTCAGTTGGAGCTGCCTCACGGAACCAGGCGAGTGTACTATCTAGGAAGCCAGGCAGAAGTGGGTCAAGGAAAGCAAGTGACCAACTATGTGAAATGTTGCTGATATGATAGGTAAGGTTAAGACTGAACATCTCATGCTTACTTATGTAGTCATCATAGGTGGCATTGGAAAAAGCGGCAGTGGTAAAACATTGTGAACGGCACCTGATTCACGTGGGTTTGTTTCAGATGGGAGAAAAGGCATTGTGGACAGGGGGGTTTTATTGCAAAGGAGGATAAAGAAATGGCATGGTGCTTGGGGAGAGAAGTAGAGCCAACAATTTCTTTTTAACGAATAGGATATTCATATTCAATGAGAATGATTTAGTAGAAAGGTAAAAATTATGATGTTGGAAAGAGAATTACCGAAGTGATGTCATAGAAGAGTTAAGGGCATAGTGATGGTCACTAAACAAGTGAAGATCTGGCTTTAGATGTGCGAATGGAAGGCAGACTAGCGGCGTGTGGATGAGGATCTCCGAGATGGCTGGGAATACATGAAGGGCTTTCCACATTATTTCAGTCTTTTTCCAAGAAGTGGAAGTCAAGTCCATCATCTAAGGATGAACAGAGAGAAAATGGTATTCAGTTTCAGAAGAGATCTGAAGCTATGAAATTTCACCTTGGATGGCAGGAGAGCAAAGGCCTGCAGGGAGGATTGCCGGGATTCCTAGGAAACATTAAGGAATATATTAAATTTATGATTATGATTTTGTAGTAAGCAGTCAGTGTAGCAGGATATTGTTCTCTTTATTCACACTGCACCAACTTCAGATGTAGAGGAGGCAGAGAGTGGGATTAAACAGGTTTATGATTTTACTGGATGAGTACAACAAAATTAGGACTAGGGAACTGAGTATGTGTGCAAAAAGGACTACAGAGAAATAGGATAATAAAGAGCACTGAAAAGACAGGGTGATGCTCAGAGTATGAAACGCATATGTGTTATTGCGGGGTGTGTGTGTGGTGACCTTCATCATCATTAATGAGCCCCAGGATGAGACCCTGTGAGCACATGGCTAAGGCCAAGTGGGGGTGAGGTGATTCGGAGGTAAGTTAGGGAAGAGAAACGTAGAGGTACACGGATCAAGTGCATGTATACTGAGATCACCAAGAACTAAGGCTGGAATCATGTGGAAAGACTGACAGTGAGCGAAGAACAGACATCTCTGGAACCCACAGATGGAGTAACTGGTATTTGAATATAACAGTAACAAATGAAGAGTTCCGGGTGACATTCAAAGCTAGGTTTTAGTGAGACAGATTGTAGAGTTTTCTAAAAACAGCAGAGGGGCAAAAGGACCACCAGACCTCCCAGCCCACTGATAACAATACCTCCTAACCCCCTAGAGGATTGCAGGGGAGATAGTGTCCTTGGGGATAAGCCAGGTATTATTCTAGCACAATAAAGTAATAGAGACTTTCAGAGAAGAGGCTGAGAAATCCATGTTTTGCTGCCAATGGCCTTTGAATTCCACAGGGCACAGTTGAAATTTTTCTGGAATTGAGCAGAAGTGTGATAAGAATATAGAACAGGAATTGTAGATTAGTGTGAGTGGATAAGCAGTTTATCTGAGTGTCTGGGTTTTCTAGGGATGAATGTGTAGCAGGAGAAAGTGCATAATGAGAGTTTTTTCCCTCATGGATTCAAAGTTGAGAATGGTACTCAGACCGATAGTTGAGGGGTAGGAACTGGGGGATGGTTAGGCTCCATCTTCCTGCTCATTAATGGAAACAAATTGGTGAGGATGTGGATACCCTGCTTGACCCCAAATGACTCGAGTAAAGGGCCAGTGGAGGTATAATCTTGTTTTCAGTATGTAAAACCTAACTTTGATCTAGGTTTGACCCAGGTCCTGATTCTCAGTCATCCCACCTTAAATATCTCCATTTCACACCAGGGACGCTCACCTTCTACCACGTATGCTTATGACTCTCAAGGTTATGTGCTCAGTCCTGACTTCTACCTGGAACTTCAAATCTGTTTACCAAGCTACACACCTGACAACTTTGCTTGAATATCTAAGGGACATTTCAAACTTTAATTGTCAAAACAGAACTATTGAACTTCAGAGATTTTTTTTCCAACTGCTTTTCTTCCACTTCCTGCAGCTCAGTCAAGAGCGCCACCATCCATGCCACATCTCTAGAAAGAAAACTGGCATCATCCTTGTTTCCTCCTTCATTTCAGCCCGACGTATCAGCACGTCCTCTTGAACACCCATCAAGCTGAGAACAATCTCCCTGTGCTAATCCAAACCATACTGAACAGTCATCATCCCCCAGCTAGACTGATTTAATAACCTTGTAACAAATCTTCTGATTTTGTCACTACAGGATTCATTCTACATCCAGAAGCCAGGCTGGCATTTTAGAAATAAAATTAGGTGATCTACCTCCCTATTCCCTGTTCCTACCCCCATTTCTACTGCCGGCACACTACCTTCAGAGACTGACATAGCTTTGAGGATAAACAAAGTTCCTTACCCCCGTCTATAAATTCCTATGTGCTTTAGCTCCTGCCTCTTTCCCCAAGGTCACATCAGTCCACTTCTCTCTTGCTCATTACGTTTCAGCCACATTGGTCCTTTCTTTGTTCTTTGTAACTTAGCTTAAGCTTATTACTTTCTTAAGGTTATTCACAAACTGTTTCTCTGCATGAAATGCTTTTCCCCTTGTTGTCACTATGAACACAGCTCTTTTTTTTTTGTCCTATTAAATATCACTTCTTCGGATGTGGTACATATACACAATGGAATACTGTTCAGCCATAAGAAGGAAACAAATTCTGCCATTTGCAACAACTTGGATGGAGCTGGAGGATATTATGTTCAGTGAAATAAGCCGGGCAGAGAAAGACAAGTGCCAAATGATTTCCCTCATTTGTGGAGTCTAACAACGAAGCAAAACTGAAGGAACAAAATAGCAGCAGACCCAGAGACTCCAAGAAGGAACTAGTGGTTACCAAAGGGGAGGAGTGTGGGAGAGCGGGTGGGGAGGGTGGGAGAAGGGGATTGAGGGGTATTATGTTTAGTACACATGGTGTGGGGGGTCACGGGGAAGACAGTGCAGCACAGAGAAGGCAAATAGTGAATCTGTGGCATCTTACTACACTGGTGGACAGTGACTGCATTGGGGTATGGGGGGGACTTGATAATGTGGGTGAATGTAGTAACCACATTGTTTGTTCATGTGAAACCTTCATAAGAGTGTATATCAATAATAACTTAATAAAAAAAATATCACTTCTTCAGGAAAGCGTTTTTTTTTTTTGATGATATTACTATAAAACTTTCCATATCCATCATTTCAGCCTGATTTAACTCTCTGAAAAGTTACTTAATATTACCTGATACTGGCTGGCTCAGAGAGGTTTTCCGTTTTGTTTGCTGTTCTAGTCCGTCATGTAAAAAGCAATCTAGTTAGTGATCAGTATATGTGCAATGGACAGTTGTGCAAGTAAATGACTGACTGATGAATGACAGTCTGACCTGACTTCCTCTCCCTTACAGCTTAGCCCTCCAGCTCCAGCCTTGGTGGGCTTCCTTTTAGTACATTTGATGCTGTTAAGCTCCCTTTTGCTGCAGGCCTTTAACACGTTGGCCTCTCTCTGCACGAAACATGTTCCCCCTAAGGTCCCTCCTCACCAGTGGACTTGTGTTTATCCTTCAGATTCCAGTTTGAATATCTCACCCTCAGGAAAGTGTTCTATGGGCTCTATGACAAGGGAAAACATTCATTATAGAACTTCCTAACATCATGTGCCACCATTTTGAAGGACTTATCTAAGCTACAGTCTCTTTTTCCAATTTCTTATTCTCAGGTTTCTCCTCAACGAAACTGTAAGCTCCTCAGAATCAGGACCATATCCGTCTCTGCACTTGATTATATCCTCATCAACTAGGCAGGTATGTGGTCTTGCTCAAAAACATTTATTCAATCTCTTTGTATCATTTTGCTGCCTAAATAAAAATGAGAACTTTAAATCCCATATAAGCAATCAGTAAATACATCTTCAGTTAGAACCTGTTTCCCTCAACAACCTGTGACTGAGCGAAGTCAACAATTAGAGCACTTGGAGCTCTAATGGACGGTGGGTAATAGCTGCTTGGTCTAGCTATGAGCTCCCAAAAAGGCATGTGGAGGGCAAACGGTAATTAAATGGCAGAGCTGGACCAACAGTCTGGTGATCCTTTACTATCAGTAGAGTACCTTCAATAGTAGCTGACAATAAGAAGCTGGAGGCAATAAGACTCAGCTGCATTGCACGTTGAGGGCCCTATGTTCATTCTGGTGGCAGGTTGACAATTTCTAAGGCATGTGAATTTACTTCTTATGATGTGTCTTTAGTTGCCAACAAGTTAGGTCAAATATTTATATCTCTGTCCATTATTCTATTCCCTGTTTCTTCTTCAGAAATGTGTTAGGAATTCCAAGTTCCTTGAGCTCTATTCAGCAGTGGAATGGGTCTGGAATGGGTCAATAACTATTTTGCCTTGAAAAAAAAAATACTGACTTTGTTCCACCTCAAAACAAAACAGTATCTATAAAATGAAAACTTTACCAGATGCCAACATTTTGGTGTACTAAGCATTTGCCAACCACTATTTTAGACATTTACCATGTGTTACTTTAGTTAATCTTTGCAAAAACTTTGTATATTTGTATTTTCCTTATAGCAAATCCAAGGATCAGGGAAAATTAATCTTTTGCCAAAGTAAGTGCCAAAAATGAAATCTGAACTCCACATCAGTTTTTCTGCAGGAACAGAATGATAAAACAAGTGAAAAACACTAAGATTAAACAGTAACCTTTGCTAACACAATTAATATATGTTTAACAGCAAGAAATAACAAATGCTATGATAACCAAATGAGAGGATTACAGGATTTATTTCTGAGACAATCTCTGTTCATACACCTGAGCTAGATAATTAGAATTTAGTATTTATAATGGCTAGAGAAGAGTTACTTTTTTATTTTTTACTTTGCAATTCAAGAATAATTGGGAAATAGACTATCAGAATGTTTAACTGTGAGGTTTACACACAATCCTGCTCTTGTCAATGGAGAACACCTTCACAGTTGATTGCTACAGCTTCATCCATCTGTGCCTGGAAATGTTTGACATAGAACTTATGGTCGGGTATGGGGCTATAATTTGCTTGTAGTTAGCTGTTAAATTCCTGCCAGACACGAACTCTCAGGGTAAATGACAGTGAATAAAAGTAATAGACATTAACATTCAGCATGTATTTTGTTTGGTGTTTATGATGATTTGATGAAATCCACCAAGAGGATTTTCAGCTTCTGTGATTTATATTCTCCTCATATCTGGCTTTATTTGGTCTCAAACCTGGATGGATTCTATGACCAACACTGACCTGAGATAAGAAAACTTTATGTAGCACTATGTCACCTTGTAAATTTCTAATATTGAAATATTAGATGTTGCAGCCCTGTGATACATTCAAGAAGCAGTTGAATTATCTTTGGATCTATTGTGCTGAAATATAACTGATGGTTTTGGTGGAATGATTTAACTTTAAGTGAAGCATGAAAGAGTAAAGACATTAATTTGCATATGTTTGAGTCTTAGAAACTCCTAGACTTTAGCATAATTTCATTCATGCCCTTTGGTTACTACTTGCTTCAACGATGAATAAAAGATTTACAATCCAAATATTAAAGTATATTAAAAATTTTAGGAATTAAGGTAGACAATGGCATAGGAATTGACAGACTGGTGAAACAGTCTGAAACAGTTGAAACCAAATAGGAATTTGATGTGTGATAAAGGTGTTATATATGAAGAGCTGTTACAAATCAGTAAGAAAAAAAGAAAAAGACCATTTCCATGGAAACATGCCAATGGACATGAGGAATTTACAAAAGAATAAACACAAATGCACACAACACACACACACACACACACACACACACACACAAATTAGCAAGGAATTTAAACCATTTATTCCTGACACATACAATGGAATAACTAAAGGGTTTCTTAAAATAACAAACTCTCAAACTAATATACAAAACAATCATGATTAGTGTTTATGAAAAAAATTTTGCCTTGTTCAATAAAACACTAGCATACTATAATTTTCTCAATCTGTCAAGTATACAAGTTACATAATTTAAAAGAAATTCATGTACACTGCTGGTGGGAATGTACATTTAGTACAACCATTGTGGAAAGCAGTATGAAGGTTCCTCAAAAAACTCAAAATAGAAATACCATTTGACCCAGGAATCCCACTCCTAGGAATTTACCCTAAGACTGCAGCAGCCCAGTTTGAAAAAGACATATGCACCCCTATGTTTATTGCAGCACTATTTACAATAGCCAAGAAATGGAAGCAACCTAAGTGTCCATCAGTAGATGAATGAATAAAGAAGATGTGGTACATATACACAATGGAATATTATTCAGCCATAAGAAGGAAACAAATCCTACCATTTGCAACAACATGGATGGAGTTAGAGGGTATTATGCTCAGTGAAATAAGCCAGGCGGAGAAAGACAAGTACCAAATGATTTCACTCACATGTGGAGTATAAGAACAAAGAAAAAACTGAAGGAACAAAACAGCAGCAGACTCACAGAACCCAAGAATGGACTAACAGTTACCAAAGGGAAAGGGACTGGGGAGGATGGGTGGAAAGGGAGGGTTAAGGGGGAAAAAGGGCTATTACAATTAGCACACATAATGTAGTGGGGGTGGGGTGGGGTGGGGTGATACAGGGAAGGCAGTATAACCCAGAGAAGACAAGTAGTGATTCTATAGCATCTTACTACGCTGATGGACAGTGACTGCAATGGGGTATGTGATAGGGACTTGATAATAGGGGGAGTCTAATAACCATAATGTTGCTCATGTAATTGTATATTAATAATAGCAAAATAAAAAAATAATAAATAATAAATAAATAAATAAAACTTTAGAAAAAAAAGAAATTCATGTACCAAATGAGAATTGAATAATCGTTTTTTTGGCAAATGGAATAAAACTGCATTATTTTGTATGAATATATTATCATAATTTTAACAACTGCCAAGTTCCTTTTATAACGACACATTTTAAGTCAGCTGGGTATAAGGATATGCGATAAAGGGATGCCATACTTTTCCTAGAAGGTCACAGTTTATGCCCAGTATTCTATTATTCTTATCGGTGCATTAAAGGTAGTAAGTTATAAAGCTATAAAGGTTCTCAGCAAAGAATTTATGTAGGAAAATTTAAGAGTGGCTATTGCCTAAACAGTGGCAGAATTCTGTAAAGATACTAAACGATTGAAAGTATAAGTTTATCTCTACAGAACCTCTTTAAAGTGCAGCTTCACAAAATCAGCATAATATAACAGCCATAACTGGTTTATGCGAAATATTTACACTCTACTTTCATATTAAATTGTTCTTGTTTCCACTAGATAGTTCTTGAACTGAAAACTCTTACTGTAATAACTGATATAGGACCCTGTTCTTTCTTGCTTGTTGCTATTGCTGAGAAGAGCAAACCAGAATTGCTATTTGCTCACAACAAACAACCTCCATGAAAGTACCCTAATCATTTTCTTCCTTTGACTTTCTGAACCCATTAGGCTGTGACCTTGCATATAGAAGAGGGAGATGTATCTACTTCAGAGTATTCAAAACACATTTCACACACGGACACTCACATAACACACCCCTTCAAGCAGAGTAATAGGAATATTGATGCTATTACTATATTCTTCATACATAATAAGTAAATTTAATGACAGTAGTGAAATAGAAAGAACCTAAAAGAATCATTTATTTTTGAGCCAGACAATACAGGAGACAGGAAAATTGAAAAGTTAATCAAGTTAATACAATAGTGTAAAAGAGAAATCTATTTTACAAATACACTACATGATAAAATATGGAATATGGTAAGAATAGTTGAAATTTGATGTGGTCTACAGCACCTTGAGATACTGCACTTTTATCTTCCCACAGAAGGAGAAAGAAAATAAATCTAGGTTATAGGAGAAACTCATCATCAACTATTATTGAAAACTGTCTACATGCATAGATTCACAATTATGGCCATTGATCAAAAGCAGGTAAGGTAATGTTGACCTTGGAAAATTTCAACATAGTTAAAGAAATTAGTAAACAACTACAAGCCATCTTTTGTATCAAAACCACACTTCAAACAAGGCAATTTTGTGGGAGAGGACAAGGGGGAGGTTAACTTTGTCTAAATGGCTAGTGTATGATTAACATGTTTTGGGGGTATAAGCTCATGCTTGGGGTACAGCTTCGTGTGGCACAACAATTTCAGATTCTGTTTGTCTTATATACTTATCAATATCTTTACTTAGAAAGAATGATTATATTTCTCTATTCCATTTTAAGCCCTCTCTATTTTTTTTACCATCTATTTCTATCCTTCATTATTCAACAGCATGGAGAATATGGCCAATGGTTCTGTAACATCTTTCTGTGTTGACAGATAGTAACTGCACTAGTTGGGATGCAGATTTAATCATTTAACAGATGAACCACTGTGTTGTATACTTGAAACCAATATAATATTGTGTATCAACTATACTTCAATAAAAAAATCTTTCCTCAACCTACTTTTTAATGTCAAAAGTTATTTATCAGATAGCAAAGCCTTATTTTCCCAATTAGAATAATAATCTCGGCGTTTGAAGTTGGCTTCCAACTTCTACACATAGAAATGTCTTCTACAACTTAATAATACTGTTTAAAATATTACTGCTCCTGATAATTATAATTCCCCTCAGTAATGGCACCTTGGTGCTGCAATTTTCAGTGGGTGATAAGAAAATGATATTCCTCTCTCAAACTCAACATCTCTTAATTAATCAGAATTAATCAATATGCCATTATACTAGTATTTTCAAAACATTCCTAGCTATGGTTTGAAAACTCAGTCTTCCTTGATTTTACATTTTAGGGCATGGTATAAGATATAGTATTAAAGAATCAGGTTACACAATCATAGAGATTACTTCATGTTTTCAGTACAAAATATAAATGTAATTTGTAGTTTTCCTACTCCTTATGATATTTCCTTATGATATTCAACTCCACTAAAATGCATGATAGTTATAAAGATAATTGGCATGCTAGCTAACCTATGTATTCATCAAAACTTGAGAAAAATTTTATCTCGTGTATAAATATCAGAAATTTCTATTTTCCTATTAAGTAAAATAAAATATTCTTATGGATGGTGAAGAAATTTGGTTTTGTTCAAGGCAACTAATTTCATTAGTTCATAAAGAGAAGGCACTGTTGAAATTTTTTTCACATTGTGCCATTTTTTCCCTAGTATTGTTTTCAGTATATGAGCAGTTCTTATATTTAATGCTGTTTATTAAATTCTTTTCAGCTGCTAAAGCATCATAACCCATAGACACCCTAAGGCTTTCCTACTGTGAATACTTTAGTTCTAAAAGATCATTTTCCATGGTAATAGATTTTTAGCTATTGGGATGCTAGAAAGTGCTCCAGAGACAAACTTTCACTTTACGCATGAACAAATTTGGCCCCAGAAAAACAAAGTAACTTTCTAATGTCAGACAGATAATAAATTAGTGGCCTCTCCAGGACTAGAATTGAAATATATTGATTCAAACCCCACTGTTCATGTCATTATACTACTGACATTCAAAACATTCCTAGCCAAAGTTTGAAATTAATTCCCAAACTCAGTCTTCCTTAGTTTGACATTTCTCAGATTTTTCAGAAATGCTCAATACTAGTTGTAAAGAAATGTTTTGGGGGCCTAGGATAAGTTTTTCTCTGGCTCTTTCTAGCTTGTTACAGCCTTCAGAGACTTTCAGGTTTTTGGAGCTAGATTTTAGTCTAAATTAAGCAGGAAGGCATGGAAGGTTAAAGCAGGTGATTAATACAACCCTCATAGCTTTGAGAGCACCAGTCTGCTTGCTATGATGGGAAGGAAGAGGTCTCTTGCCCGAACCTGATTTCGGTGAATATATATGTGTGTGTATATTTGTTTAATAAAATATACAGTTGTATGTTATATAGTGCATATATTATGTTATATAACAAGTACATATACGTGCATATATATTATATAATATACATACTATATATATTAATGTCAAAGTATCTAAAGCTCCAGGATGTCCTAAATTGATATGAATTCATTTAAAAATAACCACCTAGAGATTCAAGGTTGTACGAGAATTGAAGAGTCCTCGGAGCAGTAGCTGTCGGCAAACTGTATCTACACCTAAGGATGTATCTACACCTGTGAACTTCTAAGGGAGATAATTATCCATTTTGGTCACCTAAATATGTCTTCTAACTCTGGCAAAACAAGATGTATCTATAGAGATTATTTTTCCACTTACAATATATAAGAATATCAGTGATTTGCTGTTCTTACAATGGCAAAGAGTGCAAAAAAAGTGGTACTAATATGAGTGATTTATTGAAAATATACTTTAAGAATTTATCAACTTTTGAGCAATGGAGTCAATATAAAAATACATGAATATAAATGTGTTTAAGAAGAAATCAGTTATATAAAACTTTGAGGTGATGGCTGTGAGAATAAGGCTAAGGAGACTAATAGAACAAAATAAAATAAAACCCCAAGGGTTAGAGAATACACATACAGAGAAAGGAGAGATGCAACCCTCTTGGTCAGAAATTGCATATAATAAGAGAATATATTAAAATTATTTGCTTTACACAGTGTGCTTTGCCTTTTTCTCTCTTACTGCATTTCACTATTGCAAGAACTATTCAGTGAACTTTGTCTATGAGTCAGAAATTGATCTAATGGTAGTTACAGTGATGAAAAGAGGGCTGACACCTAACTTCATGGAGTTTTTGTGATGCTGGGATCATGTTACAATAAGCAGGGACACAGGAATAAGTATTAAAGTTGGGCATTAGGGTAGAGTATAACTTAGTGACAAGGGCAGGGAGTGTTTCAGGTAAGGATTTATGGAAAAATTCTTTGAAAAGAGACAGTCTTTGACTTGAAATATAATGGAAAATATAATGGAAAGTAGAGTTCTTGGCAGAGATAACAGAAAGAAAAAATCTCTGATACAGAAATGAAGTGATGTATTTATGAAAAAAATGCACGCCCGCTCTGGAAAGCAGCAATGAGGGGCAGGGAATATGAGGCAAGATTCAAAACAAGATCTGGCCATGAAGACACATCATCCCAACACTCAGAATTTGTTTAGATTACCTTCTCAAGTCTTAGAATTACATTATAAAGCAGAGTTACACCTTAAAGAATTAGACCAGGTTTTTGAATTAAAGAATTAATAATATTAATAATAACATAGCCATAGAATTTTTATTAACTGAAAACTACTTAGGAAAAATCACGGGATTGTTATTTTTCACTTAATGTTTAATTCTGATGCCTCCATCAGCAAATCGGAAAATAGCTAGTCTTTTTGCAATACTGAGGTTACCTGTGGTTAAGTGACAGAGTATATTGAATTCTTTATTCATCCACTATTACACAGGTCACCGGGGAATAGTTATTGTGTAATGGTTAATGTATTTCAGAAACTATCCGAGTGCATGCCTCAGGTGCTCAATTATTACTTAAGACTACGTGAATGGATGAATGAGCCCGTAGCTAAGTTGATATGTTCAGAGAAAATGATTTTTATATGTCTTAGATTAAAAAACAGCTAAAATCTCTAATCATTGAAGGAATTCATATGATTTAGTTAAATGATATCTTGACTCAACATAAAAAAAAAAGACTCAGGTATGTGATCTGTCATTGTAGACCATATTTTTGACCAAAAGCAAAACTCTTAATAAAGAAAGGAAAGGGTTTTCCCAATTTTCTTCTTCTGTAAATGAGAAGGGGAGTTATAAAATATCATCAACAAGGATTTTGGATTATATTTTTAAAAGGTGCACTACATAGCCAGGCTAAGAAAAAAGAGAAGACACAAATTACTAGACAGAAATGAAAGAGATGACATCACTACAGATCCCATAAAGATTAAAAGAATAAGAAAGGAGTACTATGAACAACTCTATATCCACAAATTTCATGAATTAAATGGACCAATTCCTTGGAAGACACAATCTGCCAAAACTCACACAAGAAATACACAATCCAAATAGAAATTGATTCAATAATTAAAAATTTTCCAAATCGACCAGGGCTATCTAGGTTCCATGGTGAATTCTACCAAATATTTCAGGAAAAAACAACATATCAATTCTCCACAGTCTATTCCAGAAGACAGAAGCAGAGAGACTCCTCCCTAAATCATTCTATGAGGCCAGCATTGCCCTAACACCAAAGCAGACAAAGGGATTAGAGGAAAAAACTAGATTGTATCACTTATGAACATAGATGCAAAAAGTCTTGAAAAGACATGGAAATGCCTTAAAAGTGTATTACTATGTGGAAGAAGCCAGTCTGAGGAGGCTACATATTTTATGATTCCACCTATAATGATGTTCTGGAAAGGGGAAAACTATGGAGATACTAAAAAGATCAGTGGTTGCCAGGGGTTAAGGGGGAGGAAGGGATGAAGAGGCAGAACAGAGAGAAATTTTGAGGCTATTCTGCATGATAATGTACTGGTGGATATATATCATACATTTGTCCAAACCCATAAAATGTACACCACCAGGAGTGAATCTTAAAGTAAATTATGGGCTTTGGGTGATAGTGACATTAAGGTAGGTCCATTAATCATAACAAATGTTCCACTTGGGGGTGAAATGCTGACAGTGGGGGAGCCTGCAGATGTAGCACAGGGAATTTATGGGTCCTCTCTGTGCTTTCCACTCAGTTTTTCTGTGAAACTAAAACTGAGCCAAAAAACAAAGTCCATAAAAAATTGATTGTAAACTTTTATATTCAAATGGTCATAATTTTATACCATGAATAAGAGTAAAATAATAAAAATACATTAAACATTTTTGATGTGCCAAGAAATTGGCTAAGTACTTTAATGGCAGTTTTTATTATATTTTGAATGCTTTATGGTATGGCGGGCAGTAGTCTCTTTGCGGCTGGCACTTGTTCAACGGGGATGAAGATGAAATCCTCAAGTTACACTGCACAGCGTAGATTCCCCCCACCGCTCCCCCCGACCCCCCACACTACTACCACTGCTGGCACCCAGTGAGAAATCTCCACAACCTCCAACGCCTATTCTTATCCAGTGAATTTGGTTCAGTACAGCCCTCCTCAAATTTCCTTCTAAGACCTAATAAAAGCTGACCTTCCCTTTGTCTCCTCAGATTCGCCTACAGTTTGCTCATCCCGAATTGCAAATCTTCCACTGCTCCCAAACTCATTTTGCTAGTAAAATAACCATTTTATTTTCAAGGTTGACATTACTGTCTGATGTTGCCCTCTTCCACGAAAGTGAGCCACAGGGACGTTTGAGACCTAGGACTTATGGTGGGGGAGAAGTGACAGACGGTCTGGTTTGGGCTTCATCTTGTCCACATACTTGTGTTCAGGCGAATCAGAGTCCGCAGACAGTAGATGAGCTCTAAACCAGCAGAGTCCGGTAGAAATATAATGCCAGCTACATATGTAACTAAGTTTTCTAGTAGCCACATTAAACATGTACAAACTTAACAGGTGAAATATATTTTAATATTTTTTCTCACTCAGCTTATCCAAATATTACCCCAAAAAGCAGACACATACTTGTTTCTTTATTTTTTTCTTTTTTTTTTTTTTCTCAGCTCACCTTTGGGTCTCCTCATGCAGAATTCTAGTTGCATCCTTCAATGCAACTCTTTTACTGTTAATTCCTTTTGGAAGTCAGCTCTTACCTGCTAGTTCCTAAATAAGAATTAAACTATTTAGTTCTCTTTTTACTTAACTTTTCCCTCTATAAAACTTCTCTTGGTTGAAACTGCACTCTTTCTTGATTTTCTTTGGTACCTGTCTCATTTGTCTCTCTCCCCTGAGTATATTTCAGCTTTGTCTTTATGCAATTTCTACTTCATTTTGTATAGAAGTGAGTCTTAAGGAATCACATGTGAAATCTTTAAAAAACATACATCTCTTGATATTTATGGAAGTTTTGATAATTTGATGTTTAACTTAGTTATCTGTATACTTAACAAGACTGAAGACTGATGTTGGTGCCCAGGCAGGACTGAGAAACACTGATCAGATAAAACCAACTGCACGTATACTTCCCTGCCTTTACCCTGCCTTTTTATATCTCAGGATTTTTGTTCATCGTGTTTCTTTTAACTGTAATTCCTCAAATTAGATACCTGTGCATATTTAGCTGGCCTTTGGTTTAATACTAGGACAGTAAAACCTCGTTCTAGCTAGCTTCAGCTCCATCACCTGATCCAAGCCTTTTGGGTTGAAAATGCTCTCAGTTTTCAAGCAGAAGATAAAGGGCAAAAGTCTCATGCAAGGACACATATGGTTTCTCATGATCCAGATTAGGAGCTTGTATTATTTTTATTTTTAAAAATTTAGTAGCAGTTAACATTATTTTTCTTGAATAAAAATCTCTAATGCATTGTATGCACTTGGTATCTCTGGACTTTATATGCCATTATATATCTATGGCATTTGTACCTAATTTGTATCAGCTTAGAATTACACAAACATATTCACATTAGTATTTCAAGTTAAAATAATGAATACTTTCCTCTTGAAATCACTCAGTTTAATTTTTTAACCAAAGCATTGGGTATGTGCCATAACTCTAAAGTAAATCTTTAGGACATGTAGCTATTATCACATTATAACTCAAGATGTGTGCCTTGAGAATATTTTTCATGATTCATTTATAATTAATGCCTTCAAACATCTCCCATATAATGATGATTTAACTTTCTAAGATATTGAAACCAGTCAATATAATTCTACCTCATAATACTCAACTAGTTCTATGAAAATGCAAATTAAAGATCAGAGTATTAGGCAAATCAAATTTACATGCATATGGTGTATATATATAAAATGATTCAGAATATTGGATATCATTACACACTCATTACACTCATAGAACATAATAAGGAGCAGGAGGAATTTGCCACATAAAAGACATTAACAAAATGGAAAATTTTACAGGCATACAATTTATATCCTAAGCTGTATTGTGGATCTGAATGCCAAATCTATATAGTTAAGAAAATAAAGGTACAACATTTCTTTCAGCATTCTGAAGAATATCTCTATAGGGAATGAATTAATGAGGCTGGATGTTATCTAGATCTCTTCAAAAGGACTTGAAAATACACAACCTTTTTGCTATTTAAATATTGGGATAACTCAATAATGTGAACATGAAAATGTAATACAGTAATTTAGAGGTTAAGAATATATTTTTGAAATTAAACAGCTGACACCTGAATTGTAGATTACTATTTACTAGTTATATTATCTTGAATGCACTTCTTAACCTGAGTCTATGTTTTTCTTGTACAACATAGAATTTAAGTCATCTACTGAAGGAACGTTGTTAGCATAAATACTGTAATTTTGAAAATATTAGTATAGTGTCTGCACACAGTGTTAAGTATGCATTAGCTGTTATTTTTTGACTGACAAACAGAAACTCACACTTTTATCTCTTTTTGAATTTTCAAAAAATATAGTCTGAGCTTAAGTCTTATCTTAAATGATAAACACATTTGTAATAAAAAGCCTCATATCATCAAACACAATATATTTCATAATTGGGGTGCCTTGTATGCTTGCTAAATTCCACCTTAATGTTTTTGGAAGGAGAAGTGTTAGAATACATAATGTTAGAATACAAAGAAAACACCTAATATGTATTATTCAAAAATCAAATGCAGAAAAATATTCATGGTAAATTTGAAGAGGAAAAAGTCATATTTGTATTCTGTTTTGGGGTCTCAAGATATGAGCCCTTAATTTCAGGTTCTGCCTTTTACTTTTTTGTAACTTGAACAACACATTAAACCTCTTAAGACTCAATTCTGTAATCTGTAATATAGAAATAATAGCAAATTTATAGGTTACTACAATTTTTAACTTACTGAGGTAAATTATAGAAAAATACTTCATAATGTGAAGACAGTTCTTTAAATTTTGTTCTCACATACTTTAAATTTGCTCATTAGAAAATAAAATATAGATTCTTCACTTGGTTTGCAATTTACTTAAAATAGAAAAAAAATAAAAGAAAAAACAAATGAAGTACTGTTTGAATTCCTTTCTGAAGTGGAATAATATTTCATTTCTACCTTAAACTTTCCTAAAGGCTAAAGGTTTTGTATCATGTTTCAGAAATTCGAAGGAAGAATAACATTTCTTATGTAATCAAATAAGGTCCAGCTTCAAAGCATATCCATGTTTATGGAATATTAAGGATTCCCAAGAATAAGTTGGACAAATATATGAAATATTAGGTGAAAAAAATCTCAGGTTTGCAGAATATCTTCAATATGAATTCATCAATCTAAATATACATGTATATGTAAATATGTATTTGTGTCAATATAAAGGAAAAGACCAAAAGAACAAAGTAAATTACCTCTGAGATAAGGAAGTAAATGTAGGCCTTATTAAAAAAGGATTTTCACCTTTTAGTTTACATATTTCTGAACTGATTAAACTTTTCAATGGGAATATTCCCATGTATTATTTGCATATTTGAAACACCAGTGAAGATAAAAATATATTTAGTATTTATTGGAATATCAAGCCCAAGGTCCCAATATTTATCAGACGGAATCTCTGATAGACTTGAAAAACCTACCCTCAAACTTCAAAGCTGAATAGCCAAATTCAAAATATATATTCAAGAGTTCAAACATTCCAGTAATATTATTAGCTAAAAGATAATGGGTCTTAAAAGAAGAAATGAATAGCCGACTTACTCTTTTTCTACATGCACATGAACACTGCAGCTGGGCCTGGAAGCAGTACTCAATTCAGAATCAAACTATCAACATTAAAGCTATGTCTACTTTCAAAATGAAACATCTGATCAAACAACCTAATATACATGTTTATTTTACTCCAACTAAAATATGTATCTGTACTAACGTGTTGATTTCTTAACTTTTGATTTTAATCCATCCTTGAGGCTGCTGGTATATTTCCTTAAAAAAAATTAAGGTAGTTACCTATCTATCATAGTATATATCAAACACTTTCTTAAAAAAGTCATTACCACAAAAGAGATAAAGGGGTAACTGGTTTACTTTGTATGTGATGATCTATCAAGCTCTTGAAATTAAATGCAGTTTAGGCTTTTGCCTGTATTATATTTCAACTTAAAATACACATGTATATGTAGTTGTATATGTAATTAAAGCACATACATGATTTTGAACTTTTAATGTGTTTGCAGAAGTGGAAGCTCAGGTAGGAGACTAAGAAGTCATAGAAGTAAGAGGAATGGTTTATTAGGTAAGTGTGTGAAAATTATGTTCTATTAAATTTTGGGGTAGATACATAATTTTACCTAAAGATTAAGCAAGTACAGTTACTGTATTTATGTGAAATCCTGCTGGAGGTAGTTTCCTGATAACTAGGGGTTTGTTGAGTTGACATATGGTGAAGAAATGAGCATTTTTCAAGCTTCTAGGAATCTACTTATTCCACTGAAATAGACCTGCAGCCTGTTTATGTGGTACCAAAACATCTTGATGAAATTATTAAAATTGATCAAGTTAAAGGTAATCTGACTTATTTTTCCCAAAGCACCTTTGTTAGTTTCAATGCATGATTCCAGAAGTTACACTCATATATTGATAGTCTTCATATTTTTTCTCATATTTGTTCATCCAAATACTTACTTTTCCTATCCAGTCTCCAAAATAAAACATATTTTTGATTGGGTCCATGAGCTAAATTCTGCTTTCGTTGTTGTAGGTATTAAAGTAAATTTTAAGAAATCTTTGCATACTAGTAGCTTAGCCACTGGTAATAAAATTTGGAGTTGTACAGTGAGTTAAAAGGAGACAAGTGCTAACAAGAACCATAAAATTAAAAACAAACCAAGGCACAGTACCAGCAAAGACTTGAAAGAGGTGAGGGAAGACGACGTACACAAACCTGAAGGCAGGTATTTCCAAGCAGAGCAAGAAGCCGGTGAATGTTCGTCGAAGGACCTCTAGAGAGCCACTGCGGAACGGGGGTGCTGTGAAAGGAAGGAAGAGTGGAAGGGGAAAAGTTAGTAAGGAAAACTGGGAGCTGGCGGATGCAGCTCTTGCAGGCCATGCTGCAAGTAGGCAGGCTCTTATGTGTGGAGCCATTCTAGGGTTTTGTGCAAAAGAGTGGCATGAACAATTCATACTTGAGAACAATTACTCCGGTAGACAGGCTGAGCACAGGCTGCAGGACCCTAGGAGCAGAAGCAGAGATGAGCGTTAAGGGCCCTCAGGGTGACGCTCGCGACGCCTGCGGGAAACACTGCGCAGGCACGGGTGGCGTGCGGCGTGCGGCGCGCGGCGCGTGCGCACTTCGTTCTGCACGGCCCCAGGGCGCGGCGGAGGCTTGTCTGCATCCTCCTGCGTCGCCGCGCCGCTCTGCGTGGGGCTGAGCGCGGAGCCCCAGCCCGGACAATAGCGCCTCTTTGACCGCGGCCAGTTTGCCACCCGCTGGGGCTTCAGTGCTCTCGTGATTTCCCTGGCCTGCTTTGGGGATAAAAGACTATTTGGTTACTTGGATTTGGAGGCAGGAAATGGAACGGGGAACGTATGAGCTTTGGCCAGGATCGAGGGTAGAACATCGTTCAGACATGCACCACGCGGTGGCCCTGGACTCGTCGCGGTGTGTCTGTGGCAGAGTAATCTGTGGCATCAATACTGACTTTATTTATCATAGGCTGCTTTAAACAATGTGAAAGGCTTTTGCAATAATGCAGGCAGAGCCATCATGTTGGGTTGGAACAGGGCGTTAGCAGTGAATTTCAGAAGTAGCAGATTCTGTATATACATTGAAGACAAAAATCAACAATTTTTCAGATGGATTTTATGTGCAATATGAGAAAAACAAATGAGGCAAGGATAGCAATATGTTTTGCTCTTAGTAATCAGACAAATGGAATTGTCATTAACTGAGATGAGAAAGACTAGGTAGATCAGAGAGCAGACATTGAGGTTTTGGTTTCAATCATGTTAAGACAGATGCTGACATAAGAAAGAACATGAGCAGATCTGAGTAATGTGCTTATAGTAGGAGTAACCGGCAAAGGAGATCAAGAATGAGCAGCATTCGGAGAAAACAATGGGCTGGAGGAGGAAGGGGTCAGTTCTGCCATGTGGTACTGGAAGATCAGACATTGAAGAGCTGACCCTTGGATTTTGCAGTGAGAATAGTATCATTGGAGACTCTGTTTTAACAGAGTTTGGAAGAGTGGTGAGAGAAAAAGCTTGATTAGAGTGGGTTAAAGAAAAAGCAGAGAGGAGGAATTGGATTCAAGCAATATAGACAACCTTGGCAAAATTTACACAGGGAGCAGAGAGATAGGGGTATAGCTGGATGTGGGAGTTATGAAGAGGTTTTTCTTTTTAATTTTTTTGTTTTTTGCAATTGACAGAAATGATCCAGTAGAAAGAGAAAAAAGGAGTTGGGAGAAAGATGATTGCTTGAGCTATGTTTTTTGGTAGATGATAAAGATAGAGAATCTATTGCACAACAAAGTATTAGCCTTAGATAGGAGTATGAAATGTTAACCTATAGTCTTTGAAAAGAAAATAGTGTCTGTCTAGATGCTGGCAAATGTCTAGACTTGATGGAGGGAGATAATTATTATTCTTTTTTAAAGATTACTTCAGTTTTCTAATGGATTAAGAATCAAAATCATAATCTAGGAATCAGAATGGGTGAGAAGGTTTTGAGTAAAGCAGAGAGGATTTTACATAGTAATCTAGAAAGAAATCAACAAACTGTAGGCCAGAGGCCAAATCCAAACTGTTGCCTGTTTTTTATAAATGACGTTATATTGGCACAGAGCCATGCCCATTCTTTACATATTATCTAAGGCTTACTTGAGTAGTTATGACAAAGACCGTATGGTTCACAAAGAATATTCAATATCTGGTCTTTATGCACAAAGTTTGCTGAACCCTGGGCCTAGAAACTTAGAGAGTGAACCAAGGTAATCAACATCAAGGACCTTCTTGAATTCAAAGTGAGAATGTCTACATGGTTGCAGATATTTTTCTATACTCATTTACCTATACAGATGCAAATGCAAAGTAGAAGGAGAATTTTATTTAACCAGGAATGTGTTTATGCCAACAAGTCCCGTGAAGAAAGAGAAAGCCAAGGGGGGATCAAATGTTTAACCATGTTACATGGTTACATAATTACATGGCATCACGGTGACATGGTTGGGGTGTTGCATGAGAACATTTACTTGGTAATAATCCATCAAGTTGTACATATATGGTATGTATGTTCCAGTATGAATGTTTTAATTCAATAAAAAGTTAAAAATGATAAACATGGAATTTAAGTTGGCAAAAGAGGGCAAGGAGAAATTCAAGGAGATGAGGACTATATGATCAATAGATCTAGGTCACAGTGTGGTTGGAAAAATGGGGAATATGTAATAAAATAAATGCATTGGAAAGATAGTTGGTTGTAGATACTGTGTTTTTCTAGGGCTGCCATAACAAAATAAGCACAGACTAGGTGGCTTGAACAATAAAAATTTATTTCTCCATAGTTCTGGGGGCCAGAAGTCCAAGATAAGGTTATTGACAGGGTTGATTTTATTCTGCAGCCTCTCTCCTTGGCTTGCAGATGGCCATCTTCTTTCTCTTTGTATGGTCTTTTCTCTGAGAACACAATTGTTTATATTCTAATCTTTTCTAATAAGGACACCATTGTACTGGACTAGGGCCCAGCCATATGGCCTAATTTTAATTACTTCTTGAAGTGACCTCTCTAAATACTGTCATATTCTGAGGTTCTTGGGATTACAAATTCAACATAGGAACTTGGGGGTGGGAGGGAACATAGTTCAGCCCATAGCAGTGTGGGATACTTAAAATTATGATTGGAGGAAAATTGCAATAGCACTCTAGGGCATGATCATGGAAGAGAATAGCTGGGGTAGTGTACAGGGTAAGATCATTGGAAGAGAAATGTTCAAAGAATGATTGTCTTTGTGGGTAATGAAACTACCTGTAATTAATGCAGGGGCAGTACTGGAAGAACTGACAGAAAGCAGGAAACTAAAATATAAGTGGGAATGATCAGTGAGTGTGGAGGAAAGTTGTCGTTGAGGAGGAGTAATATGAACCAACGGTGTGAGATTCAGTGTTGTTTGCAGCAATGGAAAGCAAAGAGGACACTTACTCCCGATTCCAGGAGTTAGAACACGAATTGTGGTGGAAAAATGGTCCACCGGTTAAGAAGTCTCAATGGACTAAGGGAGATCATTTGCCGAAAAGTGATGGGGATAATGAGAGAGGTGATTGAGGATTTAATTCTTTTGAGATAGTGTAGGAATATTGCAGTAACACTGTAAATACTTAGACATATATATATGCATGTATATGTATATATTTTTTATTCTGACATTTTGTTTTCCTTCTGTTCATAATGAAATTTTCAGATCTTGGGTAACTTTGCTCTTTGACCACTGTGTATTACTTAAACCAAAACCAATCAAAGGTCATAAGTGAATATACATGTTCTGAGAATAGAACAGATGAAGTGAAATATCTCCTTTAAAATCAAAGCCAGTTATACCTTACAGAATTTATATAAAGCATAAAAAAGAAGGGAAAAAGCAGAATAATTCAAATATTCAAAGATTATAGTTCACATTTCAGTTAAATTGTTTTCAGAAGCAATATGCATATTTTATTGCATCTCTTTACAAAGGTTTTTAAGGCTATCAACTGTTGCTTAATATGTCAAAACATAATTTCTTGAAAAAACCAAAAGTTAAGTATTTTCCTCCTCTTTCTTAAATCCTCTATTACAGAAAATGTTTATAGTAAGGATATATATTTCTTGTAACTAAAATATACAGTGAATGTTATTTTAAAAATATAATCCTTAACTTTTTGTAATTTATTTACATCATAATTACTTACTTAACATGTGATAAGGAGAAATCTAGTTGAAACTGCTAAGTACAAGTTCTCAACAAAATTTTAACTTCATGAAAATTCTCATTTTTTACCTGAGGAGCACTGTTTTCCCCTTGTTTATATCTTCACATGAACCACATGGACTTCCTTCCTCAATTTTCTTCCATTTTCATATCAAAGCAGAAGTAGGCAGCATTGGGAAAATGCAGATGTTCTTAAAATAATTATGTTCCAGAGATATGGAAAATCTCAATGGATTTGAAATATTTTCTAAAATTGGATCAGAAACTTCTTTAGCACATTTCAGTCTACTGAAGTAGAAGCTTAAAGGATTGAGAATAAATCCACTTGTCTCCTATCCTATTAAAATAGCAGCATTCCTGTTGTGCTAAAATAGATAGCTTGCTTTGCTAAGCTGAAAAAATTAATTCTGTTTGTTTTGTTTAAAAGAATACAGCAGCCCCCACTTATCCAGTGGAAGATACATTCCAAGACCCCCAGTGGAAGCCTGAAACCACAGATAGTATCAAATCCAGTGTATATATATACTGTGCTTTTTCCTATACATACCTATTTACCATAAAGTTGCATATGTAAATTAGGCACAGTAAGGGATTAGCAGCAATAACAATAAAAAAGAACAGTTATAAAATATATTGTAATAAAACTTACAAGATGTAGTCTCTCTCAATACATCTTCTTGTACTGTACTCACTCTTTTCCTTGTGATGATGTGAGGTGATGAAATGCCTAGGTGATGAGATGAAGTGAGCTGAATGCCGTAGGCATTGACAATGAGTAGCATTAGGCTGCTAGTGAGATCTGAGGATGTGTCAGGAGGATCATCTACTTCTGGACTGTGGTTGACCACTGGTAACTGAAAGAGTGGAAAGTGAAACGACAGATAAGGAGGGACTACTGTACACTTACAATTAGGATATAGAGCTCTACTTTTGACGCTCTTTTGTAATCTGTATGTTAGAAGAGAAAAAAGTGAACAATAATGAATGACTTTTGGTCCTATCAAATATACTTTTTCTTCTCTGTTTTTTGCCTGAGATCTGTCTGGTGCAAATCTACTTTTATTAACGTCTAAATTTTATTCTTCCTTTTTGTGACTTTGTCTTTTTTTTTTTTTGGATTACCTTTAGCACAAATCATATTACATATAACATGTGTTAAAATTTGAAAATCCATAAATGTCTACATGTGTAATGACCCCAAATCCTTACTAAATTATCACAAAGAAAAAACACTAATCCATATTTTTCCCCCTATATTAGCTGTCTTTTACTTGTGGCATTATAAAAGTCTGCTTATCCTTTCTGTTTCTAGAAGTTTTGATGTGAATATCCTTAGATAATATCTGAATGGACATACAGAGGACTTTTGGAGGAGGACGTGATTGTTGGTTGACTCTCAAGTGGACCCGGACAGTAGGATTCCTTAAACCCCCTCATGTCCTTGGAACATACATTCTGCTTATCATTCCCACATTGGAAGCCATTACTAGGGATGCAGCCTTGAGGGAACAATGTTTTGGTGAGACCATCTGGACTGAATACATGGCTAAATCCAGTTAACGCCGCTCTGTAAACTTAGAAGATTATTGCAGGCTAATTTGGAGATCTACTCGTCTTGCAGTCATCACCAGAGACAATTCCTGCAAATAAGTTCCGTTGCTTTTTAGACCTGCCACCTACCAATTTGGAGTGGACTGCCTCTTTCTTCGGTCTCTCCTTACCCTCTCTGTATGGGGGCCAGTTTTTGAACCAACAGGAATACTACCAAATATTTATGCATGGGTGGGTCTGCATCAGCAGAGGTTTTTCTCTGCTGATCAAAATACATAAGTAGAATAAAGCCTGTATTAACAGAAGCAGAAGGTGCTTAAATCCTTTGCCCTCTCCCGGACCATAATTTCTACTCAGTTTACATGACAGTAAGTTGTCTATCTTATGATATTGCAACTGCCAGCCATTTTCAAGTTTTACGTACATGGTTTGTCTTTTCAGCTGATGTATGTAGTAGAAGACAGAGGCTACCTTAGGTTTCATAGCCTTAGATATCCTCAGAGGCATTCAATAAACAGGGATGACTCTACATTTACGTTTTTAATTTTCCTATTAAAATCTCTTATTAGTTATTGATTCATGTTGGTAAAAGTCATAGTCATACTTTTTAGGAAATTACAAAATCGGAAGTAGATAAGTAGAACTGTGACCAGTAACGAAAGCATACTGTTAAAAGTCATACCTCTGTAGTGCTTTCACCTACTACTGAAACTGCTAGCGAATATATCCTGTATTGACTGAAAATGTTCAACAAAATAGTGGTACTCTCAATAAAAGAACAATTATCCTTTTCTGAGACAAAACTGACTATGTAAACACTAGTAATACCAATTATTAGACATGCTATTGAACCACATGTGTTTATATCATTTAAAATTTTTTTAATTTTAACATTCTCATGGTCCTAAATAGTTTTTAAATCAATATTTTTATGTTTTAAGTATGTTAAAACTAGTTAGATTTCTGTCTGCAGTATCTGGGACCTACAGGGATTTATCTATAACTGCTTTTTCTTCAGTATTTCTGGAACCTAAAAAATGCACAAGTAAAAGAAAAAAAATTCAGTCTTTTATTTGTGCTAATTATTATGTTTTTGATACATATGTAATATATCTTAACTTGTCTATAAAATCATTTATATTGATAAGCTATAGTGTAAATATCGAAAAGTCTTCCCTGAAAATAGTGACTGCTCTTGGGACATGTACACAATCTATTTCACCAGTAATTCCCTTTACATTTAGCTCTTTTTGTGAACTCTGCAACCTGAGTCAATTATACAAAAAACAGCAACACCTTGGATACAGAAGAGTCCACAACTTCAGGTAATATAAGTAGTCATGCCAGAAATTAACTATAGGTCATGTTCCCTTATCTCATGCCATCTGAATACCTCATTCAAGAGTCAGAAAGAATATAACAATCATTCTGTATAGTTACAATCAAGGAAAAAAAGTTACAGCTATCTGAGAAACAATGCCTCCTCCCACCCCCTGCCCAGTGGCTCCCACCAAATGAAAAGGTCTCCGGGTATAAACAAACATAAGTTGAAGTTTTGTTTGAATGTTGAACATGGCTCAAAAACATTGATTTTTAGGGAAGGGAGGGAGGAGAGATTCATTCTGGAATGAAGTATTGGAAGATGACTAAACTTCCTGGATGGTGCTGGAGGGAGTTAGCCAGCGCCAAGGCCCAGAAGGGTTATTCTGCCAGTTCTGAGATACAGGGTACAAGAGGTCTGGCATGACGTGAAGGTTTCATGAATTATCTGGTCATCAAAAACGCACTGTGTTGGCTGGTTTTAGGAAAAAAACAGAATTTTTCAGCTCTGAATTTGTGTATTTTCTCTGGTTTTAAATGTACAATATAATATGTTTGGGTGTATTTCTGGGACCTCTTTACTAAGTGTCATCAAAGTCGGCCTGTTTCCAGTTAGGCCGTGGTAAAGAAGGCTCTTGAAGCTGTTCAGGCTGCTTTGCCAGAATCCCTGTCTCTCGAGCCTTTTAACCAAGGCTATCTGGTTTTTCAGGAGGTATATCTTATTTAATAAATAACTTTTTCCTTTTGTGAAGTTACTTTTAGTTTGCTGCAGGTTCCTATGAAAATTGAATGACTACCCATAGAACAGCAAATGGCCATGAAAACTAAGATGCCTACCATATAATCTGTGTTGTATGGTTCTCTGAACCATAAGCGCCATATTTGAAAAATACTTCAACCTCAAGTGAAAGTTACATTTACATGTCTGTCTCTAACTTTCTCTCTTTATGTAAGACTGGAAATAATCAGATCCTAAAATCCTTTGATTTTACATTATATTATACATTGGTTTAATATCTTTCACTCTAGACAGGAAGCAAGGACTCTGTCTTGTTCATTGCTCTATCACCTGTCCCTGGTAAAATACTGCCACATTGTAATACAATTTAAAATATATGTATTGTTGAAAGACTTAGTGAAAGGGGATTATCTAAAACTAATGTTCTTGATTTAGATGCCTGCATTCTCCCATGATGCTTTAACTTTCCCTGCAAATCTCTCCTCCAAATCCCCATTGTTCTTTTATTACACATGTACTTGTTAATAGCTTCAATAGTCATTCTGTCCTATATTCTGCTAAATATGGTAATGATGGGGGAAACTGGGAGAGAATAATAAAAAACAGTGAATAATGAGATATCACCTCACACCAGTGAGGATGGCCACCATCCAAAAGACAAACAACAACAAATGTTGGTGAGGATGTGGAGAAAGGGGACCCCTCCTACACTGCTGGTGGGAATGCAAATTAGTTCAACCATTGTGGAAAGCAGTATGGAGGTTCCTCAAAAAACTCAAAATAGAAATACCATTTGACCTAGGAATTCCACTCCTAGGAATTTACCCTAAGAATGCAGCAGCCCAGGTTGAAAAAGACATATGCACCCCTATGTTTATTACAGCACTATTTACAAAGCCAAGAAATGGAAGCAACCTAAGTGTCCATCAGTAGATGAATGGATAAAGAAGGTGTGTTACATATACACAATGGAATATTATTCAGCCATAAGAAGAAAACAAATCCTACCATTTGCAACAACATGGATGGAGCTAGAGAGTATTATGCTCAGTGAACTAAGCCAGGCGGAGAAAGACAAGTACCGAATGATTTCACTTATATGTGGAGTATAAGAACAAAGAAAAAACTGAAAGAACACAACAGCAGCAGACTCACAGAACCCAAGAATAGACTAACAGTTACCAAAGGGAAAGGGACTGGGGAAGATGGGTGGGAAGGGAGGGACAAGGGGGAAAAAGGGGCATTACGATTAGCATATATATCATAATATAGGGGGGTGGGGGAATACGGGGATGGCAGTATAACATACAGAAAAGTAGTGATTCTATAACATACTTCTGATGGACAGTGACTGCAATGGGGTAGGTGGGGGGGGACTTGATAATAGGGGGAGTCTAGTAACCATAATGTTGCTCATGTAATTGTATATTAATAATAGCAAAAAACAAAACAAAACAGTGAATAACTCTTTCTCCAAAGGGAGTATTTCTGACATCCTCTAAGAATCAAATAAGGACTAGACTCACTATAACAGACTACATAAATAATTTCCCATTCCTCTCATTATTATGCAACTTAAGGAATTTATCTAGAATTTCTAATATACTAATATCTTATAGTACAATTAATATTGTTTTAGAAATTTCACCCTTGATGAAATTGCCTTAGGCTGTAATTACATGGCTTGTGCAGAGTAATTAATTAAGCAGCTGCTTTTGAATCTGTATCACACTATTTGACTTTATAACCTCTGATAACGATGATTCTATTACCACCATGAAAAATCTTTTCTCTAGACCTACTTTTGCCTTTATTTAAATTAACTCTGTTATTGTGTTGTGGCATAGTATAAGATCAACAGAATATCAATTTGTGTTATATGTTTTAGAAACAATGGTAAAGCCTTTCTACTTTTTCAAATGACATAGTCAAAGAGCCCTATTCAGCATTTGAGCACAGAAAAAAGCTCTGTATTAGGTTATGATATCATATTACAACAGCTCCCAGAATTTTCTTTCACTGTGTTCTAAAATAGTGGCCTTATCACTTTTTCTGAGCACTGGTGAATTCTTCAACCATCGACACCTTCCTAGGGTGTCCATGTCTAACAATAAATAAGTCAAATCAAGTTCACAAGGAGTCTTATCACATGACTTGCATTGTTCTTCTGGTGTCGCTGTAGCCACACCTATAATAAATTAGAAAAATAGTATTAATAATGATATTAAATAGCATTTTTTGTGGGCCTGCAGTGGACCGTATGCTGTCTAAACCATTTTACATTTTTCATTTTAATGCCTACTATGAAATAGGTGTTAGTATTGACTGCATAGCTTAGGGAAGTTTAGGAACCCATGATCACATAGCTGAAAAATCATATATGTAACATTAAAGACTCAGGAGTGACTCTCTGTGCTCTGTAATTATGCCAACCCTTTACAGCCAGGATGAGGTCTAGGTGTCCAAAGATTCATTGTCATATAACTAAATCTAATTCTAAATTGTGAACCTTGAAAATATCAATGACATAATAAATCTTGTTTAATGAAAGGCAACATTTAATGAAAGGAAACCTATGTCTGGATAACTCAGGTGTTACACACATAGCAGTAATGACACTATTGTTTACTTTTGTTTAACAAATGACTTGTACCTTTGTCATTTATACGTATCACAGATTAAAATTTTGCATCATTCATAGAGTCTGGGTAAACCTCTAAATTCCTCCTCGCAATTATAAAGGACAGATTTGATCATTGCTGTCATGATTAATCAATAGTATACGTGGCATTTTTAAGTGTGTGGAAAACGTCGTAGTGCACAAATAGGTCTCTTTTGTTTGGTGTCTTTCAGATCTCTGTTGTTGGGCAGTGGTTAGTACTTCCCAGGAACTGATCACTTGGCTTCATTTCTGGCATTCCTACAGGCATAAGAATGCTTGGAATAATCAGATTATCACCCAATACTGAGTGTCTTCAGTGATTCCAGTACAAAAAGACATTCTGCCATTAAAAAATAAATAAACATTGGGACTGGTTAATTTTATGTTTCATTCCTGTCCTACTGATATATCCAAAAAAATGAAGTCTTTTCCTGTCTTCTTTCTTATTTCTGCTGGGCAAGAAACACTCTCACAGAAGAATTAGAAATGTACAGTCATCATATCTTTATTTTGATGAGATTCTCCATTCAGTGTTTCTAGTCAGCTCTATTTCAAAATTTTTTAATGTCATCCTTACTTTCACTGGGTACTATGAAGATATCACATCCAGTCTTTAAATAACATTATCTCACAGCTTTATTTTTTGCTACTACTTCCTCACCTTGTCCAAATTCTGGTTCTTCTATGTGGGCACTGCTTCCCCGGGACTGTCAGTGTGCTGACACCCTGAGGTAAAAGCATGGTTGCAAATAGATTACCTCATTGCTGCTTCTTTTCCTTTGCTGTTTTACTTAACAGTGCTATGCTACTTGATTTCTGGCATCCACCTCCTGACCATTTCTTACATTGAGGACTAATATGTGGCTTATGCTCTTGTTACACACAAATTCCAAGGAACTTAATGCTCATATAAATGAACTTTCTTCCATCTATCATAATTTCTTGACATTCCCAATGTTAATTTTATTATCTTATTAGGCCTGAATAAAAATGTTCCATACACATTCCTCATAATGAGGGCAAATGCAGATAATGTTCTCCTTATAAAGGTTACAAAGAGAGTCATTAGAAAACCAAACAAATGGAGGGAAAAAAACCGCTCAGAAAATCCTGTTTGAGTTGAAAGATAAGGAAAAGGAGATCGATTTTAAAAACCAATCTTCCTAGAAGTTACTGCAAATTATTATTTTTTAATATTTGGCCTCAAAATAGTAATTACCATGCCTCTACTATATCAACACTTTCCATTATTTTACCAACACAATCCCTTGTCTATATGTGCATCTTCTTGTTGATTGAATGCTCTTCTTTTGAGACTTCAGACTCTAATATTAGACCTGACAATTAGCATCCTGTCTTTTTACCCTCTTACTCACTGACTCCCAGTTCACCATCTTTTCAAAGATATTTTGACATTCAGTCTTTTCTGCTTATTTAACCACTTGCTATGTGAATAATCTTGGGCTGCTTACTTAATCCTTTATGCTTCTGGTATTTTATCTGTAAGATTAGTTAATACTGGCACCAGCCTTTTATGTTTGTTATAATGATTCAATAAGAACATTTCCTGGCATACAGTGATCACTAAATAAGTCTTAGTTATTCACATTAATCATACTATGCATATCATTATCATTATTCTATTACTGTTTTATCTGTTGTCCAAATTAATCCTTTCCTCATTTCTCTTCCTTCCTTAACTAAGATTCTGCAGTGTTTACATGCTCTCTTTCCTGTATGTTCAACTGCTCCATTTACTTTACATTTTCGTGGACCCATGAAGCAAAATGCCAGTCATAAATTAATCCCATAATCATGTTCTTGTTTCAATATTCACACTTCTGAGTGCTCTGAAGAAAAATCAAAACTGCTTGAGTCATTAGAAATTCATGGCTCCCAATAGCAGCTACTAGTTCAATACTTCTTGGCAATTCTGTTATAGGTAGTCAGCACCTTCACTACTCCCTTCAGTGGGTATTAAAAATCTTCACTATGCTCAACTTCTGGGAAGATGGTGGCATGAGCAGGGCAGCAGAAATCTACTCCCCAAAATATATATATCTATGAAAATACAGCAAATACAACTATTCCTAAAAGAGAGACCATAAAACACAGGAAAGCGCACAGCATGCATCTGTACCGGAGAGGACACGGCACCCCACAACGCGGGTAAGATACAGAGCCATGACCTTGTGGGACCCGAGCACTCCCCAACCCCAGAGCACTGGCTGGAGGAGAGGATTCAGAGCAGGGAGGGCGTAGAAGTACACCCTGCTTAATAAACAGGCCCAGTGATCTGCACGGGGAGCGCTGACACACATCGCGCGGGGTAGCGGAGATTGGAGAGACAGAGGGTGCAGGATCTGAGCGGGGAACGTGTCAGGGTGCTTGCAGCCGATCCCAGGAAGGAAAGAAAAAAAAAAAAAAAGAAAAGCACGTGCTTTTTTCAACGATCTTAAAGAGACAGGAGCCCAGCGGAGGGGCCAGATCGCCCTGGCACACTCAGCCCAGAAGGCTGGGAGTCCTGGGGAGTTTCAGAACCCTTAGCTGGCAACAGGGAAAGGGTGGCCACACTTAGACTTCCCACAGAGATCAAGAGCCTCCCATTCGTTCCCACCCTGGCCAGAGCTATAAAGGGCCCTGAGGAGCGGTGCGGCCATGGCTGTGGATAGTGGAGCAACAGTGCCACCTACAGCATCCACACAGAATCTACTCCTGATGGGTGTGGGTTTTTTTGTTTGTTTTGTTTTGTTTTTTGTTTTTTCTTCTCTTTCTTTTTTCTTTTCTTTTCTTTCTTTTTTTTTTTCTTTTTAAACTCCTAAAGAGCCCAGCTGACATATGTGGCAATTACTGGCAACCACTTCTATAGCCATGAAAAGACAGAGGAATATGGTCCAGACTAAGATCAACCAGACAACCCAGAGAGGTAGCCTGAAGGGATGGAAATGCACAATCTTCCTGAAAAAGAATTCAGAATAAAAGTCATAACCATGCTGATGGATCTACAGGGAAATGTGCAAGAGCTGAGGGAGGAAGCGAGGGAAGTGAGGAAAGACAATGCAGAAATCAGACAAGTGATCAACGGGCTTAACAGCAGACTGGATGAGAAGTAAGAGACCATTAAAGGAATAGAAAACAGAGAACAGGTATACAGAGAACCTGAGGCAGAGAGAGATAAAATGATCTTTAGTAATGAAAGAATATTGAGAGAACTGTGTGACCAATCCAAACAGAACAATATTCACATTATAGGAGTACCAGAGGAAGAAGAGAGAGAAAAAGGGATAGAAAGTGTCTTTGAAAAATAATTTCTGAAAACATTCCCACGCTGGGGAAGGAAATAGTCTCGCAGTCCACGGAAGCCCACAGATCTCCCAACACAAGGGACCCAAAGAAGACAACACCAAGACACATAATAATTAAAGTGGCACAAAGCAAAGATAAAGACAGAGTATTAAAGGCAGCTAGAGAGAGAAAAAAGATCACCTACAAAGGAAAACCCATCAGACGATCATCAGACTTCTCAACAGAAACCTTACAGGCCAGAAGAGAATGGCATGATATATTTAATGTAATGAAACAGAAGGGCCTCGAACCAAGAATATTGTATCCAGCACAATAATCATTTAAATATGATGGAGGGATTAAGCAATTTCAAGACAAATGAAAGTTGAGAGTTTGCCTCTCATAAACAACCATTAGAGGATATCTTAAATGGACTGCTCTAGAGGGAAGCACCCCTAAGGCTAAAAAGATGTCACCAGAGAAAATAAAATCATAGCAAAGAAAGCAGACCATCCAAATACTAACTAAAGGCAAAGAAAACAAAACCCAATATATAATGAATGGAGGAGGAAGAATAGGAAGGGAGAGATAAAGAAACATCAGACGGCGTTCACAATAACTTAACAAGAAAGTTAAGTTAGATTGTTAGATAGTAAAGAAGCAATCCTTGAACCTTTGGTAACCACAAATCTAAAGCCAGCAATGACAATAAGTACATATCTATCAACAATCACCCTAAATCTAAATGGACTGAATGCACCAATCAAAAGACACAAAGTAACAGAGTGGATAAAAAAGCAAGACCCATCTATATGCTGCTTACAACAGACTCACCTCAAACCCAAAGATATACACAGACTAAAAGTGAACGGATGGAAAAAGATATTTCATGCAAACAACAAAGAGTAAAAAGCAGGTGTTGCAGTCCTTGTATCAGACAAAATAGACTTCAAAATGAAGAAAGTAGCAAGAGATAAAGCAGGACATTACAGAATGATAAAGGGGTCAGTCCAACAAGAAGATATAACCATTATAAATATATATGCACGCAACACAGGAGCGCCCTCATATGTGAAACAAATACTAACAGAATTAAAGGAGGAAATAGAAAGCAATGCATTCATTTTAGGAGACTTCAACACACCACTCACTCCAAAGGACAGATCAACCAGACAGAGAATAAGTAAAGACACAGAAGCACTGAACAACACACTAGAACAGATAGACCTAACAGATATCTAAAGAACTCTACACCCAAAAGCAACAGGATACACATTCTTCTCAAGTGCACATGGAACATTTTCCAGAATAGATCACATACCAGGCCACAAAAAGAACCTCAGTATATTCAAAAATATTGAAATCTTGCCAACCAACTTATCAGATCACAAAGGTATAAAACTAGAAATAAATTTTAGAAAGAAATCAAAAAGGCTCACAAATACATGGAGACTTAACAACATTCTCCTAATGAATCAATGGGTTAATGACCAAATCAAAACAGAAATCAAAGAATATATGGAGACTAATGACAACAACAACACAAAGCCACAACTTCTGTGGGACACAGCAAAGGCAGTTCTAAGAGAAAAGTATATTGCAATCCAGGCCAATTTAAAGAAGGAAGAACATTCCCAAATGAATAGTCTAAAGACACAATTACTGAAATTGGAAAAAGAAGAACAAATGAGGCACAAAGTCACCAGAAGGAGGGACATAATAAAGATCAGAGAAGAAATAAATAAAATTGAGGAGAATAAAACAATAGAAAATATCAATAAAAGCAAGAGCTGGTTCTTTGAAAAAATAAACAAAATAGATAAACCCCTAGCCAGACTCATTAAGAGAAAAAGAGAATCTACACACATAAACAGAATCACAAATGAGAAAGGAAAAATGACAACGGACTCCACAGAAATACAAAGAATTATAAGAGAATATTATGGAATCTATATGCTAACAAGCTGCAAAACATAGAAGAAATGGACAACTTCTTAGAAAAATACAACCTTCCAAGACTGACCAAGCAAGAAACAGAAAAACTAAACAGAACAATTACCAGCAATGAAATTGAATTGGTAATCAAAAAACTATGCAAGAACAAAACCCCCGGATTAGATGGATTCACCTCTGAATTCTACCAGACATATAGAGAAGAAATAACACCCATTCTCCTTAAAGTTTTTCAAAAAATAGAAGAGGAGGGAATACTTCCAAACTCATTCTATGAAGCCAGCATTACTCTAATACCAAGACCTGGCAAAGACCTCCCCAAAAAAGAAAACTACATACCAATATCCCTGATGAATGTAAATGCAAAAATACTCAACAAAATATTAGCAAACCGAATTCAAAAATACATCAAGAGGATCATACACCATGATCAAGTGGGATTCATCCCAGGGATGCAAGGATGGTACAACATTCGAAAATCCATCAACATCATCCACCACATCAACAAAAAGAAGAACAAAAACCACATGATCATCTCCATAGATTCTGAAAAAGCATTTGACAAAATTCAGCATCCATTCATGATTAAAACTCTCAACAAAATGGGTATAGATGGCAAGTACTTCAACATCATAAAGGCTATATATGACAAACCCACAGCTAACATCATACTTAACAGCGAGAAGCTGAAAGCTTTTCACCTAAGATCGGGAACAAGACAGGGATGCCCACTGTTATTCAGCATAGTACTGGAGGTCCTAGCCACGGCAATCAGACAAAACAAAGACATTTGCATGTGTCTTAATCAGTCCCTTACCTAATCCTATAATTTCTTTCCTATTTTTGGATTATTACTCTTTGGAGAAACATCTGATGAGGAAGTTTGTCATCAACATCAACCTTAAGGGTACAGGAATTTTCTTTCCATTGTAACTCATCAATATGAGATCTTTAAATGTATGCTGTCATTCCCTTCATATTCTCAATACACATGCTTCTTAGGGTGCAAATGACATGTTTGGTTTAAAAGAAAGTGTGAACTAGCTATCCAGCTCACTAACTTCCTATCTATTATCTGTCTATAACCCTTATTATCATTCTGCGTGTGAGAAATTCTCATTTTCCATAGTAGGACACAAAAACTTCCCCTCAACTTCTCCTAATAGCTCACACTCTTCAAAATGCTTTATAAACAGATTTAATTTATGTAAAATAACAAAAAAAATGATTCCGTACCTCCTGGCCCTTGTATAACCAGATTATCAGCAGGCAGTGGGGACTCAGCAGCCATCTGATGACTGTATGTTCTTATGTATTTTCAAAAATGGAAAGAAGGATTTTATGAAAAATTTCCCCATTATTTAATGTTGTATCTTTGTAAACAGGATATAATCTTAGTTGTTGATAAATGAATTACTGAGATTTTTAAAATTCTACTGTCATCCTCTCCTGAATGGCTATTGCTTAATTTATGGTAACCTGCCATTCCTTATCTAACAGCTTTGTATTCGGTGTTTCACTTAATGGACTCCATTTAGCTCAGGAAATTTATGTTTCACATTAGCATGGGCTTTGTTTCCCTGGCAAAACCAAATATCATAAAAGAGAGGCAGAAGAAACAAAATTCAAAGGGACAATGTACCTGAAGTCCTAAAAGAGATTGCCGGTTTTATTTTCCATCCTATAATAAATAAAATGACTAATATTGTCTTAACTTTGGAGGTGACCTTACTATACTTTAAATAATGAAAGAGAAATGATTTATGATGATGCTTTTTATGCTATTACATTTGGACACGTATAAATGATGTGCAGAATTTCTATAATGCATCCATTTACTTATGTTATCTAAAAGTACAGTACCTTTCCCTCTCTGGCACACGATGTACTGCTGTATAAAAATGATATCAAGTCATACTCAGAACAAAATATCCTCAACTTATATTGAAATATAAGTATAACCAAAAAATATATATGTAATTTTATTTAATTGATATATAGCTATGCTTCATAGAAATACTTAATAAATGTAGAAAAAAGCTTCTAGAGATATTTTCATAAATTATTAGCCACATGCTAATTTCATATATTATTCATATTATTCCATAGTAGTCATTCTTAGCAGTTCAACCCAAAAATTTGCTTCAGGAATGGCTCTTTAGTCACAGAGAAGACAAGTAGTGACTCTTACTACATTGATGGCCAATGACTGCAATGGGGTATGGGGGGGCTCGATAATATGGGTGAATGTAGTAACCACATTGTTTTTCATGTGAAACCTTCATAAGAGTGTATATCAATGATACCTTAATAAAGAAAAACAAATAATAATAAAAGAATGGCTCTTTAGTAAAGTTTCAGCAAAATGTTTTAAAAGTCCAGAGTATTTCTTGTACTACTAGAACCATAAATACATCATATATAATTTACTGGAATATATGTTACCCCGGGGTGTCAGGATTTACATTAGGCAGAAGTTAACATGATATACAGGTTGCTGGGAATAGTCACACCTGTAAGAGCCAGGCAGCTTTCCTGTGCTACTGCATATAGGTTAGAAAGACTAGCACATTCTAGGGGCAGTGAGGATCACCAAGCCTGAGGAAGAAATAGGGCTTAAATGTTCGTACCACAAAAAATTAATGGTGAATGTGTGAGGTTATGGAGGTGTTAGTTAATGCTTTGGTGGTGGTTGTTTGGCAGTATGTAAGTGTATCAAATCAACAAGTTGTACACTTTAAACTCACACAATGTTACATACCAGTTATATGTTAAGCAAGCCTGAAAAAAGCAAAGAAAAAAACAGAAGCAAAAGAATGCTATAAGGGTCAGGACTTAATATCATTATTACTTATAGTCAGTAATGAGGGATAATTAAAATGCACTTCCACATCAGCACAGCTGATTGAGCTAGCGGGATTAGAAATAGGGTATACATTAATTGACTTAGTTGTGTTACTCATTTATTTTAAGGATATGAATTTAAGAGTTCTGAAAATGTGTTATTACAGTTTTGGGATCCTAGATTTATTTATTTTGCTTGAAATATGATATTGTTTTCCTCAAGTCACAACAAAATAATACTCCTACATAATTTACATGCTGCCCCTTTTGAAATGAATTTTGTAGAATTAATTTGATGTAATACTATTTTTATTAAAATATTAATATTTCCAGCCATAAGCAAAGAGAGCCCTAAGCTGGGTTTGCCAAATGGTTCCCTTTTATTATAGCAATCTCTAAGAATTGAGATCTGCATCCTCGAGAATATTATAAAGGATTCTAGAGCTAAGGCTAGACTTAGCAGGAAATAGTTTTAAGACTGATTAATGAGGTCTGCTCTAAATATAGAAGAAAAAAGGGGTAACAACTTTTACAAACTGTGTGCTTTAAATCTGCCTTTAAAATTTTTTTATTACATTATAAGACATATACAAGAAGTTCAATCACATTAAAAAGAAAACTTAGGAGACAGCTGAAAGTTTTAGATTTTGAAATGATCATCATTTATCGATGACTTATTTTTAAAAGGAAAAGTGAATAATGTCCATATCTTTGAAGACGTTATTGAGTTTTGAGTTAAATTATAGCTTATCATCAAAAGAATCTTAATTCAATTTGTTGAGATAAAATAATCAACGCAGTTTTTCCTACATAAGAGTTTGCATGTTAATTTTCATACTTGTATTGTAATGGATTGCCTTTACAGCCTATTTGTTCTATGACCACCTGCTCAGTTCTGCTATGTTGCTCCTAAATACTGTGAGTCATTGTGTTAAATCATCTATAGAATCTTCTGAAATGGAATACATCTGAGAAAGAAAGCAAAGATTAGGACTGCAAATGATCTAATTGCTGCTTTGGGTGTTGTTATATTAACTTTTTCTTTCTTTAATTTACTTTGTACGAGAAAATCAGATGTTTGAATTATTCACCACATTTCCTTCCATTGTGAACCTCTTTTTATTGAGATTAGACTTTTTACATTAAGTGTTAATGCTTTTTACTAAGAAGCAGGTTAATTGTACCATCTATTTTCAATTAGCCCTAATAGAGTGCATGTATAGCTATGGAGTCTATTGTGCATGTCCTCAGAGAAGTGAGAAAAAGAAGTAAAAGCTATTATTTTGATGTCCTGATAAATTATACTCCATGTTAGATTACCAAAATGAATGACTAATGTTCCATGTACACATGAGCTTCGGCAGCATTTTTGATTCTTAATAAATCTGAATACTGGCTGATAGCCAATCCCTTTTTATATTAAAGACAAATTAAATCCAGATGATTTCATTATCTTTAGTCACTGACTTCTAAAAGCGCATATATATATATATATATAGTCATTATTGATTTTTCAGCACTGACCAGGCAGATTCTAAAATATTTAGTTTCTTTGTTATCTTATGAAAACATGTGTGTCAAACCTTATGGGAGGCAATAGAGTGAAATGCATTGTTTTTAGCTTACTGCAAAATGGAATGTAAACTTTTACTTTTGGAATTGTGAAATATTCATATATTTAATTGTTCAATATATACAGAAGTTGTATTACATATATTCATGAAAATTTCCTCTGCAAAAGTCAAAAGGCTAATTTTTAATGGCTGATAAAATTAGAAAATTTAATATTTGGCAATAGTTACAGTAATTGTGCTTTTAAAAGGTCAGATTTTTCATTTGCCATGTTTTGTAGCTAGTTTTAATTCAGGAACATGAATAAATCTAAAATATATTAAATAATAGTACTGGGAGAGGTGATTGCAGTTAAATGACAATTCTTAAATAATGAAGTTTTTAAGTTTCTTAATATATGTCTGCCAAGATTTTTGTTCATTTCTAAAAACATGATAGAATTCTGAGATGATTTCAGCCCTAGACTTTGCCTCCTGTCCTTATCAAACCAAACTAAATGACCTCAGAAATGTTAAAATTTTAGAAAGTGCGAGAACTCTAGAGAGTGTTCTTTAACACTGTTCTACATAAAATAAATTTTAGAAATATTCACTAAAATAACTGTCCTTTGAATATTTTCAACCCAGATTAATGAATTAATTCTGAAGATTTCCGTAGCAAGGAGATTCTTTAAATTCATGTAATCTATAATTTTCAAAATATACTTAACTACATAATCCATTTTTTAGAGAACTATTAACATTTTATTGAACGAATGGTCCTCAAAAAATGATTTAAAACAACTTAGGGAACTCAAAGAAGTCGAGAGAAATGATAGAGAAATAACAAATCGCCTGAAATCGTGTATTAACATTCGAACACAATGAAGTTGGAGATATTGTAGGTCAGCAAAGGCAGTCAAAACTTAAGGAAATTATTAACGAGTCCATCTGTGCAAAGGAGAAAATCACATGACAGTTTTGACATCTTAAATGTCATTTGATTAAAGCACATACGTATTGTGTAAAATTCCAGGTTAATTCTGGAATGAAAGGAAGCTTTCTGAACATGGGGAAAAGTATTAGACTACTAACGAAGACATCAGTACAGAACATGACGGGAGTACTCAAACATGATTGGAGGCATTGCAAAGATAATGATTTTCAAAACATGGGAAGTGTTGAAATTACCTATGAAATTTTTCAGGAGTGAAAATGTTTGTGCCGTGAACCAGGAAACTTTGATCCAGGAAGTTTGTGTATATCTGTATTTTAATGTTTACTTCAATATTAATAATATAATAGCATTTATAATATTTATTGATTTCTGTATTTCTGAATTCTACATTTTGTTAGATATAAATTCTTTAAACTCCATAAAATCTGAGGAGCTCAATAAGGTAGGAGATTTTATTATTTTCATTTCACAGGTGAGGAAACTTTGGTTCATAGAAGCTGACCAAAATGCCTCTCTCTTCCATGAGACAAACACTGGAGCTTAATTCATTAGCTGAGAGTTGATCTTGCTTTTTAAAATGGAACAAATCTCAAGCATGAGTCTCATTGGAGCTATATTTAAATGAACATTACTCTAATTGATATTAAGATAGCACATATAATTAGCATGTATCTTATTGCTGACAGTTCTGAGTTAATTTTCCCAGTTCTCCATATACTCTTTCAATATGCATACCTAAGTCTTATTTTAAATCAGGAAAGGTTCCTTGAATAGAGTTTTAAATGTGAGTTCTGTTCCATCAATTTTTTTCCTTCTTTGGTATCTTCAATAACATAGGAATTTTTCTAGTCTTCATTGTTCTCAGAACGTCTTCACATTTTCAAAATGTATTGAGAAGCAGAAAGAGTTTTTATTTATTTGCATTTTAATCTATCAATATTCACCAACTCAGGAAATAAAACGGAGAAATTTTTTAAAATACAAGAATGCACAAACACATTTCATCAGCCATCAGAGCAATGATGCCATCACAGATCCTGTAGCCTCTGGAAGTTATCTGTACATATCCAAGAATGAGAGTTAAAAGGTAAATAATATTTCAGTATTAATACAAAAAATAGTTTTGTTATCCTGGATCATCTGAGAGGATATCCCAGATCAGATTTTGAAGTGCTATATTATTTAATTTTTCTTAGGATGTTTCAGATCTTTTTTATATGTCTTCATTTCTTGCTTTTATCACTTTTATTCTCTATGTCTCTTTCCATACTTCACAACATATCTATTTATTATCTATGTATTGTCTCAGAGTGTCTGGTAACTCAGTCATCATTTCTGAGGTTATTTTGTATTTTTCTTCAACTTCAGGCTTGGTTCCATCAGTTCCCTTTTTATCTACTCTTGTTAGTCCTTATCTTTTTTTGAGATTTCTTATTCTTGTTGTTCTTTTCAATCTGCAATGATTTTTAAACTGCAGTTGAATTCAAATCAGTTCTCCTAAAGTTTTCTTCTTTTTCTAATATAGCTCATGCCAATATACTTATGTCTGATGAAATGTTTTGACACACATGTTCTTTTCATTTCTCTTATACCTCTTTCATACATTTAGTACTTTTATTTTTCTTGCTTATTTTAAATGTGTCGATGTTTCATAAAGTAGCTGTGTGCCATACCAACAAAGAGAACCAGGGGTCTGGATGGCTTTCCTACTGTCTCAGTGTAATGATACTATTTTCAGTCTGGCTGCTTCTGGTTTTTTGGTTGCTTTTATATTTTGGTAATGCTCTTGTCATTGGTTACAGTTTTCTTGTCACCATGATTTCCTTCCTCCAAGGATCACTTTGCAAGCATTTCAGAAGTGGCCCCTTCTTAAGACTGCCGCCTCTGGATCTGTGTGCTTTTACTCCTTTTTTGTAACACCCTAATTGATAATTAACCTGCTTTGATCCACTTGATTTCCAAACACAACCTCCGTTGTTAACACTCAGACCTGGGTCCTCTCCTGATAGTAAACACTAGTTGATGTTCTCTGGGTTCTCTAACCAATGGTTTCCTTCATACCACAGGTTTTACAAGCAGCTCCAACTGAACTTCTCACTACAGAATAGGCTCTGACACTGACACTGCTTATTTTAAGTGTTCATTTCCCAACTTACATACAAAACATAGTTTACAGTTCTCTTTTTAGTTAGAGAGTAGGTGTAGGTAATGGGCTTCTTTCCTTTAAAAGTATTTTTTAAAGTATGGAGAAATTAATAGCTAGTCATCTGATCTTGCATAAAATACTGTAGAAGTCTCCCACTGAGCCTGATTATTATGCTTTCCACTTAAGGAGTTTCTATGTGGTTATTTGTCAAATATTCTTGTTCATTTTTAGGGTAATTTTTTTTTCTTTTGCTTGTATTTTAAAGCATCTCTTTATTAATTGATTCTAAAACTGAGTCTATACTCTGTGTTTTATAAATCTAATATCTAATATTTGTCAGTGTCCTTCAGTTTTGTATTGTTTTGATGTTTTGCACCCTGGTTTCCTGTTTTTTTGTTTGCTTTTTTCTTTACTATCTTTTTGTGTTTTGAAGTCTTTAATTCTAAATTAATTTTTCTTGGAATCTGTAGTAATTGCTAGAGGTCTGGGTTTAAATCATGCCCCTGCAGTTGATTGGAGCACCCTGAATACAGGATCACCTCAAAATAAATTACCTGCTTGAATTTTTGAGGCCACAGAGAGAATGTGAGGCAATATCACACTGAATGTTGAGTGCTTTGTGATGATGAATTTCAGGGGAGATCATTACTGCTGTAGTTCTCTCCCTACTGCTTGATGTCAAGGCCGGATAAAGAAGAAGTTTTTGCTCCTTTGAGCACAGCATCATTATTTCTCATGCACATTTACAGGGAATGTGATGGCATTTTTTTATTAAGGTATTAATGATATACACTCTTATTAAGGTTTCACATGAAAAACAATGTGGTTATTACATTCACCCATATTATCATGTCCACCCCCACACCCTGCCCATCAGAGTAGTAAGATGCCTCAGTCACTGTTTGCCTTCTCTGTGCTACACTGTCTTCCCCATGATCTCCCCCACACCATGTGTACCAATCATAATACCCCTCAATCCCCTTCTCCCTCCCTCCCCACCCACCCTCCATCACCACTCCCCTTTAGTAACTGCAAGTCCCTTCTTGGAGTCTCTGAGTCTGTTGTTGTTTTGTTCCTTCAGTTTTGCTTCATTGTTATACTCCACAAATGAGGGAAATCATTTGGTACTTGTCTTTCTCCACCTGGCTTATTTCACTGAGCATAATATCCTCCAGCTCCATTCATGTTGTTGCAAATGGTAGGATTTGTTTCTTTCTTATGGCTGAATAGTATTCCATTGTGTATATGTTCCACCTCTTCTTTATCCATTCATCTATTGATGGACACTTAGGTTGCTTCCATTTCTTGGCTATTGTAGATAGTGCTGCAATAAATATAGGGGTGCATATGTCTTTTTGAATCTGAGAAAATATATTTTTTGGGTAAATTCCTAGAAGTGGAATTCCTAGATCACATGGTATTTCTATTCTTAGTTTTTTGAGGAACCTCCATATTGCTTTCCACAATGGTTGAACTAGCTTACATTCCCACCAGCAGTGTAGGAGGGTTCCCCTTTCTCCATATCCTCGCCAGCATTTGTTGTTCTTAGTCTTTTGGATGGTGGCCATCCTTACTGGTGTGAGGTGATATCTCATTGTGGTTTTAATTTGCATTTCCCTGATGACTAGTGATGTGGAGCATCTTTTCATATGCCTGTTGGCCATCTGTATTTCTTCTTTGGAGCAATGTCTGTTCAGGTACTCTGCCCATTTTTTAATGAGTTACTTGCTTTTCTGGTGTTGAGTTATATGTGCTCTTACATATTTTGAGTGTTAACCCCTTGTTGGATAAATGATTTATGAATATATTCTCCCATATTGTAGGTTGCCTTTTTGTTCTGGTGATGGTGTCCTTAGCTGTACAGAAGCTTTTTAGTTTGTTGGAGTCCCACTTGTTCATTTTTTATTTGCTGACCTTGCCCAAGGAAATGTGTCCAGGAAAAAATTGCCCATATCTATGTTCAAGAGATTTTAGCCTATGTTTTCTTCTATGAGTTTTATGGTTTCATGTCTTATATTCACGTCTTTGATCCATTTCAAGTTTACTTTTTTGTGTGGAGTTAGGAAGTATTCAATTTTCATTCTTTTGCATGTAGTTGTTCAGCTCTCCCAGCAGCATCTTTTCTCCACTGTATATTCATGGCTCCTATATCGTATATTAATTGACCATATATGTGTAGGTATATATCTGGGCTCTCTGTTCTGTTGCATTGTTCTATGGGTCTGTTCTTCTGCCAGTGCCATATTGCTTTGATTACATAGCTTTGTGGTATAGCTTGAAGTCAGGGTGCATAATCCCCTAGCTTTGTTCTTTTTCATGATTGCTTTGGCTATTTGGGGTGTTTTGTGATTCCATATGAATTTTAGAAGTATTTGTTCTAGGTCATTGAAAAAGAAATGTTGTTGGAATTTTGGTAGGGATTGTACTGAGTCTTTAAAGTTCTTTGGGCAGGATGGTCATTTTGACAATATTAACTCTTTCTATCCATGACCATGGGATAGATTTCCACTTATTTTTGTCTTCTTTAATCTCTCTCATGAGTGTATTACAGTTTTCCGAGTATAGATCTTTTACCTCCTTGGTTAGTTTTATTCCTAGGTATTTTATTCTTTTTGATGCGATTGTAATGGAATTGTTTCCCTGATTTCTCTTTCTGCTAGTTCATTGTTAGCATATAAGAATGCAACAGATTTCTGTGTATTAACTTTGTATCCTGTAACTTGGCTGAATCCAGTTATTTATGATAATGTTTTCAATTAAAAAAAGAAAAAAGTATGAAATATAGGGAAGGGAATCATATAAACAAAGTTAAAGAGGAACACAATTTTCTTCTGTGGACATGGTCTTTAGATAATAACCTAGGAAACTTAATCATTTCCTCTTGTTCTTCCTTAATGGTCTTTATTATCAAGACTTTTTTCTCATATGAACTTTTTATTGTGGAAAAGTTACGTGTAAACAAAGATAGAAACATAGTCAAAAAACAAACAAAAGAAATAGGGAATTCAAAGTATTAATCTTGTTGTTAAAATTATCACCATAGGCTGAATGTTATTTATACCCTTGTAAACTTCATTCCCACCTAATGATATTTCAAAGCAAATTTCAGAAACCATAGCATTTTATTGGTATTTCAGTAAATGTCTCTTAAAGATATACCATTTCTTAAATGTATCCAAATTGTCATTATTATATCTACAACTTACAATTATAACTGACCTTTATGCCTTATTTTCCCAACTAAGTCATGTTTAAGCAGTGCTTCTCAAAAACTAAGGTCTATAAAAATCACCTGAAGACCTTTTTTTAAAATGCACATTCTTATTCAGTTTTGCAGTGGGATGTGAGAGTTCTTCATGTGATTTCATTGCTACTCTTTACAGTATTGCTTTGGAAATTATGTTATACTTGCAGAAAATTTGCAACAAGTATACAAAATTTTGTATCCTTCCCACAGACTTTCTGATTGTCAATATTTTTCTGTAGTTGCTGCTCCTGTCTCTCAATTTCTGTCTTTCTTGTTTTCTCTCTGTGCATCTTACTACTTTTCTGAAGCATTTAAGAGATCAGACACAGTCCATGATGACCCTTAAAATACTTCCCTGTTTAGTTCCTTAGAACAAGAATACTTCTTACATAACCTTAGTATGCCTATAAAAATCAGAAAGCCAACATTGTTAAAATATTACCATCTTCAGAGACCTCACTTACCTCTGGTGCAAGATTAAACCAAGACCAAATATTGCACGTAAGTGTCCCCTCCAATCTGGAAACGTTCCTCATTCTTTCCTTGTTTCTTTTTCTTTTTTCTTTCACTTGACCTGGATACTTTGAAAGACTACAGGTGGTACTTTGAAGAATATTTCTCATATGGTGTTCCATGATGAGACACAGATATGGCTTTGGGACAGTAATACCACAGAAGTTGTGCAGTCTGCTTCTCCATCATGTGAGGCATCAAGAAGCACTCAATGTCCAGGTGCTGCATTACCCATGGTATTAGACTGATCACTTGGTTAATGTGTTGTCTACAAAGTAGGCACACTTTAAAGATAATAATAAATATTTTGTGGGGGTGATACTTTGAGTTTATATAAATATTCAATTTCTCATAAAATAGACACCAAATAATTTTAGAATTTAGTTTGATTCTTGTCTGAGTCAGTTATTACCATGATGGTTGTCTTATGGTTATTTCCTAATTCAGTCATTTTTGTTTTATTAATTGACATTCTGTTGTTATGCAGCTCTTCTTTCCTTCCTTCCTTTCTCCCTTCTCCCCCCACCTTCAACCTCTTCCTGTGTTTTCTTTTGGTCCATATGGACTCCTAAATTCCTTTTTTAATTTAATAATGTAAAATCCTTTACTTTTATTACTCCTTTTGATGCCCAAAGTTTCGCAGCTTTAGTTTGTTCCTAAACCATTTGACATCATTCTTAGAGCACTTCCTTGCTTTTTGCGTAGGAATATATTCCAGGGTCATCCTACATTATTCTTGTACCGGCTGTGCAATCACCCACTTGTTTCCAAGAAGTCTTTAGTTTCTATTGCTAGGGACTAAGTATACTCTTTGCTCCTGAAGTGTCATTGATTTTAAGTCCTCCATAAGTTATGGTGGAATTAAAAGTGTCAAAGAATTATTTTGGTGTAATTGTTGATAAATATAAAGAAAATGTTAATATTATAAATATATTATCATGTATGTTTGGAAATAACATCTCTTCTAATGTAAGTGAAATAATTTTCAGTTTTTATTTAATATATATATTAGATATAAAAATACCTACAACAGCTGTGAGGAGAAAATTAGATATCATATTTTTAATAAGCAAGGGAAATGAGCCCACCATTATTGGAAGAAAGTAAAATTTTGAGACATTCTGTTTTTTTTTAATTATACCAGATAAATCTATAATCTGAGAAAAGGTCCTCCTCCCAAATTTTCCATATGTTTATGATAAATACATTTATATGTGACTGAAGAATAATTAAAGGATTGCATCGGATCACATGGAATTAAATACTTTATAAGGAAGAAAGCTATTAAAATTAATCCAAATGACCAACTAACAGTTTAAAAGGAACATGTGCTTTAATTTCTTAAGCACTAACCTTTTCTGTATTAGAACAATACTTTGACACAAACACTTTACAAATGTCAGCAGGAAATCTATACTTCATTTCTTCACACTGGTTTTGAGACATTGTGTTGCTGATATTCAACAAGGGATAAGTTGGGATTGATTTCTTCTGCCACTGCTCTTTTCTGTTGTATTATGGGAAATTAAAAGGCTGAAATGAACTGAGTCCCTTACAACCCCATAGTCATTCCTACACAGGCAAACCTACACACGGTAAACGTATGTGTTCTCTGGGTCTGACTTGTCGATAGAATAGTACATCATTTACAAATAGCACATCATTGAAATTAAGGGAAGTACCAAAATTTTAAAGTTTGTGAAGAAGAGAGGTGCTTCATGCACACTCTATAAAAATAATTTCAAAATCATGATGGGTTTTTTTTCATGGGAGAGATACCATGAATCTACTCCCAGGCCAGAACTGAATAGCATATTCCAGCCTTCATCATTATAGATACTCAGAGAAACTTTAAGGAGCTCAAAGAGAATTCAAATATTTTAAATGACAGGAAAACCCAATTTAAAAGAAGTGGTATATTTTACTAATGTAAGGAAAATTTAACCTGGACAAGATGGAGACTAATGCATTTCTATTACCTAAAGGTCATTAATTCAGTTAACTTTTGGTGAAAATCCAAATCGGTATAATCGGTATAGTTTTTTTGGTAACTTAGTAATACCTCTCAATAAAATCAAAGAATATTTATGTTCTTTAATACAGAATTTTAATTGCTAGGAATATACCATTTGAAGGTACTTGCAAAATTGTACTGTTCCATATAGAGGTATTCATTGCAATATTTTTTGAGTAGCAGAAAAAATATTTAATTCCATTTTTATAGAACTGTTTAAATTTTGTTACATCAATATAGAAAAGTGATATTCAGTCATTAAAAATAAAGTCACTCATATAGGCCTTAAAGAAAAAATTTCCAAAATGTGTTACTACTTACTATCAATAAAAGCAAGATGTATAATGATGTGTTACATGTGCTCACTTCTGTACAAAAAACAGATACACAATATAAAGTATCTGACTTGTATATGCATAATTTAAAATGGATATGGATAATGGTTACCTTTGGTAAGAGACACTGGCAAGGAAGGGAAGAATTTACTTTTTATTATACATAATTTTCCATGTTACAGTTTTCTGAAACCAGATAGATATTTTTATTTAAATAAGTGTTTTAAGTAAATTCAGATAGAATGACTTTTGAACAAAGGTGTTGCTAAATGTTTGAATGAGAGCTGAAGTAATTAATGAATAGTATGAAGCTTCTGAAAGTTGAATGGGTTGATGGTTTTTCATGGTTCCAGTTTTATGAAAAGAAAATATTATACTAGAAACATGTACATAGAGTTTCATTTAAAAAATCATACTTCTTGTACTGGCTGGATAACCAAAATAGTGAACAGCAAAGACATATGCGTAAGATATGAATTAGATGTAAAGTTACAGTAAAAAAACATTTACATTATCATTTTCAGATGGCTGCTTCAAATATGATTTTTAGATTTAAAGAATACAAGTGAAAAATGGAGATATGCTAGATTATATACAATTACGAATTGCTGTGTTTTATGAACCAAAATGTGTCAGAATTTTGTCTAACTCTTGTTACGGACAAGATACATATGGATTTATTCAAATGAATAAATAAGTACTATTCACATTAGACTGTGTTATTGATGGGTTAGTTCCTTGTTGTAGATCTACACATTTATTTTTTCTATTGTTTTAATGCTTCCAGTGTTACATGTGTATTCCTCTCTGCCTTTCCCAACCACTTAGCAATATACTTATGCATATTTCAAATAATAAGTTGCCAGGTATATAAAATAAGGACATAGCATATATTTTGTTAATTAAGTAAAGGCTGAAAATCGGATCCATATGATTCTCAATTCAAATAGACAGTGGCCCTTCATATCCTATGCTGTAATATAATTATTTTTGTAATAAAGAGTAGTGAATTTCACTTAATATTCAAACTATATACACATATGCAAATGACATACTTACAGAAGTTTAAAGTTGATCGAATCACCTACTCTGAAGTTTACTGGATATGGTTTCTTTTGTCTATTGAACCATATTCTTCTTATAGAGTACCTCAGAAAAATGATGGGCCAGAAATATGGACTGAATAAATAAAATAATGACATGCATAATTCCAATATTAGTGTACATTTATTTAATTAAATTTCTTATTCTCACCCTACAGATAAATGAGATGCTTTATACTGACAGTGGAAAAACACAAACAATTATAGCATTAGAATTCAGCTGTCTTTTGTTTCACATCCACAGGACAAGACATGTGGAAAGGCACTTCTCTGAAAACTGAAGTGTGCAAGTCCTGAGAACTGATGTTTAGGGCTAGGATCATGCTAACTCTCTATACTGTGGATCCCAAGTGACAGAGGTGCATATGAACTTTAGTGTGTGTGTGTTGTGTGTGTGATTTCAACAACCTTACACATTATGGGGCACTTCCTCTTGGCCAAATCTAAGGAAAGTCATAATAAAATCTAATATTTCTTGGCTATCTGTACATTATGCATGAATTTTTCTCTTATATCTATGAATAATAAGGACCTACTTAAATAGCAACTTTAATATGTGCTTATTGAACTTTAACATGATTAAAATTTTAGTGTTCTGCACATTATGTATCTTAAAGCCCTCAGAAATGAAATATTTGGATGTTATAAATGCTCAGTTGAAAAATATCACCTTTTGTTAGCCTGTTACTTTCTAGAAAAAAAATTTCTAGATTATATGTGATGCTACTTTTTAAAATAATGTGGATCAATGACCACCGAGTTTAAGTGTTTATTTCCCTGGATATATATTATTCTATTCCTTATAGATGTTAATGATATGATACTAATACCTTTATGATTAAGCGCCTGTTGAACTTTAGATTGCAATAATCTAAGTCTTGTTCATTTTAAATTTCAGATTACTTAAGAAGTCTTCAGCAAAAAAGACATTATAATATGTGATGATTACTGTAGATGTTATGAAGGAGGCTGTTAAATCTAGTGGGAATGTTCATCAGCCTACTGTAATCAGCAACTAGAGAGAATGCTTAATTACAGTTATTTAGGTGACAAGTTGATGTAGTAGTGGTGTTGAAAGCAGAAAAAGATGCCTGGATTAACACTTGCAACATGTAAGAGGAAATGAAAATACAGCATTATCAATAAGGATCTCATTATATGACTATTTATATTAACTTGTCTTATTTTACAAATTTCAAATGCAATTCTCACTGTTAATTGGTTAAATATTTCTGAGAGAGAAATGTAGCATTTTGTAGGAGAAAATCCTAGCTGTAAAATAAGCTTATTTTATCTTATTTTATTTTAATGACTTATCTGGTGTTCGGTCATTAAAAATAACATTGTTCTCAGTACTGCCTTGCATGTTCTTGGTGGTACAGAACATGCAATTATTTCTGATTTGTTAAATAAAACTTTATTATAACCTATGTATTTAAAAGGAGATCCCTTTAAAGTTCTTAGTAATCATGTATATTGTTTATAAATAAACTTGAGGAAAGCACCTCTTAAATACTCTTGTATTAGTTTATTGTGGCTGCTGTAACAAATTACTTCAAATTGTGTGGCTGAGAATATTTATTCTCTCATGGCACTAGAGGCCAAAGTCTGAATACAAGTATGGGGAGGGCTGCAATCCCTCCAAAGACTCTAGGGAGACTCCATTCCTTGCTTCTTCCCACTGCTGGGGGCTCAGCATTCCTGGGCTTGTAGCAGCATCATTCCTATTTTTGTTTCCATGCTCACGTTGCCTGGCCTCTCTTCTCTGTGTATCCCTCCTTGCGTCTCTGAGACAACACTGCCATTCTTACAGGACACTTGACGTTCAATTTAGGGCCTGCCAGATAATCCAGGATGATCTCCCTATCTTAAGATCCTTAACTGAATAACATCTGTCAACACTCATTTTTCCAAAAAGATGACATTGATAGTTTTTCCAGAGGTTAGCATATGGACATATATTTTTGGCCATCATTCAGCCCGCTAAACTGCTTATGATAGTGAATTCAATATTATATTTCCTATTAGGAACAAAAAACAGAGTTTTGAAAGCAGATTCTAATAAGATGTGATAGATTGAGTATGATGTACATCTAAGACTGTATTAGTAATATTGCATATTTCAGTATTCAGAATGAATGCTAACCTGAAGTCTATTTCTCCATTAAAATCAATTCCTTCAGTCGTAAGTTTGATTTTAACAGAATATTGCTTGATCAAATAAAATTACTTTGTTGCATTTAATTTTTATGAGGAGCACTGAAACGCTTCATCCTTACTGATATAAAAATGCATGTTCAGTTCAGTTTTGCCAAGTGGGCATGTAGTTACTTTGCCCTCTGTGAGCCAAGTGCAGTTGCAGGCAAGAAAATAAAAGCTCTGCATGTGTTTAGAACTCTAGTAAATTAAACGAAGTACAAAACAAAAATATAATTATAATACTATTGTGAAAAATGTGAACATACACACACACACACATATAATTATTTACATATAATCTGGTAATAACAAAATAGTAGAGAGAAAACTGTAATTAGTCTTGATTCAGTGGGAATGTTAGGCAAAGTCTGAAGGATTATGTGGTTTCTGAAAAGGGTTTTTCAAGATAAAGAAAAGTTAGACAAAGTTCTAGGTAGAAGGAAACAGGGACAGGAATGGAGTCATAACCACACCCAGTTGCTGTGTAGGAATGGGGTGGAAACCAGGACCACAGTGAGGGTTTTCGTGCCTTGTTATGGAGCTTGGACTTCAGCTTGACCAAGGGAAGTCAATAAAACTTGTCTAAAGGAAAAGGACATGAGCTTACAAATTTGTATTTTAATGGGATTACTTAGTAAAAGTATGGAACATGAGTCAAAGATGGTTAAGGATTGAGGTAAGGAGATATGCCTATTGATATATTCTAATGAGAGATAATAAGTATTTTCTAAATAAAGGTGTAGACTAAGAAAAAAATATAGTAAGCTGTTCATGGTGTATTGAAAAGGACATATGCCACCTACATTGTAATTCAAAACTGCTGCATACAAGCCATGTGACAGGGCAACTTGGAACATCTGACACTGACCTATAAAAATCATGGTAATAATACATTTTACTGCAATTAATGAAATAATTATGAGAAAATATCAAACTAGCAGATCTTCCACTTCAAATAGCAGTAATCACAAAGGACATATTCTCTTATTATAATAAAATTAAGTAGAATTTATAAGAAAATATTTTCAAAAAGTAAAAAATAATTTATATTATGTCAGTAAGGATGTAGTCAGTCATTTTGCAGAGAATGAAAGTAACAACTGTATATAAGAAAAAAATCAGATTACAGCATTTATACTTACATATCCATATTACTGAGCATTTTTATTACTAGAAAAATAAGGATTTTATAGCTATTTTTGCATAAATAATAAAAATTGTGTATCAGAAGAGTCCAAATGGGAAATAAAAGAAAAATTTTTAAGTGAGCAAAAATAGTGAAAAATTAATGAATGATGAAAAATTGTTTTTGAATTAATTTTATGAAATAAAACAATAAAAACAACTCCAAATTGGCTTCAAATTAAGAGCTTTATAGTATTAGAGTATTAATAAGTTTAATAATTTTGATTCTTAGTACTTTTATGTACACATAACTATTTTGTTAAATATATTTTCCGAAGTCAGGGGCCAGGGGAAAGTGGAAGAGAGAGAGAGACATACAGCATTCAATTAATGAAAGTAACATCTTACGGCCTTTTTTTGTAACAGTTCCTACAAATGTCAAAATTACATATTATGTTTAATAAATCTGAAATTATTGGCATCAATTGACTTAATCTTTAAACCAAAATGTTACTAATTCAGAAAATACTTTTTCTGCAATTTCTGAAGTATTCAGGAAGCTCAGAGCAAATGTGGCTAAGTGAGAACATTTTGTATTTTCATATGCAATGATCAGACATTTCAACAAAGTATCTTTACAGGTATCATTTGTTGGCAAACTTTTATAACACAATACTCACTGAAAGAGTTACCTCTATTTCTGATTCCTTTGAATGTTTAAACATGTTTAAATGGAATGAAACCATACCTCAATGTCTTTCAACTTCTAGAATAAAGTATGATTTTATTCATTAAAAAAATAAGTCAATCAAAAGATTCTTTCTATAAGTTGTTTTTTCAAAGCACAGATGGAAGGTTTTAAAATTAACTCTTTACTATGTGAGTTATTCACTTCATTGTCGTCTTATTGGCAAGCTATGGTTTCTATAGATGCAATAAAGAGCATTAATGGAAAGAGCAACTAAAGGTAACATTTCATCACTACTTTTAATAAAAAATTTGTTTTAAAATTATCAAATCATTTTGAGAAATATAAAACCAAACTTGGAGGACTCACTGTCAATTCATTCAGTATCATTATAAGATATATTTTTAAAAAGTCATTTTTCAGACACAAATATTCCTGAAATCCAGTTGATTATTAATAACAAAGAAAAATTGAGATATGACATGCTAATTTTTTTAACTCACACTAGCTACTTCATTATAAAAATTTGTAGCTTTGCTACACACACACCCACTATATGTGTGGGTGGGCCCAGGCATACATGGACATATGACCATGGTCGCACTGCATAACTATGAGGAACATGTTATCTTTTTAATAAATAATCCTGGGTCAACTGGATGTCCATATTAAGAAGGAAAATGAAACTTGATTTCCATCTCAACTATCAATAAGGAAAGACAACGTAATAGATATATGGGCAAGACGCTCAGATAGGTATTTTCCAGAGAAAGATGTCCAAATATTATTTAAACATAAGAAAAGATGCTCTACTTTAATAGTCCTTAGGAAAACCCAAATTTAAATCCCAGTGAGATACTGTAACACACCCTCTGGAATAAATAAATGAAAAAACACACAAAAAATTAAATAACAGGAAGGATTCTATGCACTTTGAATTTTCATAGACAACTGGTAGGAAGGTAAATTGGCATGGTCGTGTTGCAAAACTTTTAGGCAGTATCTACTAAAGTTTAACATACTCAGATTGGGTATCTCCTACACTTCTGCAGCCTGTAAATTTAGAGAATGTTGAACTCATTTCTTAGTCTAGCACTTAAGCTTGTCTCCAGATACATTGATTTCTTCCTATAAGAGATTACTGGGATAAATAAACAATATTCAGGAAGCCTGTTTCTGCTTCTCTGAAGTTAGAGTGAATAAAGTTAGGATTGGTATAACTCACATAGTTATGGAAATACTCCAGTGTCTGGATAAATTTCTCAAATTCCAGGCAATCTGGGTCAATGTCCTATAGCAGTTTTTGAGACTTTTCTGCTTATATCAACATTTTTAATTTCCTCCATACACCAGCAGTTTCCCTCTATTAGAGTCAAGAAAAATCTCTCTCTCCCCTTCATTTTTACATTTTGATAGATTTTAATTTGACCGATCTGCAAGGCTGTCATACTTTCTGTAAGATCTCCTTTGACTCTTCATGCCGGTTTGTCAGCTGGTGATTCCAGACTGCTGCACTTGGCTTGCAATCTTTAAAATATTACTTGAGTGTAGGGTTCTATTTTAACTTTGCACCGTCATTCTTCATGAAAGCTTTAAATGAAATATTGACACTTTCCATATTCATTTAAAATATTATAAGCAAGCTCTGCAGTTCTTCACATTTTTGCATGAAATAATTTCAAACATAGGGATATATAATTTTATAGATAATTCTTATCAGGTTGAGCCTTCTCTGACAAGCCATTAATCTTTGAAATATTTTGCCCAATACTATGATGTACTGTCAGTGAAGAAGTGGGATTCATGGCTTCCAGATTCATCTAGGCAGAAATAGAGCATTGTTATAGACATTTATCACTTTTTACATGCTCAAAATTTTGGTAAATGAAGTGAATCTGGGTCTTCTGTTGGATCATCACAATTAACACCTAAATAATGTAAGTGTGAAGTATCTTTCATCAAACTTGATAATGCATTAATGTTCTTGTTTTATCTTTGTGATATTTGTACCTGTCAAAACTTAACCAATTTCAATAGTTAAAATCTTCTATGAAAATCTAGAATTGTTGAGGAGTTAACTATGAACCTGGAGTATTATTGATAGTAAGTTTAATATGTAATCATTATTGTTCATTTAAATTGTTTCTTTTTATTAAAACAGTTATCATTTGAATGAGAAAAATATATTAATTACTTTATAAAAACTAAATTACATGTTAAAGGAACATTTCAATTTCTTCTGCATTGCCAGGACCTGACAGAGTGTTTTATATACAGAAGGGGCTTGATAAATAACTACTGAGAATAAATTATTGAATTTGGTTTATACTGAAAGATTACTGAAGTGAATATTAAGTTGCAGCTTTGATTTTTGATAAAGTGACAATCTTTTGGGACGTTCATGTCCTCTTTAGTAAGATTAGAGGGTTGGATTCATTGGTTTTTAAGGTATCTTTTAAGACAAAAAGTCAGTTATTTCATTTATTTGCATTTTTTCTTGAATTAGTGATATCCTGTTATTTTTCCTTCTCCTTATTGCATTGTTAATTAAAATAGAAACTTGGAAAATGCAACTTAGTGCCAAGTTAACATGCAAGGGAACACAGTTCTCATAAACTCATTATTGATTTTAAGCTCCTTTTCTTATGTTGAGTGATTTCTCAAATAATGACTTCAGATATGTGCTTATTTGTTTATTATCCAACTCAGGAGTTCATAATATCATCCACTAATAAAATGTTCTGGCTATATAGTAGGAAATATATAACTATCTTAAGTAAGGATTAAGTAGATTAAGAAGTACAAACTCTTATCTTTATAAGTTGAGCATATTTAGAAATCTTTAAAATATAGCCTATAAACTGATGAAAATCAACAAATAAAGTTCTAGAAACGAATTCAAAAGAGCACTATATGGGGAGTAATACTGAGTATTGAATAATTAAATTATAATTTAGTATGGATGCCATCTAGTTTTAATTTATTAATACATTTCATGAAATAACATATGCAGAACTGCATTGAAAGATATAAATAATTTATCATAAATTATGACCATAATTTTTTCTATAATATGAACTTGGATAACAATATATTATTTTAGGATTTCTCACATACATCATTAAAGTATACAGTAATTCAGGATTTAATACATGGAATGTATGCCTCATGCAATTTAGACCCATTTTATTTTTAAATTAGCTGATAAGTTTAGTGATATATATCATTTTTAATGAACTTATGGCAAAACTGATAATTTCATTTTAATAATCAATTAAACCTAATATGAAAGATCTAGCTTAACTGCAAAGATCAATTGAAACAATTAAATTATGTTGTCATTTGCTGTGGGATAAAAGTTATGAAATTAAATGGAGACATTTTTTCATCAAATAAATAAGTTTAGTAATTTAGAACATCTTCAGTTGCCTTTTAAGGAGTTCAAAATAGGCAATTAATAAAGAAATACCACTGACTTCATAAAATTTCTTCTTAAATCCTTAAAAAGTTGTTTAAAATCATGTATTGGTACAAAATATTTACCTACTATATTCTAACATTATTTATAGTCCCTGATCTTTCAGCACGTACAATTTCCTTTAAAATCAATGACCTAGAATATAGCTAATATTAACTAGAGAAACTAGTTTTAAAATATTGTACTTAAAAAAATTTTAATTTAAAACAAGTACTTCTTTACATCATATGGTTAGTTGAGTTTAGAAAATTAAAATGACTGAGAATAAATATATAATATGAACACATTAGGATCTATAACTGAAGAAGATGGACTATTTCCAAATTCATTTTATGAAGGCAGCATTACCCTGATAAGAAAGACAAAAACACTACAAAAATATTAAACTATAGGCCAATATCCCTGATAGACATAGATACAAAAATCCTCAACAAAATACTAAGAAAATGAATTTTCCAAACACATCAGGAGGACCATACAACCACGACCAAGTGGGATTTGTCCAAGGGATGCAAAGATGGTTCAACATATGCAAAGCAATATATCACATCAAGAGAATGAAAGGTAAAAATCACATTATTATCTCAATAGATGCATAAAAAGTATTTGATAAAACATAACATCCCTTTTTGTTGAAAAACCCTTACCAGATTAGGTATAGCACATATTCAATGAAAAAAAATTAAATCTTTTCTTCTAAGGTCAGAATCAAGACAAAGATGCCCACTACCGCCAATACTACTCAACATAGTATTAGAAGTCTTACCTGGAGAAATTAGAGAAAATAAAAGAAAGAAATCAAAGTGATTTAAGTCAGAAAAGAGGAAATAAATTACATCTCTTTGCAGAAGACATATAAAGAAAACAACAAAGACTTCACACATGCAAACACAAATAGTTAGAAAAAATGAATTCAGTAAAACAAATAGAATAAACAAATTTAGTGAAATTATGAGATACAAAGTCAATATATAAAAATCAATTTTGTTTCTATCCAAACCATCCAACAGGGAAGTTGAGAGAACAATTGCATTCACAATACCATGAAGAAGAATGAAATACTTAGGAATGAATTTAACCAAGGAGATGAAACACTTGTATACTGAAAACTCAGAACATTGATGAAAGAAATTAAGGACACAAATAAATGGAATGACATCTTGTGTTCATGGTTTGGAAGACTTAAAACTGTTCAACTGGCCATATTACCCAATTATCTACACATTCAATGTAATCCTTATCAAAATCCCAATAATATTCTTTACAGAAAAAGAAAATAATCCTAACATTCGTATAGAACCACACAATACCCTGAATAGCCAAAGCAATCCTGAGCAAGAAGAACAAAGCTGAAGTCATCACATTTCCTGACTTCAAAATATATTACAAAGCTACAGTAATTAAAACAGTGTGTTACTAGCATAAAAACAGACATATAGATCATTGGAACAGAATGGAGAACCCCAGAAATAAATTTATGCATGTACAGTCAACTAATTTCTGACTAACGTGCCAAGGACATAAAATGGGGAAAGGCAATTCTCTCAACAAGTGGTGTTGGGAAAACTGGATATCCATATACTATAGAACAAACTGGACCCTTACCTTACATCATATGTAAACAACTCAAAATGGAATAAAGATTTAAATGTAGAACTTGAAACTGTAAAACTCCTAGAAGAAAACATAAGGGATAGCTTCAAGACTTTGGTCTTAGCAATAATTTCTTGGATATAACCCCAAAAGCACAAGTGAGAGAAGCAAAAATAAACAAGTGGGACTACATCAAACTAACATGTTTCTGCACATGAAAGGAAATAATCAACAGAATGCAAAGGCAACTATGGACTGGAGGAAAATACCTGCAAACTATATATATGAGATCAGGGGTTAATATACAAAATATATAAGGAGTGCACACAACTCAATAGCAAAAAAATAACCCAATTAAAAAATGGGTGAAAGACACAAATAGACATTTCTCAAGAGAAATTGTAAAAACAAATGACCAACAGGTATATGAAAAAATGTTCAACATCACCCATCATTAGGGAAATGAAACTTGAAACCATGCTCCCATGTCACTGAAGCATTATTTCATAGCCAAAAAAAGTATATTTATATATGTAAATAAACTTGTGTCCACCAATAGATTAAAAGATAGATAAAATGATATATATATAATATATATTCAATTATATATCTTATAAATATCACATATCATGTATCTATATTATCAAATATATATATATACAATTTTCAAATATGTATTCAACTTATATCATTTGTGTAAAAAGATATATATTAGATATAGATAATAGATTAGGGCTTTATTAATTTTAGATATTGGTAATCTTACTACATTTATTATTATTCTTGTTATTAGAATAAATGTTTGACAAACTGCATGACAGACAGAAAAATATCTGGAATATAGCTCCAGATGATTTGAATCAATTTCTCAAGCTTTGTTTATTATTTGATGCATTCATAAGTTTTTCCTCACTCTAGTCAGTTGACAGATATTTACTAAAAACTAATTTTGTCTCAGGCAGTGTGCTACTTATTGGAGGAACCCGAAGACATTTGAGATTTCCTTCCCTCAAAGGCTTTATTCTCCACTGAAAGATAAAAAAGAAAAATACTACACTTTTGTGTCATATGTAATAACAAAGTAAATCTCTGCCGAGACAATGGGAGTGAGCAAAGCCTTTCATTTAGGTGAAGGGTTGGGGGAAGTTCTCCCAGAAGTAAATAACTGAATTGGGCTAGAATGTGAGTAAACAAGCACTGGATGGAATGCTGACAAGGACAGTCTAAATAGAAGCATCAGAGTACTTGAATTCCCAAAAGAAAAAGCATGAGAAGTTCAGAGAAGGGCAAGTTAAGCATGGCAAGATGTGGGAGGTGAGGCTGTGAAGCTGAACCAAAGCCATTTTATGTGCAAATCTTTCATTTAAAAGTGCCCTTGGGATAAGCTCCTGTGGAAGAGAAGAAAAAGAGCAAGATTTGGCACTTGAGTTGCAAAGCACTCTAAGTGATGCCCTCAGGCAACATGACGGGGATTTCTAAAGTTAAGATAGCCCTTGAAGACTTTTGTGAGTTAGGGAGAGGAGCTCTGCCTTTCTATCCTCCGCACTGATCAGTTATTAGCTGCAGGCTACCCTGGAAGGGATGTGACCTTGGCTGTGATAGTTTTCTTTAGCAGATAACGGACAGCATTCTGAGCAGCTGGCTCCCTAAGTCCTTCATTCCTGAAGGAAGATATGGGTGGAGCATCAGTGTCCCTGCAGTCATCCTAAAGAGTTACTCTCTGTCATTGAAACATTTCAATCAGTGCATCTTGTACTTCTTGTTGCCTTCCAAATTAGTGGATGAAGCCAACGCTCGCTGCAGGGAGCGTTCAGACTGCACTTTCTGGTTAAACATTCTTTGTTATATATAAATCTGCCTACCTATGATTACCTATACTACTAAAAGAAGTCTAAAGGACTATTTTCATTTCTTGCCTCTATTACCACAGTTGTCCCTGCACTATACCTCTTGCTTCTACTCTTGCCCCTCTAAAATCCCGCCCCTGTCTGGCAGTCAGAATAAATCTGTTAAACGATAAATGTCATAATGCAATGCTCTTGCTTAAAGCCTTCCAATGGCTTCCCAATCTACTTAAAATAAACTCCAAAGTCATAGTCCTATCTCCTTAGTTGATGAAGTAATCTCCTGCTGTTGAGCCAATTTATATATTTCTAAAAGAGATGGATGTGTTCATTTAAGAGGAGAGTCAGGAAGTGTTGTAAAAATGTGTTTGACAAGGAATATACACCTGGGCAGGTGAGTCCTTTGACCACAACTCTTCTTAGGGTTAGAAGAGTAGAACATTTCAAAAGCTGCATTAAAACAAAGTTCAGAAGTTTACCACTTTTTACTGATACATTTGTTTTTTTTATAAAAATGAAGAGAACATATTTCATCAATACTTATGTTAACATATCAATCAGAACAATTTTATGGGTTGTCCAGCATCTTATAATACAAAGCAAGCTCATATTCACGCAGCATGCCACAAGTTACAATTAAAAAAGAATATTCCCTTTAATATAAATTGTATTCATAATGCTTTCTAAGTGACCTGTAATCTCTATATACTATTAGTACTTAATATCTTTCTGAATCTGTGCTAAATGCTCCCTATGAATAAATTCATTTTCCTTACAGCAAACCTAGGAAGTAAGTACTGAGTTTATTCAGAATTCAGACTTCTCAGCTAATAAGTGACAAAGACTGGATTGAAATCATTTCTGTGACTGCCAACTCATGCCGTGGCTCTTTATGTGAGTTATTGAACACTACAGCTTATATTTTGGAAGTGCAGAGAGTGGCTCATTGCACTGAACTGCTGCTAACCACTGCTATTATTCCAATTTTTGCTTCAGACATAGAAATTTCAGGAGTAAAGCCTATAGCTTCTTTTGTATCCTATTTGTAATAAAATACTAGCTTTTTTTATAATTTAAACTTTATGGAATTACTATAACAAGAATAATAAATGCCAAGTTTACAATATTGAAGTAAGAAAAGATCAGATGCTGTTTTGTTACTGCTTCACTTATCTGTATTAAAGATAGGGCTTGACTATGTCTAGTGGTTTAAGAGTCTGGAATTTTGTCATAATCTATGAATACAGTCAAGAATTTCCATTGAAATGATTCATTAAAATCAACATTTTCAGGGTAATACTGATTTAAGTCAAATAACATTTTGTTTTTCAGTAATATTTTTGAGTATAATTAATTTCAAAATTAGCATGCTTATGAAAAACATCATCTTATACTTTATAGTTGAATAGTAAATAGCATTGTTTTAGTTTACATTTAAGGTACAGTAATTTTTGTGAAGATTTCTTTTAGACAGTAAAGTTGCATACTCCCTGTGTGTCTTATCTGAGGGTATCATGAGAACTTGTTTAACATCTTTTTATGCACAAAGTTCTGCTTTTTTATCTCAAGTATTTTAGTGTCCTCCAGGAGACTCCTCAGTGCAGTTTAGCCGAGATTCCCATATAGGTAAACATATTCCAGTTGCGTATATTTGGGGAGTGGTAAGTAAACACGCACAACAGTTTCATCTCATGCTTCCACAGGAAAGAAACCTAACGCATATTCCTGCTTCTCAAAGGGAACTGTTCTTCACCAAGCCTTCTTTTACTGTTGCATATCCTGTCTCACTGTCAGTGCTTTCCCACATTTGAGTCATAGTGACAGTGATAACTTCAAAACAAAACAAAACCTGTTTTCAGCAGCATAAATAAAAGTAGACTTGAATAAGAATTTCAGGAATTTGCTTACTTTCCCCCACCTTTCAAGCATAAGTTTCCCACTTCTACTCTTTGCTATATTCAGATTACAATACAGGAACAGTTTCCATTTCATATTCACTGTCATATAAAAAAATTAAAACTGCTCCTACCATCTTAAGACATTCAAATCCTTAGTGAAAGATTTTTGTGTGAATTACTCTGAAAGTCAGTTTCCTAACATTTCTTTCTTGGTTGGTTCAGGATATTGACTGCTGATGAGAAAGATAACATTTTCTTCTAAGTTTTTAAATGCTTTTTTGTTAATTATTCTGTATTTCCTAGACACAGTGTCCAAAAATATGCCTATAACATTGGCTTTATACATCTTAATTGGCTATCTATTTATAACAAAAATTCTAAAGTTGGATTCTGAAAAATGTAATGCTTTTAAATACTTAAATGATTTCCCCTGAAGCCTGCAATACCATTTTTAGAATTGGTGTTTCTTTCAATTTGTCCACTATTAGAGTGTAGGACTTCTTAGTTTATTAGTAATACAAATGTTATGACTGAATTAGAAAATTCTCTAATCACTGAAAGGTCTTTGAAAGCTCAAAAGTAATTATATCTTGTAATTATCGGAAAGTAAAGTTCCCCAATCATTCCAACAGTCAAGCATTTACTGGTTCTGAGCCTGCAGCTATGTGTGGATAAGATTAGCTGCTAATTATAGGGAAGGAAAATAATTAAGGTGAAATAAAATTTTCATTTTAACTTGCATATGATATTTTTAATAAGCGTGGTTTCTGCCCTTATAAAAGCATTTCCAGAAGTGTAGAGGATGGAATGTGATTACACTTTAAGAAGCAATGAGAAGGAAGGTAAAGTTGACTGTATTTCAAATATTTTATAAAATAAATAAAAATGCTAAATAGTTATGCTCTAATTAATAGTTTGGTTTTATTATGTCAACTCATGTATTGAGTGGATTGATTTAAGAAGATGCACAGAGTGACAAATACATGCTAGTGTTTAATGAACTAATAATTATTGTCATACTGTCTGTAAAACTAAACTGTATAATGTTTTGTTTCAAATTATGCACTTTTAAATTCCATTGTTAGGAAATCAGTGATCTAGAATTTTTCCTAAAGTATCTTCCACTGAACACCAATTATGCTAATTAGAAGAAGTATTACATGTAATAAAAACATCAGATGTACTTTGTAAGTCTTTGGTTAAATGAAATTATGATGTTTATTAACTGAAGGATACAACATGTCTTTTTCTATGCACTTTAATTCTTTATTTGGGGGTTATATGATTCAGAATTTCCCAAACTTACTTACCTAGATCTGGAGTTCCCTGAAATACATGTTGGAACATACTAATGTAAATTTTATCCACTTACATGCTTTATTGACATAAAAGTAAACCTATTCTTTGTGATGGTAGTTTCCTCAACCTATTTATTTTCTTTATGCTTTGTGTTGGCATTTAAAGATGCTAGGTTATGTTCTTTACATCAGTATTTCTCAAAAGTGTTATCTTTCAACTAGTTTTAATAATCACCAAGCTTTAAATAATATGTAATGTTATCACTAATCTTATCTAAAAATATTAAATATTTTTATTTATAATTGTATCACATAAGTAAATAAATAAAATTAGTAATTAAATGAAATAAATAAAATTAACATATAAAATCACATAAATAAAATGGTTTATATTTTATAAACTTTAACAGTTAAAGTTATCCATTTAAGTTGTTATAAAGACCATGAGGTGTGGTCAGATTCTGTCAGTGTCTTCTAAATGTGTGTCTCTACTAAATGTCACAACTATGCATCATTGAAAGTGGCATCCAGGATTTGAATGAATGTGTTAGAGATTTAGATAGATTCAAAGAATAGTCAGACCCAGAAATTGGAGTGTGCTTTCTTTCTGAAGACTATTTTCTGTCTCCAATAGACACAAAAATGATAAATTTCATTCAAAAGCAGAAATTCTGAATTTTTAACTTGGCAAACAGAATTATTGCTTTCAATCCACTCCTCCTGCCTTCATTTCTGAAAAGTATTTCTTCATGATCTGCTACAGCATTAGGAGTAATTTAAAAATATACTTAATACTTTACCAGTTTCCTTCACCAATAAGAGAAGACATGCTGAGAAAGAAAAGTTGTGGGCTGCCCCTCTGTTTAGCCTCCAGGGCCATCTTCTGAAGATATCTTGCTGTCATCAACACTAAGAGATCATGATTATTTCAGGCAAATGTGGATAATGGAAGCCTCATTGAGATTTGCCACTCAAGCAACACTTGAACTCATAGAAATGGTTTTAGTAGCATTATTCATGTCATGAAGAGATCTTTTAATCTCATTCTTCAATTTCAAATCTCCCATTTAATTCCTAAGAAAACTTAGTGGCAAAAAGTAGTTAGCAGCGGAGAAGTATATGTGTAGACCACATTTTTTCTTGGAATGCTGTGAAAGTGTATCCTTGGTGACCAAGAGTTTTTTCTTTTTTTTTCTTTTCTCAGTTTTTTTTTTAATTTATTTTGGTATCATTAATCTACAGTTACATGTGCAATATTATGGTTATTAAACTACCCCCTTCATCAGGTACCCCACCAACCCCATTACAGTCACTGTCCATCAGGGTAGTGAGATGAGAATCACTACTTGTCTTCTCTGAGTTGTACAGCCCTCCCCGTGCCCCCCCAACCTTACGTCTGCTATTCGTAATACCCCTTTTACCCTCTTATCCCTCCCTTCCCACCCATCTTCCCCAGTCCCTTTCCCTTTGGTAACTATTAGTCTGTTCTTGGGTTCTGTGAGTCTGCTGCTGTTTTGTTTCTTCAGTTTTTTTCTTTGTTCTTATACTCCACATATGAGTGAAATCATTTGATACTTGTCTTTTTCGGCTTGGCTTATTTCACTGAGCATAATACCCTCTAACTCCATCCATGTTGTTGCAAATGGTAGGATTCGTTTTCTTCTTATGGCTGAATAATATTCTATTGTGTATATGTATCACAACTTCTTTATCCATTCATCTACTGATGGACACTTAGGTTGCTTCCATTTCTTGGCTATTGTAAATAGTGGTGTGATAAACATAGGGGTGCATATGTCTTTTTCAAATTGGGCTGCTGCATTCTTAGGGTAAATTCCTAGGAGTGGGATTCCTGGGTCAAATGGTATTTCTATTTTGAGTTTTTTGAGGAACCTCCATACTGCTTTCCACAATGGTTGAACTAACTGCATTCCCACCAGCAGTTTACGAGGGTTCCCTTTTCTCCACATCCTCACCAGCATTTGTTGTTGTTTGTGTTTTGGATGTTGGTCATCCTCACTGTTGTGAGATGATATCTCATTGTGGTTTTAATCTGCATTTCTCTGATGATTAGTGATGTGGATTGGCCATCTGAATTTCTTCTTTGGAGAAGTGTCTATTCATGTCCTCTACCCATTTCTTAATTGGATTATTTGCTTTTTGTTTGATGAGGTGCGTGAGTTCTTTATATATTTTGGATGTCAACCCCTTATCGGATATGTCATTTATGAATATATTCTCCCATACTGTAGGATGTCTTTTTGTTCTACTGATGGTGTCCTTTGCTCTACAGAAGATTTTCAGCTTGATATAGTCCCACTTGTTCACTTTTGTTCTTGTTTCCCTTGCCTGGAGAGATATGTTCATGAAGAATTCGTTCATGTTTATGTCCAAGAGATTTTTGCCTATGTTCTTTTCTAAGAGTTTTATGGTTTCATGACTTACATTGAGGTCTTTGATCCATTTTGAGTTTACTTTTGTGTATGGGGTTAGACAGTAGTCCAGTTTCATTCTCTTACATGTAGCTGTCCAGTTTGTCCAACACCAGCTGCTAAAGAGGCTGTCATCTCCCCATTGTATATCCAAGGCTCCTTTATCAAATATTAGTTGACTGTATATGTTTGGATTAATGTTTGGATTTTCTGTTCTGTTCCACTGGTCTGTGGGCCTGTTTTTGTGCCAATACCATATTGTCTTGATTACTGTAGCTTTGTATTAGAGCTTGAAGTCAGGGAGCATAATTCCCCCTGTTTAATTCCACCTTCTCAGGATTGCTTTGGCTATTCAGGGTCTTTTGTGGTTCCATATGGGTTTTAGAATTATTTGTTCCAGTTCATTGAAGAAAGCTGGTGGGATTTTGATAGGGATTGCATTGAATCTGTAGATTGCTTTAGGTAGTATAGCCATTTTGACAATATTTATTCTACCTAGCCAAAAGCATGGAATGAATTTCCATTTGTTAGTGTCCTCTTTAATTTCTTATAGGAGTGTCTTATAGTTTTCAGAGTATAGGTCTTTCACTTCCTTTGTTAGGTTTATTCCTAGGTATCTTATTATTTTTAATACAATTGTGAATGGAATTGTTTTTCTGATTTCTCTTTCTGTTAGTTCATCGTTAGTGTATAGGAAAGGAACAGATTTCTGGGTGTTAATTTTGTATCCTGCAACTTTGCTAATTCAGATATTAGTTCTAGTAGTTTTGGAGTGGAGTCTTTAGGGTTTTTTATGTACAATATAATGTTATCTACAAATTGTGACAATTTGACTTCTTCTTTACCAATCTGGATGCCTTGTATTTCTTTGTTTTGTCTGATTGCCGGGGCTAGGAACTCAAGTACTATGTTGAATAACAGTGAGAGAGTGGGCATCCCTGTCTTGTTCCCGATTTTAGATGAAAAGCTTTCAGCTTCTCGCTGTTAAGTATGATGTTAACTGTGGGTCTGTCATATATGGCCTTTATGATGTTCAGGTATTAGCCCTCTATACTCATTCTGTTGAAAGTTTTAATCATAAATGAATGCTGAATTTTGTCAAATGCTTTTTCAGCATCTATGGAGATGATCATGTGGTTTTTGTTCTTCTTTTTGTTGATGTGGTGGATGATGTTGATGGATTTTCAAATGTACCATCCTTGCATCCCTGGGATGAATCCCACTTGATCATGGTGTATGATCCTCTTGATGTATTTTTGAATTCAGTTTGCTAGTATTTTTTTGAGTATTTTTGCATCTACGTTCATCAGGGATATTGGTCTGTAATTTTCTTTTTTGGTGAGGTCTTTGCCCAGTTTTGGTATTAGAGTGATGCTGGCTTCATAGAATGAGTTTGGAAGTATTCCCTCCTCTTCTATTTTTTGAAAAACTTTAAGGAGAATGGGTGTTATTTCTTCTCTATATGTCTGGTAGAATTCAGAGGTGAATCCATCTGGTCTGGGGATTTTGTTCTTGAGTAGTTTTTTGATTACCGATTCAATTTCGTTGCTGGTGATTGGTCTGTTTCGTTTTTCTGTTTCTTGTTTGGTCTGTCTTAGAAGGTTGTATTTTTCTAAGAAGTTGTCCATTTCTTCTAGGTTTTCCAGGTTGTTAGCATATAGATTTTCATAGTATCCTCTTATAATTCTTTGTATTTCTGTGGAGTTCGTTTTTATGTTTCCTTTCTCATTTCTGATTCTGTTTATGTTTGTAGATTCTCTTTTTCTCTTAATGAGTCTGGCTAGGGGTTTATCTATTTTTATTTTTTCAAAGAACCAACTCTTGGTTTCATTGATTTTTTTCTATTGTTTTATTCTTCTCAATTTTATTTATTTCTTCTCTGATCTTTATTATATCCCTCTTTCTGGTGACTTTGGACCTCCTTTTTTCTTCTTTTTCCAATTTCAGTAATTATGTCTTTAGACTATTCATTTAGGAATGTTCTTCCTTCTTTAAATAGGCCTGGATTGCAATATACTTTCCTCTTAGAACTGCCTTTGCTGCATCCCACAGAAGTTGTGGCTTTGTGTTGTTATTGTCATTAGTCTCCATATATTTGATTTCTGTTTTGATTTGGTTGTTAACCCATTGATTAATTAGGAGAATGTTGTTAAGTCTCCATTTATTTGTGAGCCTTTTCGTTTTCTTTCTAAAACTTGTCTCTAGTTTTATACCTTTGTGGTCTGAGAAGTTGGTTGGTAGAATTTCAATATTTTTGAATTTACTGAGGTTCTTTTTGTGGCCTAGTATGCAGTCTATTTCCATGTGTACTTGAGAAGAATGGGTATCCTATTGCTTTTGGGTGTAGAGTTCTGTAGATGTCTGTTAGGTCCATCTGTTATAGTGTGTTGTTCAATGCCTCTGTTTCTTTACTTATTTTCTGTCTGGTTGATCTGTCCTTTGGAGTGAGTGGTGTGTTGAAGGCTCCTAAAATGAATGCATTGCTTTCTATTTCCTCCTTTAATTCTGTTAGTATTTGTTTCACATATGCTGGTGCTCCTGTTTTGGGTGCATATATATTTATAATGGTTATATCTTCTTGTTGGATTGACCCCTTTATCCATCTCCAGCATATCCCTACCCTGCTTTCTACCCTTATGGAATGCATACCTGAGGCAGTTGTGGGAAGGATGCTGGTCGTGGGGAGGATGCTGGTTGGGTTTAGCTAGTGGAAGGCTATAGGCAGAGATTAAAGAGTAAGAGAATAAACAATAAGAAGAAACAGAAAGAAATCAGTGTATTTCTTTCTGCTTTTCTTGCAGAAGCTGGGTTCCTCCATGCCCCAGTCCAGGTTGATGGATACTTTTCTACTCTCAAATGGCTCCATTAGCACAATTTTCATGTTCTTCAGCTCCAGGAAGTTGTTTTTTCCTAACATTGCCAGTAGTTAAGTGTCTTATTTTCTTCTATTTGTTCTTTTAGGACACCCACACTTGTAATAATAGTCTTACATTAATGTTTTTTCATTCAAATAATCTGACTTATATTTCTTTTTGCCAGGACTTAAATTAATATAGTAGTTCAACACATTTAAATTCTAAAATATAAATTGCAACTAGGATTATGTGCATATTGCATAAATAATAAAATTGGTAAACTAAGAGACTAATAAGGTCTTGTAGTACATGTGCAGTCTATAACACAACAAATTTTATTGAAAAATAGTGTGATTTCTTTAAGAAAATCAATGTTGATTAGTTTTATATGTAAGGCCTATTTTCAGTTAAAAAATTATTTTATTTTCACAAATAACAAACGTCAAAAACTTAAATGTATTCTGTAAAATACATAAGATTAATTATTTCAAGCTTTTAAAATATTTGAGGAAAAAATATAAATATAAAAACTAATCAGTAGCTTTGAATATAGGTAAGTAGCAAAGTATACTTACATTGAAGGATGTAAATAAATAACATTGAAGGATATAAATAAACACCCATTCAAGAAATGGGTAAGAAAAAGACAGTACAACAAAATTCCATGTGCCATTTCTGGTTTCGAGTCCAACATATAAGGAACTTAGAACTGGACTCCCTGTTCTAAGAGTATAAAAGCTGAACATCTGAAAATCAACCTCTTCTTAGAAATGCAAGAGATGTGACAATGTCACAACACACTGCTGATCCCAAAATTAGAGATACAGATTGGCATAAATGAACAGTTGCTAAAGGCTTAGTGTGGACAAATCTGAGAGTTAAAAATTCCAGGAGGCTCCCATACTTTTGTGAGTTTTATCTCCTGTAGTTTACTATGGTTCTCACAGTAAATATAGGACAAAAGTCCTCTGGGACTTCTGGCAGGAGAAGGGGGAAAGTAATCATTTTGAAATATGCAAGAGCATTCCATTCTTCTCAACCAGGTTTCCTCTCAACTGTAAGTGCTTACCAGAACCTAACCAACTGGAGTTTACTGTGGCCTAGCTATCCTTGGGGAAAAGAAATGCCCAGTCCCAGCCTACTGTAGCCTTCCATGTGAAAAAAGGAAGATACACAATTCCAGTCTCCTCTAGACATCCTGTCCTACTTAAGGCAGAATAAAAGTTGAGAGGCTCATTTGAAGTTCACAGCCTAGAGTTTCACATGGCTCATGAAAACACAGATCTAATTATAGGACAGTATATGCCACTCCACGCCTTACCATCATGTTACTAAAAGCTATTGACAGCAGTGTCTTTTACATGGAACATCATATACAGCTATCAAGAAAAGACATTATAAGACATACCAAAAGTTGAAAAACAAAATTTGAAGAGAGAGAGCCAGCATCAGAGGCAGACACAGATAAGGAAGTTATGTTGGAATTATCAAACTGTGAATTCAAAACAACTATTACTGAATGCTAAGAATTCTATAATGGTAAAAGATGATATAAGAACAGATGGGTAATGTAAACAGATGCAAATTCTAAAAAAGAAACAAAAATAAATGTTGGAGGTATAAATCACTGTAACAACAATGAAGAATGCATTTGATGGGCTTATTAGTAAACTGGACACAGATGAGGAAGACTATGAGCTTGAGGATATGTCAACAAAAACTTCCAAAATGGAAAGCAAAGAGAAAAAAAGCTAAAAAAAATGAAGTGGGATATCTACGAACTGTGGGGAAAAACTACAAATGTATTACATACATATAATGATAATACTGGAAGAAGAAGAAAGAGAAAAATGAACAAAAGCAATAATGATGGAGAAATTATTATTGGACATCAAGCCACAAATAGAGGGAACTCAGATAATACCAGTCATGGTAAATACCAAAAGGAAATCTACACCAAGGAATATCATATCCAAACTGCAGAAAACCAAAGCTAAAGAAACAGTTTTGGAGAATGCTAAGAAAAAAATAGATTAGCTGTAAAGGAGAAAATAGAAGAATTGTATCCAACTTCTCTTCAAAAATCATGCAAACAAGAAGAGAGTGAAGTGAATTTTGAGGTGTTGAGAAAAAAAAAATACAAGTCTGAATTCTATATCCTGTGAAATTAGCCTCCAAAAGTGAAGATGAAATAAATACTTTCTAAGAAAACAAAAATTAAGGGAATTTGTAGTCAGTAGACCTATCCTGAAAGAAATATTAAAATAAGTTCTTTAGAGAGAAGGAAAATGATAAGGCCAAAAATTCAGATCTACATAAAGAAAGGAAAAGGATAAAAGGAGTAAGTAAAGTTAATATAAAAATTTATATTTCTTATTCTTAATTGATTTAACAGATAACAACTTGTTCAAAATAATACTAGAAATAATGTATTTCATGATTATAGTTTATGTATAAGTGAAATGAATGGCAGAATTGATACAATGGATGGGAGGGAATAATTAGGGATATTTTGTTATTATTAAGTACTCTGCACTACCCAAGTGGTATAGTGCTATTTAATTTGAACTTAGATTAGTTATAAATTTATACTTCAGAGTCTAGGCAAACTCTAGGGTATAAAAATAAGCATAATTGATATACTAAAAAAAGAGAGAAAATGAAATCATATAAAATGATCAGTTAAAACCAAAAATGGCAAAAAAAAAGTGAAATACAAAAATAATAACAAGGAACAAAGACATCAAACAGAAAACAGTAACAAATATGGTATATGTGAATCCAGATATGTCAGCAATCAATTTAAATGTCATGATCTGAATATGCTAAAGAGAGATGGTCAGGATGGATAAAAAACATGACCAAACTCCTACAAGAAAACCAATTTAAAATAAAGAACATATATTATAAGCGAAGAGATAGATAAAGATATACCAAGCTAACATTAATCAAAAGGAAGTTGGAATAGTTATAGTAGTTTCAGATAAAGCAGATTTCAGAACGAGGAAAATTAACAGGGATAAAAAGGGGTATTATACAATTAATGGGTCAGTTCTCCAAAAATGCATAACAATCCTTAATGTGAATGGTCTTAACAACTATCAAAAAACGTGACGCAAAAACAGATAAAACTGCAAGTAGAAATAGATGAATCCACTATTACAGGTGGAAACTTCATCAACCCTCTATTAGAAATGGACAGGGCCAGCAGGTAGAAAATTAGTTAAATTCATGTTTAAACTCAGCATCAAGCTTTTAGCTATAAATGACATTCACAGACTATGTTGTTCAAACTTTCCTCAAAATCTGATAATTGAGGAGGAATAGACCAATTCCTTGAAAGACAAATCTGCCAAAACTCATATAAGAACAGTAGACAATTTGAATTGACCTGCATTTATTAAAGAACTGAATCAATAATTAATAATATCCAAAAAGAGAGAACTTGGCCCAGATGGATTCACTGGTAAGTTCTACATTTAAGGAATTCTCTACAATCTCTTCCAGAAGATAGAAACAGGGAATACTTCCTAACTCATTCTATGGGGCCAGCAATACCCTAATACAAAACTAGACAAAGACTTACAGGACTACAACAAAATATTAGTAAATTAAATCCAAGCAATGTGTGAGAAGAAGAATATACCACAACCAAGTGGGATTTATCTCAGATATGCAAGGCTGGTTCAACATCCAAAAAATCAATTAATGTAATCTGTCATAACAGCAGATAAGAAAAATCACAGGATCATATCAATAGATGCAGAAAAAGCATTTGACAGAATCAACAAATTAGGAATAGAGGAATTTGCTCAACTAACAAAAATATTTACAAAAAACCTAGAGCAAACATACTTTTGAAAATCTAGAAGTTTTCTCATTAATATTAGGAACAGAGAAAGGCTGTCACCTCACACCCACTCCTTTCATATTGTTCTGTAAGTTCTAGCTAATGCAATAAGGCAAGATAAAGAAATAAAAGTGATGCATATGGGAAGGAAGAAATAAAATTGTCCTATTCACAGATTGAATGTGATTATCTGTGTAGACAACCTGAAAGGATCTTCAGTAAAACTTCTGAACTAATTAGTGATATAGGACATTTGTGGCATATAAGGTTAATGTACAAAAGTAAATTATTTTCCTATATACCATTAATGAACAAGTGGAGTTTGAAATGGAAACCACAATACCATTTACAATAGCACTCAAATAAACAAGTATAAATCTAACAAAATATATGTAAAATATCTATATGAGGAAAACTACAAAATACTGATGAACAAAATCAAAAACTAAGTGGAGATATATACATGCCTAGAAATACTCAACATTGTCAATATATCATTTTTTCCCAACATGATCCATTGAATCAATGCAATTACAATCAAAATACCAGAAACGTATATTGCAGATATGAGAAACTGATACTACCATTGATATGGAGGGACAAAAGACCCCAAAATAGCCAACACATTACTGAAGGAGAAGTAGTTTGGAGAGCTGACACTATCTGATTTTAAGATTTACTTCAAAGCTAAAGTAATCAAGACATCGTGGTATTTGTGAAAGAATAAACAAATTAATCAATGGAACAAAATAGAGAGCCCAAGGGGTTACTGGTATATGGGAACACTCTGTACTTTCTGCTCAATTTCCCCATGAACCTAAAACTGCTCTAAAGGAGTAAAGTCTCTTTAAAAAATATTCAAGGTATTAACAAACATGGAATTACTCCCTGGATACCATTTATTTATTTTTTGTAAATGAGTATATCTTATCCATGAACCCATTTACTCACAAACACAAACTTAATGCTTATATTTATGAAAACAATCTTTAATATTTTGTTCAATATATATCTTCTTTTTAAAGAAACCAGTGTGTAGTTACATGTACAAGGCATGCCCCGCGTTATCCATTACTTTGAAATGAGAATGCATTTACATGTAGTGGATTGAATTGTATTTCCCCAAAAGACACATGTAAACCCTAACACTTTGTATGTAATTTTTGGTAGAATGATCCATGCTCCTAAGGTTGTATTAATCTTAGAACTACATTTCAAATTTCACAGGGTTTAGAAAGTTATCATTTGAGTTTGTTCATAATCTTCCTGTGCAGTTTTAGCTGAAGGTTCCTTAAAAACACTTCCTTACAACTTCACTTTCCCAATTCCCAGAGAAGGAACTTGAGACATTTTGTGTCTTTCAAGTAAGAATCTTTCGGGTTTTGACAACAATAGATATAATGAATATGAATAGGATTTTATCCTGAAGTTAGTAATTTTCCAGTCTCTTACCTCATTCAGTGTTATTATTATTTAAGTTATGAAAGTTGTAAGAATTACATGGCAGATTTTTGCCTCGAGAAGACTTTCAGTCTACTTCTGTTTATATATGTGAATGCTTTCCATAAGACTGATCTTAAATTTTGTTAAAATGTCTGGGAATTTTTGAAATAGAAGACAAAACTGATATAAAGAAACAATGTTTGTGAGGAGATCTGATTATGTCCCTTACATATATACTCTGAAAGACTGAGAACATGCTCTTTAGAACATCTCATCTGAAAATTAAAATGGTGTCTTTTCAAATGGGGTCATTCCTTTAATATGGACTCAAAAAATAATCTTAAATCCCTTCACATATCGCTATATTTTCTTGTACCACACTTCAGTTTAATTGCTCACTGATTTGGTTTTCAAATGTCATGATCATTTATTAGTTGCCACCTTTATTTCCTACATCATGTGTTGTCTCCTTTTACAAAGCCTGTATCAGAAATCTTTCCCATGAAAATCCCTTTTTTAATGTATACTTGTATTGTGTTTCCCTCAGTTGCCTCTTGGATGCCTTCCTTTTTTTTTAGGTTAGATAATTTCTTGGTAATTAGTTTTCATTATTTTTTTAAGTGGCCCTCGGTGATTTTTTATTTTTTCATTGCTTTAGTTCTGTTTTTTTTTTAAATAAAGTATACTGCTTTCTCTTACTTACACTTTTCTTGACCCCTTCCAAAAAAATGACATAAATTAAAAGCAGGGGAATAAAAGCACACCATATATGGCTACAGAATAGTGTGTGTGTGTATGTGTGTGTGCACACATGCACATACTCTCAAGAAAGGCATTGGGATTTTACATTTTTTTTCACTGATTGGAAATAACAGTAATATATGCTATTAAAAAATGAATAAAGATATCAGGATAAAATAACAAGAAAATAAAATTTATTTTATATCCTTCAAGTATTATTTCTGCTTGAATTGCTTTATTTCCTGGAAAATTAAGAGTTTGAAATGCTGCTTACATTGGAAACTTTATAGACTTCCTACTGCTTTGTGCCTGGGATAAATTAGTCTTAGGAAAAGAAGCTAGACATCTACAGAACTCCTTGTACCTACTGCATGGAAGATAGGGAGAGAAGAATAAACTCTTTTCTTGTGACCAAGTCAGTATCAGAGAGAGAAAACAAAAATGTGTGCATATATGTGTGTGCTTGTGTATGCACAGATTTGTGTACACTCTATGAAGAAAGGAAAGCACTAATTTGGAATATTTCTGTAGGACAGCATTAGAGCCTGTGAGTAGAATTTATAATAAAGTCAGTTTAGGTACAGTAAATTAATTTTGTAATATTAACATGGAGTTGTATGTCCCACCCTTGCTTAAAAAGGATCTGAAAAACCATCTCTCTTGACATAAAAAGCTTGAAATTTGTGGTTTCCAGCCTACTCCAACTTTGAAACATACAAATGCAAATAAAAGTGATTTAGATAATAAGAAAAAAATTACTTTAGAGCACACTATTAATAAAGATAGGTACATGCATTATTGTTTACTACTATAATTATACCTCAGCAAATTTACTGCTGCCTTTATATTTAAAATAAAATTAATGTTATATATTTGGTACATATAGAATCTGATATTAGCATGTTTATTATGATCTTTATTTTTTACAATAATACAAAATTGCCAAATATCAAATTCTGGGAAGAATTAACATAGTAAGTTATTGGTACATATGCTATATCAGGAATAAGTAAAATGAGAATAAAGTAATTGCTGGGTTGTTTAAAGCTAATGTAAAAGTTAAAGAAAGGGTGTGTTTCAACAAAATAAAAGTGCTTTACAATTTGATTAGTGTTATTAAACATAATACTTTCTGGGACTTTTCAAAATTAAACCCAAAGAATTAACTATATGGACTGTGGGTTTAAAAAAATAAAACCACCTACAGTAGTATATAATACGAAACTTGAAGTGAGAAGAATATTTGACAAAGACAAACACCCATAGCCTCCAGTAATACTGATTCTTATTATATGAATAATCTTTTATAGTTTATAGGTATAAAAAAGATGTCAAAAACAATTTGACTCAATATTTGATACCATATTTTTAGTATTTCCATTTTAAAGATCAGGAAAATTAATTGGGAAATTTTCTCAGAAGAATATGCTTATTTTGGGATACCAAATTTCCTTGTCCTTGTACTAAAAGTTGCCATTTCTTTATTTCTTAGGAAATTTTTAGATGTCATAGAAATGTAAAACACATTAGGAAATGATTCCTGGCTTGAAAAAGCTTGTGATATTGATTGGAAAACAAACATGCATAAATTACACCATAAACAAATGGCTATAGCCTAGGCATAGTGTTGGTATGAAGTAAAAGATCAATATTACCATTAATAAAGTGAGACCAGTCTTTTTTTATCAGACAAAAAGGAAAATGTGTTAGTGGTCCAACACCCATATCTGAAATACTGTGCAGAATTCTTAACACCAGTATTCAAGAGGTTCTTCTAAATGACTAAATGAAACTGAAATAACAATGTACTGAAAAAAATGTACGTAATTTGAACATGAAGAAGACTGAGTTTTGAGGCAGCAATGGCTGAAGAAGGCATGCGCACATGATTTCAGTGTGGTCCTAGCAAATGCTAATATAGGAGCTTTCCGGTAATTAGCACTGTTTCAAAATGGGATTGGGCATCATTCCCGTTATGTCTTCTTAAGCAGAGGCTAACGTATCTTTCTGAGATTAAATTCATGGAAGTTCGAACTAGATTCCTTTCAGTTCTTTTGATTCTAAGCACCTTAAAGTACAATTAATAGACCTGCTGATTAGATATTAGCAAGAAATTCCAGATAAGTTCTGTTTGCCACAGTGCCTGCCAGTGTTTGTCTTTTTTTTTAACTCAATAGACATTTATTAAATAACTAAAATGTACAAATCACTGAGCTTCTTTAACTAGTAGAAGTGCATAATTTATCTAGTAGAATTAAAGAACTATAAATAACCAATCATACTATGTTAAGACAAGTGCTTTGTTGCAGAGAATGGTAGTTTGTTATCCACAATTCAACCTCTGGAACTTGTGTTGTTGTTTAGGGAAACTTCTTTGATCTGTGAATCCCAGATGGACTTTTCCTTCAGCCTCTAGGGATGATCACAACTACACTAACCCTACTCTCTTTTGCCAGGTATTGGCTTCCCCAGTTTCCCTTGCGGCTCAAGGTGACCTTATGACAAACTCTAGCAAAGGAAAGGGAAGGGTGAGACTTATGACTCATAAAAAATCTGTGCTGATAAAATGAGAGAAGTACACAAATTAAGGGCCTTTCTTGTCGCTAATCCCGCCACTCCCTACCTTGCTCCTTGTTTTAGGATATAGCTGTGAGACCCAGAGCTTCCACAGGTGTCATGATCAGGAGACAACAGGTATAGCATAAGAACAAAAAGCCAACATTTCAAGAATAGTGGTTCATAAAGCTAGAATATTGTGGGGCTTCACTGATATCATTGAGTTGCTGCAACAAAACCTATACGACATGTTCATATGAAGTTTCTCATTCCGTTCTCTCATACGTCATGTTTTCCTTCTTTTTTGGTCATATCTGTCTATGTGGATTGCCCATCTAACAAAATTACCTATTGCTTATTGATGGGAATTTGCTGTTATTTTCCCTATGTGCATCTGTGTCCCAACAGAAAACACATAGCACACTCAAACTGAACAATTGGAGAAAATTCAATATAGAACTATTTAAAAGTGTGGCAGGATTTAGAGGAACTAAAAAGAAATAGAGAAGGATCCATGGGACCAGCAGCAGCAAGAATCACACTATCAGCCCTAAAGGAATAAGGAAAGAGATTGCTAAATTCCTGAGATGCAGCTGTATAGTGAGATGTGAAGACATTGCTCAGTGTTCCCTGGAAACGTTAGCTGACCATCATGTGGACCTCTGCGTAGGGCAGTATTCAAGATGACAGCTGGTTTCCCTCAGAGGAAACAACTGAGAGAGTATGAGACAGTGTGTAAATTGGAAGACATAATATTTTAGTAATCTGACTATGAAAGTGATAACACATTATTTTTGCCATACTCTATTCATAGAAATGTGCCACCAGGTCTAACCCACATTCAAGAGGGGCTTAAACAAGGGCTTAAATACCAGGAAATGGAGACCACTCTTAGAGAGGGCACACAACTGATGTTAACAGTCCAAGAATTGGCTTTCATAATGTGTGGATTTGAGGTCATGTGACTTACAGAGGTGATCCTGAGATGATATGGCTGAAGCATAGTAAATAAGTAGGAAACATGACGGAAAGTGGTTACAGAGGTGTTCAAGCCTCAGTGATGCAATGACTTGTAGATCATGAAAATTAGTTTGGATATGATGCTAAATTTAAGTTGTATTCATTTAAGTACTTCAATTAAAATGTTTAAAAGATATAATTTATATTTTGAAGAAATTACTTTTTTATTTGGATAGAGAATGGGTTGCAAAGAGGTGAAAGTTGAAAGAGAGAAATCAGGAACACAAAATCAGCTCAGGTTAGAAGTAATTTTGTTTTGGTCTAGAATGGTTGTAATGGATATGGAGAGAAGTGTGTGAGTTTCAGATAGATATATTTTGGAGATTGAATTGTCTTGATGAGTATTTAATATAGGGTAATAAAAATGAAAAGGATAAAAGAAAATCAAGGGCCTGCCATAGGCTTTTGGTCCTGATACCTGAGTGACTTGTGGTTCCATGTACTAAGATGTGGAAGATTCAGAGTAGAAAAGGTTTGCTATAAAACCAGTTAGCTACTCTTCATCCATTTTAAGTTTGGCCTATTATTAAATAATCAATAGATGGTACCAAATGGGAAATAGGATAGAAGAGTTTGGAGTTTGTTATTTGTCTGGGTTAGAGATAATTATGTGGAAGTCATCACATATAGAAGACTTAATTATGGCAACACAGAGTTACTTGGTGTCAAACTTTGTACAAGAGAAGTTCTAAGTTCTCTGGTATCTACACTCAAATGGCCACACCATTTATGTTAGTTAACTAGAAAGTACACTCTTTTTGAACATCTTTATTAAGGCTGAAATGACTTCATAGTTTTGTTCAAAAATAATATGTTGGTTATTTGTTTTAAATTCATGTAAATAAATGACTCATTCAAATTATTTTATAACCCAAAGGAACTATCTATACCAATGATAAACACAATTTTGCTTTCTTGCATGACAGAAAGCAGCTTGCCACCTTGAAATTAAAGTTTATATAGTTTCTAGAGTTAAGGTTTACAAAAACATGTGGGTATAATTATATGAAGCCATATTAAGCTTGTAACTACACAATATTTTTACATTCTAAATTTTCACACTGCAATGTATGTAATAAATACACCTTTGGAGAGTTTCAATACATATATTTAATCATTTATTATTGTTCAGACTGGAGATGCATGAAATTTTATATAATAAACAAAGAAAATAGAGCACATCTCAGGTTATAAACCATTACTCCCAAACCTAAATAGTCAGTAATGAAATTGAAGTTATTGTATAATTTTGATTGATGAGTATTTAAATAAATATTTATTTAGAATATAATAAAAACTATATTAAGTTGGATCTAGAGAATACAACAATAAACAAGATAGAGTTGCTTTCCTTTAAAGAACTTGTATCCAAAAGACTAGGGTGGCAAGCATGTAACTATAAAGCAGCAATGTAGTTCAGATTATAGTCTGAATCAGAATCACTTGGGGTTCTTTTTTAAAAGGGAAACAAAATTTCCTGTTTAGACACTGAGAATTGGCTTTTTATGGTAGAAGGACTCCAGGTACTTGTATAAATAACTTTTGAAAACCTATGGTATATGTTTTTTTCTAAGAGTTTTATGGTTTCATGACTTACATTCAGGTCTTTGATCCATTTTGAGTTTATAGCCAAGAAATGGAAGCAACCTAAGTGTCCATCAGTAGATGAATGGATAAAGAAGATGTGGTACATATCCACAATGGAATATTATTCAGCCATAAGAAGAAAACAAATCCTACCATTTGCAACAACATGGATGGAGCTAGAGGGTATTGTGCTCAGTGAAATAAGCCAGGTGGAGAAAGACAAGTATCAAATTATTTCACTCATATGTTGAGTATAAAAACAAATAAAAAACTGAAGGAAGAAAACAGCAGCAGACTCACAGAATCCAAGAATGGACTAACAGTTACCAAAGGGAAAGGAACTGGGGAGGATGGGTGGGAAGGGAGGGATAAGGGGAAAGAGGGGTATTACAATTAGCACACATAACGTAGGGAGGGCACGGGGAAGGCAGTATAACACAGAGAAGACAAGTAGTGATTCTATAGCATCTCACTACGCTGATGGACAGTGACTGTAATGGGGTGTGTGGTGGGGACTTGATAATAGGGGGGAATCTAGTAACCACAATGTTGCTCAAGTGATTGTACATTAATGATGCCAAAAAAAAAAAACCCTGTGGTATAATATATATTGTAATAATGGTATTTATAGGGTGTAATGAAAGCAAGAAGAGTGCCCTAACTTTACTTTAGGATATTAGAAAAATTGTTATTGAAAAAAAGGAGATCTTCCTAAAATTTTGATTATCTAACAACAAAAATAAGGATGATTATTGAGCCCCAGTCTTCCAGGCAAATGCTTAAAAAATATTTATGAATTCTTAATTTTCTTCTTAGTCTATGAAGAACAATATTTTTTAAAAATGCAATTACAATGAACTAGTATAAAATTAAATATTAAAAACAAATGCATGTAAAATGCAGGTCCCAATTTTTTAATGAGGTTCACAGACATAAAATACTTGTCATATTGCCATATGCTTTTCTAAATATTTACTTTCAGTTTCTGCACTTAATTTGTTGCCATCTGATAACAATTTGCAGACCATCACCAGTCTGTACAACACACTTCAAGTAGCACAATTACTTGTCGTGTGGATAAAAACTCAGTAATTCCTGAGCGGAAAGATTTACTAAAGCAGTCAGTGGGAGATCCACATCCAGTTGGCACAATGAAGAGAAGTAGGCCTTTTAGTGTTGATATGATGTGGAAATGTATGAGTATCTGTACATCTGTGGGTGTGTGTAAAGAGTGACAGTCTATTTAGGTGGGACGACCAAAATATTATATCAACAAAACAAAGAAATGAGATGCTGTGTCCTCTGACATTGTCCTTAGGGTTTTTTTTTTAAATATAATATTGTTTTATTGTAACACAGACACCAATATTTACCGAATCTTTAAAAATATATAAAGACTCTTGGTTTAATCCACTTGCTATCACATTTTTTACTAGTCCCAAAGCAGATATATCAAAGAGTATCGTATGTCAATACCGCTAAACAGATGTCTTCCTTTACCACTCCCCATGGGAATGCAGGGAATTACAAGAGCTGGAGTCTCAGAGAGGGAAGGAGTTAGGCCCATATGCTGCCATCAATGGGCATTCAGAAATATGAATGGCCCTTAACTCTTTTGAAAGGCTATTTGATGTATCCTTAGAGACTCCTACTAGAGGACTGCCTATTTCTTTCATTTATTCCTTCCAGCATCAATTAGGCTTGATAAAGCAGAAAAAGCAAAGTGTCACATTTGGTGTGTTTCTGGATGACTGCATTGATTTTTGGCTTGTGGATAAATTCAATTACATGCAGCATTCAGAGGTTTCTGTAATTATAATTTTGTTGGATCTCCTCACTCAATAACTTCTCAATTTCCTAATCTCCTGAAAGGTCAAAGGTGGCAGAGTATAGAGTAATTTTTTAAAGCAGTACATGAGTAAAATTCAATATCTCATAACAGGCAAAGCAAATACTATTATACACTCAGCATTCAGCCTTAAAAATTCATATTAATTGTAAACTACCATCTGCTCAAGTTCTATGGCTGTGGCACCTGTAACCATGGACACTTGATTTCAGAAACAAAAGCTATAATTTCTGCTTGAATCCTTTAGATTTAGCAATACAAAATTTTGAAGGATTTAATTATCATATCTTGAAACTTAAGTTTAAATTATGAAGTTGTAATAATGGGAATGTATATATATTTTCACTAATGTGTTATGAATGTATCACAAACACACAAGTTTACACAAAAGAGGGCAAGGAGGTTGTTAGATCCCCGGACAAGCAGCAGGAGGAAGGGAAGGGGAGAGCGATCGCCAGGAACACTGGAGTGAAGAGGTTGGTGAGTGAGCCTGTTTCTGTCAGAATTTCTTGCCGCTTGTCTTCATATACAGTCACTTCACCTGTCACTGTGTATTTCTGGTCATTGATTCAGACTGGCAGTTGGCAACTGACACAAGATGGAATACCCACACACACAAATCCTATAATGCACTACAAGAAATGTAATTTATTATAACCATACTCCATTAGCATGGTTTATTCAACGTTGGTGTTCCATCTTCTGTTTCCAGCGTCATGCCTGTGTCGTTGACGTCATACATTGATTCTTGAGCTCAGTTCTGATATTGGACTTCCCAATGACTCCCTGGCTTACACTCCTTGGATTTCTGTACTGTCCCTGTCTAGGGGATTCAAGCCCTAAATACCCTCTCCCCCCAATAAACACTCAGTACTCAGTAGAGTCATGAGGTATAGGAAACAGTTCTGCTGATGAGGGTGGGATCAGATAGAGAAATAAATAAAATTTAGGAAGAGCGGAGTTGGGATGGGTCAGTAGGAAGTAGGAAGCGTTAGTTAGGAAATGCGTGGATTGTAGCTGAGTAAGAGTTACTTACATGTTGTTGACTCAGGTATGCAAGAGTCAGAAAGAACCAGCCCAAGTGATTGCAACAAATGGCCTCAAAATGATGATGGCGGGGTAAGCCCTTTGGGGCACAGCTGGAATACATGACCAGGAAGTTAGCCTTTTTCCATCTAAAATTGAAAACTGCAAACTGAGGTTGCAAACTGAGACTCTAATTGCTCTACAAAGGAATTGTTGTATAAAGTATAGTATACAGTAAAGAATAATAAAGTTATAGTTTAATACAGCAAAGAGGCAACATAAGAGACCATCAAATGGCCACATATCCCAGGGTCAGAAACATGGGGACACAGGGAAGCTGCTGCTTGGAGAGTTTTCAGTGGGTTCAGTGTATATTGCTCCTTCCTCTCATTTTGGAAACAAACCAGATCAAACATGAAATGAGAAAAAATAGCTTTGACCTTTATTTCCTTCTCATTGCTCTTACTGTCACCTACGTATTGCTTCAAAAACTTTTTATTTAATATCACCATTGTAGCCGGCATACCTCCCATTCTCTTACCAATCAGCTGTCCTTGCTGATACTAAAGCTAACATGGTATTAATCTAATCAAGACTGTACTGCTTGAGGTGTTTCTCCGACTTCTCTCTGATTCCAGATAAACATCAGACTTCTTAGTCCATCAGTCTTACCCTATCACTAATGCAAGCTCACCCTCACATTCCCCGGAGATAGTCTTGTAACTGATCATTTAGAATTTGCTCAGAATCTCTCTCAATCTCTCTCTCTCTATCTCACACACACACATACACAGCTGAGACCTCTGGATGCTCCTATGTATCTCACAGACTAGCTGCCCTACCCACATACCAATGACCTATTATTCAGCTTTGCGAAAACAGAGTAACCAAAGGGATCCTCCCAGAGTAAATAAAAAATGGAAATAGCAGTGATCCAGTGCTCCCGTGATGGTGACAGAACAAACCTCTTTTCACATCAACAAAATCACTTCTAGATAACAAAAGCAGAAAACTGAATGCATGCAAGACTGCTTCATAGGCCATGTGGACAGTCCGATCTCCTTGCTTCAGAGGAATGACCTTTGCTAATGAAGTGTCCCTGCGAGGGTCACATGAAGTGAAACACAGAAAGGCCACTGCTTAGTATGCAATACACATGTCTGTATCCCCACTGCAAAACTAACTAATTAGGAAGATCAAGAAATAAATGTACCTCCCTTTGGCCCTAGTGGCGGGAAACATAGAAAAGGGCAAGAGTCATTTATTTGTTTGAGTGATTATTATTATTTTTTTTTAAATCTGATTATTAAGAGTATTCAAATCTTCTGGTCTATCACATGAATGGTAGATATCATGGGAATGGTAGGTCTTCCATGAATTCCAGGCAAATTTGTATAATACACTGAGGAAGATCATAGCTACAAACACTAAGATTCCAGATAAAAATAAGTTAACAGAAAGTCCACAAAGAAGATTGTATTGGTATATCTCCCTATATATTTATATCAATATCCATATTTATAGGTACATCTTCATCTACATCATGTACTTATATATGTATTTATGTTTTGGTGTATATAAATATAATTTATGTGTATACTATAACTGAGACAAAATTCAAGATAGGCAAATTACAGTATTCTACATTGCAAATATCTTTCCACCAATATATTGAGAGTAAAAATCTTTTTTCAATTACCATAAAAATTATAATAATATTTCTCAAAGCTGTGTGGGAAATGTGTTCATTCATTCTATGAAGACACTTAACAATTCCAGGAAGCCAAATTATAGCCATGCAGTAAATTTTGGGTGAGCATGAACACAGAGGCAATCCACCTGCTAAGGACATATGATGCAGCTACCTAGGTTCCTGAAGTTATTTGTCAATCAATCCAGAAGACATTGACTTGGAAGAGTTGGTCTACATGTGAATCCTCCCCCTCCTCTCGGAGACAGCTTGGAAGGACACTGCTGCTGTTAATTTGCTTCTGAGACTCATGAATCTATTCCCTGTTTGCCTCATCATTCAATTAAATAGAGTCAAATTTTGCTTATTTCAAGTAACTTTGCTATCCCCGTGCTGACAAAACTATATGTTGATTTTACAGTTAAGCACTTTAAAGACAATCTTATTTTCCTCATGTCATATTATTAGAGGACTCTTAACTATAAACTCAATAATCCCTTCATTTTCATTTCCTCTTAACAAAAAGAAAAAAAGCTTATCTCATTAATGAATGCCACTTTACATCAATAATACCTTTAAAATTTCTCAATAACACAGATAAATAGATATTAATATGTGGTTATTGATGAAGAAAAATTCATGTATTGGTGTCAAGTAACGTGCTTATATTAAGTGGCAGAAGCAATATGGACTCAGGTATGTGTGGGCCCAGTACTTACTCTTTTAAGTTCTCTAACCTTTTTGAAAGGTCATAATTGGTGCTCATTCAAAAATCTAGTTTATCATCTATACATAATTATATACAAAACTGATCTAATGTTAAATTTACAAATATATTTGTCATAAATATTATGCATTTAAGATGAATGATGAAGTGATATATAAGAAAGACGTATATGTTGGAAGAAGGCATGGCAATACCTGATACAGGTTCTAAGGTGTCTAGTTATATAATACATAAAAGTAATTTTCATGTATTCTATTCCACAGAGTATTGTCCCTGGATACAGTTCTGTAAATATGAATATCATCAATTTTAATTCTGAAAGTGAAAACTGGTCTTGGCAATAATGATATATGATTAATGGCAGAGGGAGTTTTGGGATTATTAACTCTGGGCATAACAAAAGTTAAACTTAGCTCTGTTGATGATTCACTTTGCCTAATCAACATCTTAATAACAGGTGAATAGATTAAGAGCAATAAGTAGTCTCCGTTTCTTATTGCTGATTGCTGTGATATTTTAAAGATTCAAATCAATAATTAAGATAATTAAGTCATTCAATGTCAACCTTCTATGCAGACATTTAAAACTATTTAAGTAAATAGCTGGCATGCATCCACATGACATTGGGTTATTCTGAGATGCTCTGCTCTATACATGATTAGATACAGAGACCAAATATGTATTTACAAATATACTAAAGTATACAAATTGCAATAGGACTTCTTAAAATTAACTTCTAAAGAGATTAGAATAAGGCATTGTTTAAATTGGATTTCCATTTTCATGAAACATTTTTACTCTTATCACTTTATTATCCACCACCATTCAGAGAATTGCAGACAGCTGACAGACACCCAGTGGTGCACTCAATCCATCTGTTCGTCCATTAACCTTATGGTGACTATGCAGAATGAAAGGTTTGCCTTAGGTCACAAAACCAAAGGCAAAATTTAGTCTTGGCAGTTAAAAAAGCAACAGCATACTTTCCTTTTGGCTAAATTTGTACTGAAATTACCTTATTGCCTTTATAAAATAATCCAACTAAAATCTGAGGGATGGATCTTAACCAAGTATGTCAAATACTGCTTTATATTTGGTAATAATTTAGTTTACATTAAAAGAACTTAATCAGTTGAATCTGTGTAATAAATTAAAACTTGCAAGAACAGTTTTTGTATTTTTTCATGGATAATTTATAATGTAAGGAACTCTTAGATTATATACTTTTGGCAGGGACAGAAGGTTGCACATTATATCCTGGATAATGGCCACAGAAATCAACCCAACACAAGTGGTCCATGTGGTCTCTCCTTAATAGCAGAGAACTTCCCAATATTGCTTTTATAACTATCAGTCTTTATACTAATAAACTGTAGAGAACAGTTTATAGCTTTAAACATGGGATTATGCATGTTAAATTAGCAAAAACCTCTACAATATACTTACATGATTAAAGTGAAAAGTCCAGGTAGATCAAACACTTAATTTGTCTTGAAATATAATCAGAAAAGGTACACTGTCATGCTTTATCTTAATATTTGGTGTTATACTTCAGGAAGTCTATATGATATAAAGTACCTTGAATTCTAACTTGTATCCCCACTTATGTAGTAGCATTTTTTTATTCATTCATTGCTTCCACAAATGTTATGAAACATTAATTGTGAAGGTTTTTCTAAAATATTAAGAATACTACAATAATGAGATAGTATCTGCTCTGAAATTGCTAGTGGGTGAGACAAGTAAGTAAACATAAAATCAAAGGGCTATATGATAAGAGCTATTACTACCCTTAGTTCAAGAGGACAAGGCAGCCCATGGGAAGAGCATATAATTCCTTTTTGAATATCTATGAAATATTAAAAAATTGGCATCTATATGTGACCTAAAAAGTAAGAAGGAGTTAATCAATGAGAAAAGGAAAGAACATTCTAGGACATAGGCACTGAATATATAAAGTTCCAGAGGAGATAAGAGTATGCATCTTTAAAGAACCACAAAATCTTGAATATGAAGAGGGCAGATTAAAAATGGTGGAGATGGGAGAACCATGTTATGGAGGGAGTAACAGTTGAGAAGTCTGATAGGTGTTGAATCAATTCAAGTAAGAGATAATTATAACCTGGCCAAAAGAGTGACATTAAGGATAGAAGAAATGTATAGATACACATCTTAACTATACAGATGTCCCGGTAGGTTTTGAACTCTGATATGTTTTCTCTGGCCTACTTCTCTAGATACTGTATTCCATTTCAATGGCTTTTTATTTATTTTACAGTTTCTTAAAATTTCTGCTGTATTAGTTGTATTTTTTTTGTTTACAGTAGTTACTATTCACTTTACTCTCATTTTAGAGCATTTTGTGTGGGAGAAGATGTAGTTTATGGCTTTTATTCTGTCACAGTGAGTCAGTTTTCAAAATGTACTCTTAAAATCACTGAATTATAGTAATTAATTCATAAAATATAATACTGTGCTGACAGAGGAAATAATTTGGCAGGGACTTGCAATCTGAAACTCCCCAAGGATTGTGAATAGAAATTGTTGCCTGAAGAAATATTTTAACAAATATGGATTTTGAGACTGAAAGATTTTTTTTGTGTTTTCTTTGGGTATCTAGTAAGTAAAATGTTCATTTATGAATGATAATGCTAACTTTTAGGGAGAAATTTTCAGCACTTTCCTAAGCACACTGAATGTGTTATCTCATTTAGTTCTCACAAACACATTAAGAGGCAGTTACTATAATTACTCCCATCTTTTGGATGACAAAAATGAAGCAGAAGATGTTACATAATTTGTGCAGGGCACATCATGTAGTTCCGCATTGTCTTGTGGCACAGGGAAAGCTACAGTGATGGCCATGGTCGCACAGGAAAGCTTTGCTGACCTCACCTTCGGTAGGCTTTACACAGCATCCCCCAGCCCTAAGATCATTCCGGGTAGCCTATGTCACAATAACCCCTGTTTTTCCCATCCTACTTTCTTTGTTGTGCGGAATACTCAAACTTGGTATTCTCCATGAAATAAATAACACTGTATGAGGACATTGCGACACAGTCACCTTTCTCTCAAACGGGAATTCCATGTGTCAGATCCAATTTAGAGCATGAGTAGCATGCACAGTAGGTAATACCAGTGCCGAGAGTTCTTTCTTTCCCATGAAGTGAAGCAGACAATTAGGTCGTGATTAAGAGTTCCAACCATTCTAAAATAGGAATGCTTTTGTTTTGAATTTGTTAAAGGGAGTCTCTACTAAGATGGTCTGAGATGTGCATTTTGTCTCACCGCTTACGGTGAGCTTTCCTGGTATTGGAAGCTGAAGTTATGTACACACCACTCCTCTACTACCCCAAAATAACCTCTCCTTAGCACCACAGTCACAGAATTAGATTATATCCACTTATTTTTAGTCCTAGCTTTCTCATGAAATTTGTGTTATTTTTGTGGAAAAAAAAGATATTTATACTGAACCTGTCGTCTAGGACAGAACTTAATATTTTGTAAGTGTACAATACCTGTTTGTTGATAAGTGGAATGTGCTAATTTACAATTTTTGGTAGATCATTTATTTAGTCATTTATTTCACATTCACTACATACTCACTTTGGAAAGCAAACTAAGTGCTTGGAGGTAAAGATGAAGTGAGAGTGTAAGCTGGTTTAAGAAGATGAATAAAAAAAACTGTACTCAGTGGAAAAACTATGGAAGTAGTAAAGTAACCAAATCCAGAACATGCAACAGTAAAATTACACATTTAAATATATTTTCATGTAAAACCGTGTTAG